>CM060115.1:21549437-21554437 GCA_030522415.1 Channallabes apus | reverse complement strand
TCCCTCTCTCTCTCCCTCTCTCCCTCTCTCTCTCTGACTGGATTCCCTGTGTGTGATGTGCCGGATGCTAAAGATAGAGGCAGCTGTGTGTTCTGTACCGATGGGAAGGATAGTGCGGCTCTGGACGCAGGAAGTGTGTGTTTGTGTAAATGTGTGTGTGTGTGTGTGTGTGTGTGTGTGTGCGCGTGTGTGAGAGAGTAGCATGAGTTTTATACAAACACGTCTGATTGAAATATAAACATCCGAGCTGTAAAGAGAAAACTGTGGAGCTGGAAAAGTATATATTCGTTTTTTAATTTTGCATTAAAGCAAAAATTTATTTAGTTTATGAGTATAATTTCCAATTTAAGCAGTTAACAAAAATTTTTTAGGAGCGTCAATCAAGTATGAGACGTGTTAGTGTCAAGAACATCAGCACAAACCTTTTTTTTTTTTTTTTTTTTGAGATCATGACATCTATTTATTAAATAATAATAATAATCTACTAATAATCAAATAATTAAGATAATTTAAATTTGTAATAAAATAATAATAAAAAATGAGCTTGTAAAATATATATATATATATATATATATATATATATATTTTTAAATAATTGTTAAATGTTTAGTTTTAAATAAATATATAGTAAAATTAGACAGAAATTAAATGGGACAGCAATATGACTCCAATATGCAATTAATACATTAAAGAATAATATATATATGTATATATTTCGATTTTTACATATATTTGTCATTTTATTACACATTATCATACATATTTATATGTTTTTGCTAAGTATTTGTATGCACTTATAAAGAAAATAATTTTCTTTATATTACTTGGTCAGTTTAAGTAGGTTTAAATCTACTTCATCGTGGCTCGTTAACGAATAAGCTTTGAAAAACATGTTTATTTTATTGTTGAATGTAAACAGGCATGAAACAGCGTATCGCTAAACACGAGCGTTGGCGCGCGGTGTCTTCCTGAATCATGTGTGAAAATAATCCTGTTTCTGGTGGAAAAGTAAAACTCGAGCTCCGTCGGGATGAGCCGCGGGATTGATGTGCGATTGCGTCATGGAACGACTCGGATGGCGAGTTTTCCCCGGAGAGTCACATCACACCCGAGACGGAGCGATGAGCGGGAGAGGGAGAGGGGGAGGGAGGGAGAGGGGGAAACATTCAGAAGGTCACAAGCAGCGGGTGGCCGTCAGAGCGCTCAGCCCTGTTACTATGGAGATCCATCCCATAATACCGGCTAACTCTGTAATATTAATCTCTGTTTAAGCGCGCGCACGGCGGTGTGTCTGGAGAATCCGCTCGGCGTTTGACTGCGCCGCTCCATTCTGCTCTGTTTAGCGTTTAAAAAAAAAACAACAAGGGTAACCGCTCCCCGGCTCGCTGCGAGGTGACTGACGTGTGCGCGGGCGGCTACGCGGAGAAAACCCGCTACCACAGCTGATTGCTTAGATTAGCCAGATTGTTTAAGACGCGACACAAGACAAAAGTTTGGGAAAATTAATGAATAAAATAAATATAAAAAAAAAAGATTTATATTTATTTATAAAAATGATCTCAATAAAAAAATAAAAATTTATAAAGAAAAAAATTATGAATTAAATAAATTACTAGCTGACTGGATATGATGATAAATGTTGTTCATAAAATAAAAAAAATGTGAATCAATTTTTTTAAATATTTCTAACAGATTTTCTTTATCCTTATTTCTGTATTAAATATAGATTTAAAAAAATATTAATAAACATTATTAGTTTTTTAATAAAAATGTATGAATAATAAAATTAGCACCGAGTCGTCCGGGGCCGTTTAAAACTCGTGTGCATCAGTGGAAACCCAATCCAAGTTAATTTCTTTTGCATTTAGTGAAGACGTAGCACCATGTGGTCCTAAGAACGTTAGCAAGATAAAAAAGGGGAGCCGCGTTCAGTTCGGTTTTTAAAGCAGCCGGCGCCGAGAGGAATGACAAATTAAGGTTAAGTGAGGTTTAATGTCTGTTTACTTTATATTTTACGTCTTTTCCAAATGTTTTGATTGTTTTTATATGCAGAAATATGATTATAGTGTCGGAGATTGGTAATATTGGTAATATTTATGGTTGACTGGAACGGATTATCTGCATTTACATTATTTCCTATAGAAAAATGCGTTTCGCAGTGTGACATTTTCACCTTAAGAAATGGATTATAATCCGCACGCCGAGGCACCGCTGTACCGCTGGAAACTGCTTTCGCTTCGAGTGCTTTAGTAGCTTTAAGGAAGTTTAATGTTGTTTTGTTTATTATTTTTAACTGATTAGATCTCTGTATCAGATGCACTCAGTATCAGGCTGTTAGAGGTTTAAAAAAAAAAATATATATATATATATATATATATCGGATCGGATATCTGAGAAAACTTGCAGTACCGTGTAAGAAATGTCAAAAAAGATTTAGCGAGTTTGATTTGGAAATGTGTTTCTGGTTCTGTAGAAGACGTGGAGAGAGAGGTGAAGTGTGAAGTGTTTCAGCTGAGCGTGCCGCGTTTGCATCTGACATTAAAATAAAAAAGACCAGAGAGGAAATTGAGCCTGATTCGAGCCTGGAAACCCGGAATGCAGTACTTGGGCTTGCGGTGGGAGTGCGGTCACCGGCAAATCTTTTAAATATCTGCAAAAAAGAAAAAAAAGTTCTTCCTCAGCGCCCCGGGCTCGGAAAAGGAAATAAATGCCGTCGTCTCGGTGTCGATATCCTTTAAAGTCGAGAAGCAGCTCATCCTCTATTTCTTAACACGCACCCTGTAGAAGCCTCACTCCTGCTGGAGTTCACCTTCTCCTCCTGACCTGCGCCTCCAACACTGTGGAGCGTAAAAAATGATCCGGATCACAAACCCGGTCCGACAGTCTACGGCGCTGCTGCTTAGAGACGGTTTGAAAAGGTGGGGAAATGATATTGCGCACAAAAATTGATACACTCTGAAATCTGTGAACATTGCCCTGTGTGCGTGCGCGTGTGTGTGTGTGTGAGGGAGAGAACAGGGGAAGAGAGAAGGAGAGAGATTCTTGCAAATGCTCGTATGGTGGAAACTGAATGAATATTGCATAAGACTTGAAATGCATCATGTTAGAGCTGAATGAAATCAAATCAGAGATGAATTGAATCGTACCAGAGCCGAATTGAATCAAATGAGAGCGGAGTTGAATAGGATGAAAGCCGAATTGAATCGTAAAAAAAGATGAATTGAACAAGATCAAAGCCGAATTGAATCACGTGAGAGCTGAAATGAATTCTGTCACAGGTGAATTGAATCGTATGAGAGCTGAATTGAATAGGATCAAAGCTGAATTGAATCTTATAATGTATTAATTGAATAGGATCAGAGCTTAATTGAATCAAACGAGAGCTGAATTGAATCGTGTCAGAGCCGAGTCGACTCTGATTTTTGAATTGTATCAGAGGCGAATTGAATCATAGCAGAGCTGAATCGAAGCACACGAGAGTTTGAAAACCGGCGCGAATTCGTATTCGGAGCCGAATCGACTCGGATCAGAACTTAATCTTGGAACTGTATCGTATCAAACCTGTTGAATCACGTCAGAACCGAATCAAGCTCGATTAGACCCGAATTAAATAAATCGTGTCCGAGCCGAATGGACTCGTGTGAGAAGCTGAACCGATCTAACCGATTAATCTAACCGATTAATCGGTATCTATCGAAGCGATTATCATCAACCGTAAAAATCGCTCCGCATCGCGTCAGATCAGTATCGCATCGAATCGTCTGTTTGTTTTGGTGTCGTATGATGCACTACGTGTATCTAATCATGTAGATTCTCATCGCCGGTAGCTTCACGTTCTTCCCGGCCGCCGGCTCGGCTACGAAAGCGCGCGGCGCGATGCGGAGAACCGGCCGCTTGTTTGCGTCGCAGGCCGCGAGCCTTTCCCCTGCCGTCGCCGATGCTAAAAACCGGTGTGTGTGAAGATGGCTCTGAAGAGTGAGCGCTGGAATACTAATGAAGGAACGACAGGAGAGGCTGCTGCGCTCCTCTCCTCCTCTCCGCAGTGGGCTCGCTTGCTCTTTCTCTTTCTCTCTCTCTCTCCTTTTTTTTTTTCCCCCCCTTCTTCCCTCGCTCCCTCCTTCCATCTGCTCCTCTCGCTTGCACAGAGGATAAACTGTGTACATGATGACATTTACACCGCAGTTGCACGCAGAGAGGGAAGGGGAGTGTGTGTGTGTGTGTGTGTGCGCGTGTGTGTATGTATGTGTGTGTTTATGCGCATCAGTCTAAGCCCTGTCATATACCATCCTCCCTCACTGCTTTCTTTCTCTTCCCTCCATTTTGCTCTGGGCTCTCTCTCTCTCTCTCTCTCTCTCGCCTCATCTCTCCATCTTTCCCTGCATGTGTCCGGCGTAGGATGTGTCTCAAGAGTGCTGTGCACAGCTAATTTATACACACACACACTTGTGCACGCACACACACACATGCACACGCACACAGAGCGGAGTCATTATTTATGTCTTTGTGAAGGGCAAATATAGAAAGGTGTGGTTGCACTTTACAGAAGCTCACTACCGTGAATCACACACACACACACACACACACACACACACACGGGTCAAATGCAAGAAAACATATAACCGCCAATTTGTCTGTGTGTGTGTGTGAGACAGTAGTGTTTATTTCCTGGCAATCTACACATTACGTTTCAAACCAGAATGTCTACCGTCGTCCATTTTTCTTTCATATTTTTCCGTTTATAGCTGTGTTTACTATCAGGCTCCGCCCACAAACAAGCGAACCCTCGACCTTTCTGTCTCGCGTTTAAAGCGGCTATAAACATTCACCCCCCCACCAGGTTCTCCGTCTTTCTCTACCACCCCCTCCCCCCCACCCGATTTTATAATGTTGCCAAGAAATCAATCAAAATCGCTCTGACCAATCAGAATCCAGCATTGAGAAGGGGGAACACTTTCACGTCGTGGGAAACGTTATTACGATCCTGCCGAATTCTGTGCAAA
>CM060115.1:21319437-21534437 GCA_030522415.1 Channallabes apus | reverse complement strand
GTGTGTGTGTGTGTGTGTGTGTGGGAGAGAGAGAGAGAGAGACACAGAGAGGAAGGTGGGAGGGAGAAGGACCTTTAACCAGCCAGGCACAGCTCCTGTTTAATTTGTAACACTGTCTGTCCACTGGCTGGCGGCTGCACACACACACACACACACACACACACACACACACACACACACACACACACACACAGAACTATAAACAACACAGCTTGTTTACATGTTAATGAGTTCTACACATATTTACTTACACTGTGTGTGTGTGTGTGTGTGTGTGTGTGTGTGTGTGTGTGTGTGTGTGTGTGGAGTTGCGTTTCAAAATCGCGCTTTATTTAACACCCATAAATGGTGTGTTCAGCCCGAGTCTGAGCCGTGACCATGAATTATTACTCGGCACACAACAGCCGTCAGTTTTACTCGCGGCTCAGAGTGAGACCCGGGGGGTGTGTGTGTGTGTGTGTGTGTGTGTGTGTGTGAATGCAATGTCAAACTAATAAAAGACGAATCTGGTAACGATGATGCAAGTGTGATTTTTATTATTTTATTTATTATTATTTTTTCCATGTTTTTGTAATACACTTACATTAAGAGGACAGATCGTATAATTAACGAGGTCCAACATCACCTGATTAAATACCATCTAGAAATATGATGGCGTCAAGGACGGATCCCGAGTGTGTGTATTCATAAAAAAAAAATTTACTTATAAAAAAAGAAAAAAATTTGAGAAAAGTGAAAATAAATAAATGTTATTAAAATGCCACAGATGTTTTTTCTTTTTTATTATATTTCTCTTCTTGTGTTTTAATTTATCTGGCATTTGTAAGTCGATCCGCTGCGTCGTCGTTACAAGTTTTCCGATTCGGAATGGATTCAGTTTCTCTGGTTAATAAAGACGCGCTCGGCTTATTTCCTGCCCTCTGACACTGGAGACTCCTTCCCATATCTTTGTTCCTTTTATTTCATTATATTTCACTTTAATCGTGTTTGAATTTGAAAGTAAATCGTAACTTTAAATCACAACTGTTTTTTTGTAGCGTCTTTTAAAAATCCTTTTTTTTTTTTTATGTCCAGTCAGTCCTATACTGCCACCTACTGGACTGGAGTGTGGAGCAGAAGATTGACAGGGAAAAAATAGAGATAGATTAATAGATTCAATTTTACTGTTACTGCACATGTTATGGTACAAGGCAGCGAAATACACTGAGCGTTTTATCCAGATGTGCATTTGTCACAGTGCAAAAATTATTTGTGTAGTAAACAAATACATCTCTATCTATCTATCTATCTATCTATATATATATCTATCTATCTATATGTGTGTGTTTAAACAAGTTCCACCTCAGTGTTTCAGTATTTATTCGATACTTGCAGTCATTTTTTTTCCTAATCCTTTAATACCTGTAACAAATCAGTTCAATTAAAATTTTTATTTATTTAGCGCTTTTAACAGCAGCTTCACAAAAGAAAAAATAATAATTATAGAAAAAAAATATGGCAGTGAGTTTGAAAAAAGTGTGGAAGCGTATAGAAATTATAATCATCACAGAAATCCAGACGAGGCAAATCAGACCGTAGTTGCAGATGTTAGTAAATTGAAATAGAGTTGAATTGAAAGTCTTGCTCCAGATCCTTAAAAATAAATAAAATAAATATAAATAAATATATAAATAAAATGCTGCATCTTGTTTTTTTTTTGTTTGTTTGTTTTTTTTGCCCACAAATAAAAAATTATATTTTAGTAATAATATACAGCGATTATTGTATTTATCCAGCAGCACCTTTTTTTTTCTAACCATTTATTTATTTTTAGATTTTTAGTCAAATTCTAATGAGACTCGCGTTCACGTCGTAGCCCGGCTACGATTGTAACGAGATGTAACTAAACAATTCGCTCGGTGTGTGTGTGACGCTGACACGTAGGAATGGAATTAGGTGGGAGGGGCTTACTCAGTGTCCCCTGTCAATCACAGCGACACTAGCTAACCGCGTGCACATGAGCGGACATGTATGTAGCAGCGGGCAGATTGTATTTTATTCTGTTAAGCTGCTGCGTGCGTCTGGAATAAAGTCTCGATCAGCCTTGGTGTCTATAGTCGTCCACACACACACACGCAGCATGTGACCATATCATCATCCGTCCGTCCATTGTTAGCGCAGGTTGCTACACGCCTGCCAAGGTGCAAAATTACCTGCTGCACTTTCCGCGCAACAGATCAACTACGACTGCAATAATTATTTTCCTGGACAGTGAAATCGTTTACTGGAATAATTTAAATTGAGAACAACAACAACAATGATAGCAGGTTTTTCTCCTGAGACTTTGAGATGATGTGAGAAACGTTCTGGACTGGACATGGACGATAAACTCCGCCCACACCTGCGTGCCTCCATGGTGATATGCGGATAGATATTTGCTATTAATGAGGACGTGTGTGTGTGTGTGTGTGTGTGTGTGTGTGTGTGTGTGTGTGTGTGTGTGTGTGTGCAGAGAGAGAGAGAGAGGAAGCTCGAGTCGTCTCCATTTTGCTGCTTTTGAAGTCGTCAGTGTTTCTCTTTTGTTTCGCCCTTCATGTGCGTGTCATCTGCATTATGCGTATCAGGATGACAAAATCCTGCACACACACACACACACACACACACACACACACGCGCACACACATAACAGTCTCTCCGTCTTTGTTTCTGTCCTTCTCTTTATCTCTCTCTCTCACACACACAGGGGTTTTTCTCTTACACATGCAGCTCGCTCTCTCTCCCTCTTTCTTTTTACACACACACACACACACACACACACACACCACCTCTCTCTCTCTCTCTCTCGCCCCTCGTGCAGTAATATGATAGAAAATGAATCTCTAATTTCACAGTTATCATCTTAATCCTCGCAATGAATAATGCAAAGTTACTCAGTGTAGAACTTATTAATTGCAGCCTTGAAACACACACACACACACACACACACACACACACACACACACACACTCTCTGTTCGCTTCTGTCTCTCTCTCTCTCTCTCTATCTTTTGTCCGTTATTTTTCTTTCGGTCTCTCTCCATCCTTCTGGTTTTTTTTGTCCGTTTCTTTCTCTCTGTCTCTTTCTCATCTTGGTCTCAATGCATCTCAGTTCTTCTCTGTGTGTCCTACTCTGTCTCTTCTTTTTCTTCATCTGTCTCCCTCTGTCGCTTTTTTTTCTTTTTCAGTGTCTCTGTATCTGTCTCTATTTTGTCTTTGTATCTCTCTCTCCTTCTCACTGCATCTCTATCTGCTGTCTCTTTCTCAGTACGGTCTCACTGTTCTCTCAAAGTCTCTGTATCTTTATCTTCTTTCTCACACACACACACACACACACACACACACACACACACACACACACACACACACACACACCACTCGATCCAGTCTCTTCATGTAGAATTCTGTGTTATTACACTGATCACTCGACCTTCTCCAGCCTGTGAATATTTAAATTGGCCCTATGGCCAGGCACACACACACACACACACACACACACTCTCTCTCTCTCTCGCACTCACGCACACACACACACACTACAACAGAAAGTAAGTGTCCAATCACCATTATGACGGATGAGACTTCAGCTCGATGCTGTAATTATTCCCTGATATCGACCCGAGTTTATGCAGCAAAGCTTTAGGCCGTGTTTTTTCCCCCCATCCGGGCCGCGGGATCATTTCCCAGAAACGCTCAACCCCGAAGTCTGGTTCATCTTGTTCAGTATGAACACAATGGTTCCGCGCTCGGGAACGGATCGAATCATAAACGGAAGCCAGGAAGGCGGACGCTGGATAGACGTGATGTCATCAGCGCCGTCCGTGTGTGTGCAGCACGCGCCCATCTCGTTCTTTTCTTTTTGTTTAATGGCGGCTCACAGACCACGTGGGCGCATACTGCCCCCTGCTGTATCGGAGGGTGTAAATGCACAAGTGTACAAATCAATCATGTCTAATGAGAAACACCTTTAAACTAATGAGATTGAATTGAATACATTGTTTTATGGAAATTCTGCGTTTCGCAATATGGAGGTTCCGCCTTAAGAACCCGCCGCGGTTCCGCTGCACAAACAGAAGCTTTGTGTTTCCTTATTCTGTTAGATATTGTTCCTTCTGTTCCCCACAGATTGATTAATTGTATAATTCATGTTTTTTCGCCTGAATCTTGTAGGGTATAACTTTATTCTCTCACTTGTGGAAGTGTAATCCGTCATTCCTGTTACTAATACAATAAAAACCTGCAGCTCATCCAGGAGGTCAGAGAGAGTGCAGCTGATTGGCTGGTTCTTGTCACATGACATGCACTCACTCATATTGCGCAATCGGGATTTATTTATTTATTTAAAAATCTGTGGAAAACTGCGCGCGCGCGCGAGTCGGCTGCGAGCGCGCGCGAGTCTCCGTTTTTTTTCTTTCTTTTTTTAAATGTGAAAACGCAACTAAAGGCGCGCGCTCAGAAGACGCGGCCACGTACGTGAACGCGCTCCAAACACCGACCCCCCCCTCCCCCCCCCCCATCCCCTCCAAAGAGACGGTTATAAACGGTTGTGGTGACGTAATAAACACTGACACGAGAGACGCCGCTCGCGGGAACAAGAGCACGTGCGTGCGGAAAGCCTGTCAAGCCGCAAAGCTCGGGACTCTGTGACGTCACGCACCCATACACGCTGGTAACGTTGCCACGACAACGACTTCAAACGGAACGAATCATTAGGTTTCAGGCTTTTAAACCTCATCTGCAGACCTCCTTAATGATCAACAGAAAGAGGCAAATAAATAAATAAATAAATAAATAAATAAATATATAAGAGTTTATTGATGAGCCTAAGTAAGTTACTTTTATTTCAAGGTAGGAAACATCACACACACACACACACACACACACACACACACACACACTATTATTACAGATCTTATTCCACAAACACAAACAAGGATACTGGATTAATATTACAGGTTTAGAGTGTGTGTGTGTGTGTGTGTGTGTGTGTGTGTGTGTGTTAAAGAACACCTTTATGGTGAAACTAAACAGCTCCAAGTTTAAATATTACATGAATTACAGGTGTTTTAGAAAATAATAATAATTACAAAAGTGTGTGTGTGTGTGTTAAAGAACACCATTATGGCGTGAGTCCTGCACACTTCCTTTCCTGTCCTAAACACCAGATGGATTTTCTGCCTTGGTTTTATGTTTAATCCAATGTTTTCTCTCACACACACACACACACACACACACACACACACACCGTTCACACTAATGCAGAGGAGAAATCCCGGTTTGTGCGTGTTCGGCTGCCACTGCGCACTAAATCATGTTTTTTTATTAGGATCAGGAATCAGGTAATCATGGTGATGCAGCCTGGGGGAAGAGACGCGAGCTGAGTAAATGATTTGGGGCCTAACAAGAGAGAAAGTGATTAAAGTGTGTGTAATATAGAGTAATAAGTGTAATTATCTCTCCGTCTTTCCCCGTGCCTACTCTGCAGCCTGTGCATGTGCGCGTGTGTGTGTGTGTGTGTGTGTGTGTGTGTGTGTTGGATGTGAATGTGGTTGTGTATGGATCTGCATTTTTTTCGAGTTATCTGAGACGGTGTATTCATGGGGACAATCGGTTTGTGTCTTGCTGGATCTCGCTCTGTCTCACACACACACACACACACACACACACACACACGCTCCTCTGTAATGGAGTGTCTAAATATATCCAGTTTTGGCCGGATCTGAGCGTTCTGCTGCCTCCGGAGTGAATAAGAAATGGTCTCCGATAAAGGCCGGGGAAGAACAGCAGATTCATCAGGGTTTCTCTCTCTCTCTCTCTCTCTCTCTCTCTCTCTCTCTCTCTCAGGATGTAATGATTTAGAGGACGTCTGTCGGGAGCTGATTGAGGATGTGCTCTGGATTTGCCTCAGGTTCTTTCGAATAGACCAGTAAGCAAAGCATCAGTGCAGAATCCTGAACAGCTCTCGCTCCGGCTCGGCAGAAACATCCGCACGGCGTTCCCGGTTCGGGAATCCCGGGATCGTTAGCGACCCACGTCGTGTTCGCCCGTTCCGTACGGTTCCGCAATCTGTTCGGGTTATGTCGGTATATGTTTTTATTTTTATTTTTGAAGACTCTGGTTTTCCTGGCGGTTGAGTTTTCCGTAGACCGTATCAGGACGAGCGCTCGGGGGTTCTGAACTCCGGGCTCAGGCCCGGGTCGGGGCCGGGTATCTAAGGGTGTGTGAATGATCTATAAATCTATAAGGCATGCGAGAGGGAGGTGTTTCCCGCGGCGATAAGTCGCGCGGTGATGATGTAAGCGCGAGCGCACGCCCTGGTGTCCCGCACACGTCTCCTTTAATGCTTTTTATGATTTTTTTTTTGTGAGTCTTTCCGCCACATTCAGAACGGGGACGCGAGTTCCGGTGCAGATCAGGCGTCAGCGCCGCATTCCACCGCTTCCTGTTTGTCCAAGGCTGTGTGTGTGTGTGTGTGTGTGTGTGTGTGTCGCCGTCTGCACTTTTTAGTGTGCGTGCAGTCCACAGTAATGCCTCAGCAGATCAGGTGGAGGACCAACCAACTTCAGAATCATGCTCTCTCTCTCTCTCTCTCACACGCACACACACACACACACACACACACACACACACCATTCTGTTTGTTCAGTGTCACATTAGAGACAAGTTTTATGTGGTGCGACAGCTGGTTGTTGTACATTCGGGTATGTGAGAGTTTTATGTGCACTCCGTGTGTGTGTGTGTGTGTGTGTGTGTGTGTGAGAGAACTACATAATAGTTTTGACTTTGTCTAGACATCTGGCACAGAGAACGAGGATGAAACAGAAAAGCGTTCTCGGCAGAAAAGTGTGAAATTTTATTTTTACATAAAAAAAAAAAAAAACATTTTGGGAAGTGAAGGTTTGGAAACGGACGATTCTGGAAGGAATACGGAAACTTCAGGACACGAGCGAGTAGAAAAGGATGAAAAGTTTGGGAAGTAAAAAAAAAAAAAAAAAAAAAAGAGGAAAAAAGCAGGAAATTCTGAAAAAAACAACAACAACGAAAGCTGGTGAAAGTGAAGGAGTGGAAACGGATGTTTTTTTGTGGAAGGAAGTTGATTGTTTTTTCCCTTTTGTTGGGGTGGAGTTGGATAACTTTTGTATTTTTGTATTTTTGGAATGAGTGATTGATTTTTCGAAAGTGGACGAGGAAATCTGAACGCTGCCTCCGTTTAAATGCTTTTTAAATAAAATGAAAAAAAATTATCCTAAAGCACGCTCTCATCATTGTTCAGAGAACGTACGGGTTAAGTGTAGCTGTTTTGTGGAAATGTGCCAGAAAGATGTTAGCGTGTGTGTGTGTGTGTGTGTGTGTGTGTGTGTGTATCTGGAGATCTGGTAATTCAACACAAGGCCAAAGAGCAGCTCCCGGCCAGGGGACCCACGCATCCCAGCATGCACTGCTTTGCCATCTGTCACGGGCCCTTTGTTTGGGTGTGGGTTGAGCTCAGGCTCTCTGGTTACTCATATCACACACACACTCTTTCAAACACACGCACACACACATCCAGGCGATTCTCTCTCTCTCTCTCTCTCTCTCTCTGAGTCACTGCTTCCACCCGTGTTTGTCGATGTTTAGCCGTTAACGCTCTGATTGAACCAGGCCGATGTTAGTTCTGTTAGTTCTTTCTGACTCGAAAGTGTGTGTGTGTGTGTGTGAGAGAGAGACGAGACGGAAAAATATTACTTGTAAGAAAATAACGGCTGCCTCTTGCTGTAATAATAATAAAAAACTTGTAGTAATAAGAAGACTTGATGAACTTGGACGAATCTACTGTATAATAAACGAAGCCCAGTGTGTGCGTGTGTGTGTGTCTCTGTGTGTGTGTGTGTGTGTGTGTGTGTGTGTGTTTCTCCGTGTCGGTCACGTGTGAGGTACGTATCGAACGCGGCATGACCGCACACGAACGCATCGAAACGCCGGCAAGCGGTTTCCGAGGCGAAGCCGAGGGCGCCAATACTTTTGCAAACACCGCTGAAAAACGCAACAGGTCACGATAAAAAAAAAAAAAATATTTTTTTTTTCTTCTTGTCGCTGCTCTTCCTCAGTCAGGCCTTTGCTAGGATCTGCACCGAATGTTCACGTATGTATTTTATTTTTATTATAATTTTTTTAACCAATCAGCGGTCTCGACAGCCTCTAGCTCCGCCCACACGGCCTTGTTTAAAAAATGATACTAACTAGCTCGCTCCGGTGTAGAAATGATAATAAATAAATAAAAGCCGTCGCGCTCTAGTGTCGTGTGTGTGTGTGTGTGTGTGTGTGAGACGATAGTGCTTGAGGAGTGTGTGAAGGTTGCTTTTTTTTTCCTTTGGTGAAAGGACCAGCTTCAGCTGAAAAGGAAAAAAAAAATTGTCTATCAGCTCAGTGTCCGCGGCATTGAAATCACTATTATCAGTAAGACCTTGCAGCTCCGCCGCGCTTAAGGAGTCCATTTAGATTATACCGAGTGTGACGGGAGGAAGAACGGAGAGCGCACACACACACACACACACACACACACACACACACACACACACACACGCACGCTTTTTCACTCGCAGCTGAGACAGGTGAAATAGTGACTAGCACGTCTCACTGCACAAACCCACCCTTGCACGCAACGCTATTTCTTTTCTTTTTTTTTTTTTCCCCCCTCTCTCTCTCTCTCTCTCTCTCTCTCTCTCCCTCTTCCTCTTCCTCCATCCCCCACTTCGCAGCCTCCCTCCCGCCCCTCGTCTGTCCATCTTTGTCTCCGTCTCTCCGGTGTGGCTGCCAGTGTCGCCAAGCAACTGTGCCGCATGACAGGCGAAGCCATCTCGAGGAGATCCGCTCCAGCCAATGGCGGCGTAGCAGGCGGCGCGGCGCGGCCCGGTCAACGAGGACAAGCGAGCAAGGGGTCGCGTTCTGGAGTCTCGTTAACCGCCGCGCACAACCACACCGCGGATAAATATATAACACACTCGTGTGAAAGAAGTGACGTGTAACGTAGCAACACGCAAAAAAAAAAAAAAAGGCTAATGACAACCCGACGACATCACAACATCGTTCCCAAGAGGGGAAGTGAATGCGAGTGTGTGTGTGTGTGTGGGGCCCTGCGTGTGCTGTATTAGCACGGGACCTGGCATGCTCCGGTTAGCACAGAGCCACTCTGAAGAGCCTCCGTCGCCGGATTAACTCGCCTAGCATCAACCATCTGTTAACAGGCGACGTAATGCACATAGAGCGAGACACACAACACACACACACACACACACACACACATCTATCTCATGCAGCACTGCGCATTCTGAACCTCCTGAGTGTATCCCACAATATAATGATATTTATATATAACTCCAACATGGGTGTTTGTGCCCGTCCCCTTTAAACACCGCAAAACTGTCCATCAGTGTAGAAAACAAACCCACCATAGACGTGACAACCATTCAGGTGGTCAGCTGACTTCATTTTATTGCCCCATAACGTCGCCGAGTCTCGACCTGAGCGACTGAAGAGCGACCCCAGATCATAACACTGTCTCCAGAGACTCGTACAGGGGACACTATGCATGATCGCTTCCCTTCTTACCCTGACACACCCGTCGCTCTGGGACAGGCTCAATCAGGACTCATCAGGTCACATGACCTCTTTTTTTTCTTTTTTTCTTTCTCCCCCGTCACGCCAAACTCCGATCTTTATGCTCGCTATCAAAAAAAAACAAAAAAAAAAACCATTTGTGGGGGGACACAGATGTTTCGAACACAATCCTGATGCAAATGCTGTTACTTTCACTATTACACATAAAGCTCTGGTTTCTACTCTCACTTCTTTTCTTTTCTTTTTTTTTTTTTAAACATATAATGCAACTTCACCAGGCGTTTAAGTCATGTCCACGTCTCTGTCCTCCCAGGGTTTAAAGATGTCCTGAGCAGCTCTCAACCCCAGTTCCTGTCATTTTAATCTTTTCATTTCTTGATGCTGAATCTGTTATAATATTTTTTTAAACTATAAACAGTCCTTTATTTTTTGTTTGTTTGTTTGTTTGTTTTTTTGTAATATAACAAGATTAAATGATTAAACGCATAATTTTTTCCACGTCTTCTTCTTCTATCCATTTTGGTTTCCTCTCTGTGTGTGTGTGTGTGTGTGTGTGTGTGTGTGTGTGTGTTGTACACCACCCCAGACTCCCCAGCATATGACCTCGTCATTTTGCGGAATCAGGCAGCAGCTGTTTTTATTTCCAGCCCCGCCATTGGCCCGCCTCGAACCCCGAGCCGAATTAATTACGCGGCTCACGGAGATTACGGCGCGCGGCCTGGCAGCGCCACGCTGGAAGCCCGCTAATTACCTATAAAATCAGGCTAATTCCGATGCTAAACCCATTTTTAATTTCCGATAATTAACTCCGGATTGGATCCTTAAATACCCCGGCATACCCTCATTGTGCTAATCACGATTATTGTTGTGAATTATTTGGAAAGCCCCCCCCGGCTCATTACGCAGGACATTAGCCGTAATCATGCTAAGTGATTGGTTGGCGAAAGGTAAACCGCGTTCGCCGCGTGTCCGTCCGCCTCCCGCGTCGCCGTAGAGACCCTCGCGCCCGGCCTTAGGTTAAGGGGATATTTGTCGAGACCCGTGTGCGTGTGTGCGCAGAGAGGGACGGCCGCGCGTGTGGGGAGGATTCCAGCCATGTGGGAGGGGCGGAGTCATGCAAAAACAGGCCACTCCCACCAGGATAGCAAACTTTCAGCAGGCTTACTTTATTGTGTTATTATTATTATTATTATTTCATTTTTGTAAAAGACTTGTTTGATGTTATTTAAGTTGACGTGTAGATCCTCATGACGATCCGGTTTTCCTCGTTCGCACGCTACCGGGATAAAAAGGTCGCGACCCCGGTGACCTTTAGGAAAGGCGAGTAACCTGGAAACACAGAATTAGATAATAAGAAGAGAGGACGGAGAGAGAAAATGGTGGAACAGTAGAACAGGACATGGCCTCTGTGTGTGTGTGTGTGTGTGTGTGTGTGTGTGTGTGTGTGTGTGTGTGTACGAATATCTGCCGATCCATCAGCATTGCTCATGGGCGAGAGTAGTTAGTTGATATTCTGCGGATGGCTCCATCACTGAGATCTAATAGCGCGTGTGTGTGTGTGTGTTTGTGTGCGCGCGTGTGCGTGTGTGTGTGTGTGTGTGTGTGTTTGCTTGCTGCAGAGAGAGAGAGAGAGAGAGAGCTGAGCAGCCCAGGGGACAGGCAAGAGAGTGTTGATGTATAACGATACAATAACAAAGGCTTGCTGTAAAACCGGTGTGTGTTCTAGCACGGCTAAACCTCGGGCCGAGAGTCGAGTCCACTAGTCCGGGAGACCAAGCGTGGCATGCAGATGTCATGCACACACACATACACACGCATGCTGTCACACAGAATTTCTAGGAATTAACTGCTGTAACACAAGTGGTGCAAAAAAACACATTGCTGAAGCCGTTTCCGCATGTTTGGGCTGTTAAAGGAGTTCCTGGGAGGCCGGGGTTTCAGACGTGAAGCTGGAAGTACTGAGAGAACTTTGTACCTCGATGGCGTCCGAGCCTTAATGAAACACCGGGTTTAGTGCATTAGTGCAGCCGGGGTTTATATAGAGAAATAAATAGTTTGTTTTTTTTCTTCTTTTCTTGCATAACTGTGGTATCCTGAGCAATGAAGAGTCCCGGTTTGACTCGAACACTCCTCGTATTATCACTGAATCGTTGTCCCCTGAGGCCTGCGGGACGCGGGATGTTCATGTTTTCTGATTTACAGTTTAAATACTAAAAAAAAAAAGTAAAAGGAAATAATAACAGCGATACTTTTGTGAGTGTGATTTATGGATTTATCTCGTTCTGGTAAGAAAGTGCCTCGCGTAAGTGAAAAGCGTTCGAATATTCCGAGTGCAATCGACAGTTTCGTGTCCGTCTGCACCATTTCATCGTCCCCACGTCTCCCATGAGTCCCTGCGTCTCCCATGAGTCCCTGCGTCTCGGCGTCCCGAGTCTTCGGGCTTGTTTTTGATTGCGGATCTTCTTAGCGATCGCGCGACGCTCATAAAGAACCGCTGGAAGCCTCCGAGTCTCTCCGCGTCCGATGTCTTCCCACCCGAACTCTCGCGCCGCACGGTCGGCCCGGGCCCGTCCACGTCTGTCTCGCTTCTGGGTTTCCGGATCAGAACCGACCTCCTCGCTCTAACTGGAAGCGTAAAGAGAGCGGCGTTCCTGTTAAACACGTCGCCACGGAGACGCCCGCAATCACACGGTGTAAAAAAACAAGACTGAATAGCCTCGTAAATCATTGTGTTTGTGTGTGTGTGTGTGTGTGTGTGTGTGTGTGTGTGTGTGTGTGTGTGTGACTCGTCTCCACTCGAGTCTATCTCTAAAGTTAAACGAATTGTTAAACTGACAAAGAGAACAAACTGTGCCAAGGCTTCTGCCCAAATCTGTCATTAACATGCAGTCTGAAGGGGGGGGAGTGTGTGTGTGTGTGTGTGTGTGTGTGTGTGTGTGTGTGTGTGTGTGTATTATAAGTGTGTGGGTGAGTGGGTGTGTTGCATCGAGTGACTAGTGACTGGTTTTAAATAGGTATATTGTTTGGGGTAAGTGAGATGTAAAAGGAAGAGTGGCAGTGTGTGTGTGTGTGTGTGTGTGTGTGTGTGTGTGTGTGTGTGAGATTCTAACCGCTCTGGTTTGATTGGGTTTGACAGATATGGAGTCTGGAGAGCGACTGGCTTCGCCTTCCTCCACCCCGGTCTCCGTACACACCAGCTCATCTTCATCCTCATCCTCAGTGTCTCCCGCGGCCAACGCCAAGAGCAGCCTGAACCACGGAGCCGCGGCCTCGCTCGCCGCCTGCGGTAGGAACGCACACACACACACACACACACACACACACACACACACACACACACACACACACACACGTGCAATTAACTCTAGTGTACACACTTTTTTTTTTCTCTCTCAATAATGTGAAAATAAAATCAGACCTCACGCACACACACACACACACACACACACACACACACACACACACACACTCGCCGAATGTGCAGTATCCCGTGTGTGTGAGGTCCCGCTCCCTGCGCTCCCGCTGTGTGTGTAGTAGAAGCGGGACGCAGTGTGACTGGCGCGTGTCATCATTACGGTGTGTGTGTGTGTGTGTGTGTGTGTGTGTGTGTGTGTGTGTGTGTGTGGAAGGTGTGAGGGGCGTCGGTGATGCGGCCGGGCGTCGCCGCTCACAGCCTCGGCTGCAAAGTGAAAAGCTGCGGCGTTAATGAGGCGCTCGCAATTAACCGGCTTCTGTCTCACACACACACACACACACACACACACACACACACACACACACACACACACACACACACACACACACACACACACACGCTCAGTTCCTCACCTTCACTTCCTGTCCCTTTCCTCTCCTCTCATTATCTTTTCTCTTGGTTCCGTCCCGTTTCCTTCTTTTTCCCGTCCATCTCTTTCTTTCTTCCTCTTTTCCTGTTTTTTTTTCTTCTTCACTTTTTTCCCTTTTCCTTCTTTGTAGCTTGAATTTTCCTTTTATTTTCCTTTTATTTTCCTTTTATTTTCCTTTTATTTTATTGCTCCTCTTGTTAATTTTTTTTCTTTTCCGTTTTCTTCAGTGTTTGTCATTTCTACCTTCTGTCTCATGACCTTTTCTTTCTTTTTTCTTTCCTTTTCTTTTCTTTTTTTTATTTTCAATGCTTTTCCTTTTCATTCGGTTTCCTTTCCTGTCCTTTTTTTCCCCTATTTTTTTTCTTTCTTATTTTCCCCTCATTGTCCCCTTTTTTATTTTAATTGTTTTTACAAATTTCTTTTTTTCTTTTCTTTTTTCTTACAATTTTCATTACCACTTTTCCCTTCTTTATTTCATTTTTTCCTTTTCTTCATTTTCCCGGAGTATTTCTGTCCTTGCTTTTTATTTCCTTCCCGTGTCCATTCCCTGTCCTGTTCTCTCTGCGTCTTCAGTTTTCACTTAACATTTTTGTCCTCCCATTGTCTTTCCTGTCCTGTCATTCTTTCTCTTTTTTACTTTCTATTAGTTTTCTTTCCTTCTTCTTGTCAGTTTTTCCGGTATTCCCTTTCCTCTCCTTTCTTTTTTCCTTTAACTTTTACTTTCCAGTAGCTTTTCCCCCCATTTTTTCCTGTCTTTTCCTTTAGCTTTGCTTTTTTTCCACTCATCCAGCCTTTATTTCTTTTTCTTTTCTTCAATTTTTTTCAGTCCCCTTTTCTTTCTTGTCCTTCCCTTTCTTTATTCCTTTTTTATTTTGCTTCAGTTTTTCTGGTTTGTGTTTACTTTTTTTTCTTTTCTTTTTTCCCCTTTTTCCTTTCCTTTCAGTTCTTCTCATTTCCTCCAGTTGTTGTTTCTTTTCCGTTCCTCTTCCCCCAGACCCGATCCTCGTGTTTCCCTCAGTGTGTCGGTCAAGCTGAAGCGGGTTTGTGTGTCTTTGCCGTCCGACTCGGCGTCGGCTGCAGCCTCTGATTTATTCTCTGCTGGACGCCGCGGTCTCTCATGTCTCTCTCTCCTGTCTCTCTCTCCTGTCTCTCTCTGTGCGCATGCGCTGGGTGTGAGGGAGCGCGTGGAAGACTGTTTGGCATCTTGCCAAACGTTTCTAAGAAAACTTTACATTTCCCCCCATTTCTGGAGCTGGCCCGATTCGGGAGGTTCGCCATCCCGCTCGGGTGTAAGAGCTCCAGCGTGAGACACGTCCTGTCCTTCCGCAGACACGTCCTCATGGTTTTTAACAACCAGGAAGGAAGACTGAATGTGAACTTTAAGTGTAAAGCGGGGAGCAGCAGCTATACTGTTATCGCCACCACGGAGCCGCTGAGGTGTTTTGAGTGCGGGGACGTCGGACACGAGAGGCTGAGCTGTCCACTCGGAGCCGCGCAGCCGGGGAGCTCGGGGGGCGACTCGGCCGGGAAACAGCAGCGGCAGCGTGGGGACAGCCAGCCGGAGAACACCGAGGAGTCCGAGTCCGCCGCGGGCCTCAGCGACACACCCGAGCCGGCACTCGTGGAGGTCAGTCTCACACACACCGCCAACACCACAGAGACACACACCGCACCCGACGCTGACCCGAACACCGACACTACTGTACACAGCGAGAGTAAACACCCCGGCGCGTGTACAGTAGCAGACCACGCCCCCGACACTGACCCCGCCCCCGACGCCAGCACCGGAGAGGCACAGGAACCCCAGACCTGCCCACCGACACCGACACCCAAAGACAAGACTGCAATAAAACCCAGGAGAAAACGAGAGGAGACGATCACAACAGAACACATAAACAAACGGAAAACCCGCAGCCAAACACTGAACATCACAACACAGGACACAGAAGCAGCAGGATGCAGCACCGCACACACACAAGAGGAACCGCAAGGAGACATAGAGGACCAAATCAACCAGTTCCTACAGCTAACGGAAAAAGACAAAAGACAAGTGGTCAATAAATTATTCCCAGGAGACAATAAACTGTTAAAAAATCTCACATCAGTAAACAAGAAAAATAAGACATAAATAAACCGGACCATAAAACACAACAGGGGGGTGACGCAAGACTTTAAAAGATGTTGGAGTTGTTGGGGGGGGGGGGGGGGGGGGGTCACGGGGTTCTCCTTACTTAAAAAAAATAAATAAATAAAAAATGTACATATGTTAATATATTGTGTGCATGTGAGGTTTATATGTGTGTACAAGTAAGAATGTGTGTGTGTGTGTGTATATAGTGTATGTAATGTGTGTATGTATATATATATATATATATAATCTTTCTTCTGTCTTCTCTCTTTCCTTCTTTTTTTCTTGTCTTCAATTTGTCTCTCTCGCTCTCTCTCTCTCTCGCTCTCTCTGTCTCTCTCTGTCTCTCTCTCTCTCTCTCTGTCTCTCTCTCTCGCTCTCTCTGTCTCTCTCTCTCTCTCTCTGTCTCTCTCTCTCTCTCTCTCTCTCTCTCTCTCTCGCTCTCTCTGTCTCTCTCTCTCTCGCTCTCTCACTTGGAATCAACGGCTGAAATTTTAGCTTGAAGAAAATCCATAAAAGTGGATTTTTAAGTTAAAACTAAAGATTTCAAAGTTTTTTTTAAAGACTTAAAATCCTCTGACACTCGACTGTAAAGTTAAAGTCAGGGGGAATTTTTTTTAAAGCATTCCTTCCTTTCTTTTTCCTCACTTTTTTGTCCTTTTCTATTTTTTCCTTTTCTTTCTAAAAATAATATAAGATATTTATATTTTAATGGGAGTCGAGGCCACGCGACGTCAGTGCACAAAGGGAAGGGGGAGGGGCATCGATGTGTCAAATTTGCATATTCATAGAATGTGGGCTTCCTGTAAGGACGTAAAAAATTATCCTAAAGCTTGAACTTTCCCTTTATTTTCCTTTTATAAATTTTTTTTTTGCGCCTCTTTTTTCCTTTCCTTATTTGTTTTTCTTTTCCGTCAGTGTTTGTGTCACTTCTGCCTTCTGTCTCATCACCTTTTCTTCATTTTTATTTTCCATGCTTTTCCTTTTCTTTAGATTTCCTTTCCTGTTTAATTTTTTTTTCCATTTTTTCTTTCTTTCTTTTCCCTTCATTTTCTTTTTTTTATACTGATTTCTTTTTTCCTTTTCTTTTTTCTTTCTTAACATTTTCAGAGCCACTTTTGCCTTCTGTCTTGTTCACTTTTTCTCTTCCTTTCGTTTCATTCAGTTTTTCTTTATTTTGTTCCTTTCCGTTTTATTCCCTTTGTTTTTTTTTTTTTTTTATAATTTATTTCTTATTTTCCCTTTTTCCTCCTTCTCTGTTCTACACCTTTTAATAACCTGTGTTTTTCCTCTTTTCCGTTTTTTTCCCTTCGTTTTTTTCTTTTCGAGACTTTTCCCCTACTTTCCTGTCCTGTCTTTCCTTGTCCTTTCTAAAAATAAAATAAAGGCCAATCATTTTTTTTTTCTTCCCCGATGTAAATGTGTGCCATGCAGCATCAGTGTACCAGTGGGCGGGGCATGCAGGGTTGGTGGGCGTGTCCTTATTTACATATTCACACAATCTGTGTATTTTATGAATATGGGGGGAAGAAGCTGTTTGTTTTTGTGTTGTTGTTGTTGTTGTTGAACAGAATCCAAGCTTTAAGTGACCTTAGGCTCATCTAACAGCTTTATGTTTTATCCTGACAGAATCCTAAACATATAGACGTGTGTTTTTTTCCCCCCACACGTCCGTCACGTGGACGTCGGGCCGAGCCGCTCGCAGGTCCGCTCTGAAATGGAGAAGCCGCGAGCGTGTCGCAGGGCTAAAATGGAGAGCGCACGTCTGCGCCTCTCCCCCTCAAACTCAGGCTTAGCAATTAACTCCAATCTGTCGGCGGCGGCGTGATTGACGCCAACAAAGGGCACGTTAATCCCTTCGCTCCGCATCCCACACGAGCGAGCGGGGCGAGGAGACGCTGCGGCGGCGGCGCTCTCTCTCTCTTTCTCTCTCTCTCTCTCTCTCTCTCTCTCTCTCTCTGTCTCTCTCGCTCTGTCTCTCTCAGACGGCCCCGTTTGTCACAGTGAAGGACGCGGAGGAAGGAGGGGACGCTGATGGTTGATTGTGTGTGTGTGTGTGTGTGTGTGTGTGTGAGGGTAAAGAATGTAACAGAAAAAAATGAGAAGGAAGACAAATAAGGTTTGTGAGTGTAAAGAAAAAATAAAAAGAGAGAGAGAGGGATAGAAGGACAGCGAGTGATCCTGTCACTCGTCTCTCTGTCTCTCCGTCTGTCTCTCTCCGTCTCTGTGTGATTTAATTATCGCCGGCTGAAAGCGCATTAACGTGACGACGATGCTTTTCCGCCATTGCTTTCGTGTGTGTGTGTGTGTGTGTCACCAGGAGTGAATGTCAGCCTTCCTGGAGGAATGAGCTCATCCCGGACTTCCCGGTTCTGATCCGTTTCTAGCAACACCCCATTATAATAATAATAACGAATTATTTCCATACTGTAGTAACTGTTGATGCTTTCTGATAGGACACGATAAAGAAAAAGGAAGGAGTCTCCAGTGTCAGATCAATTCAGTGTGTGTGTGTGTGTTTAAGAGAAATATGGAGAAGAAGAAAGAGAAAGACAAGAGTCTGAAGCGTGTAAAGCGAGCGGTGCCCAGTGGGAACACTTTCTCCTGCACCATCCGTCCGTCTTCACCGTCCTCTCACACACACACACACACACACACACACACACACACATCTGTTCATCGTCTCCTCCCAGTTGCAGCAAAAAAGCCTCTCCATATTTCTCTGTCATCAGTTTTTCCCTCCGCCTGAGTCTGACCTGGCACGTGTCCGTGCTGCTGGAACGCCTCCGGCTCAGACACGCTTCTTGCTTTCTTTCTTTCTTTCTTTTTAATTAATTAATTTATTTTTCTTTTCACGCTCACTAATGCAAATTAGATTCCTGTGGAATATGTGGCGCAGACGCGTGTGGCGTACCGGACTCCTGAAGGACGCCTCATCATCGTGAAAAAAACTAACAAAAAATAAAATGTAAAAATAAAAAAAAAAAACTAAACCAACACTCCCGTGATGATGGTGATGATGATGGTGACGATGATGATGGTGATATCACTCGAGTTGTTTGATGCACAGTGCCCTTTTTTTTAATGTATTTATTTTTTAAACAAATCCACGTTTGAATAATCGTGACGGCTCACTGTATCACTTCCGAGGTTTTTTTTTTTCTCTCTCTCTCTCTTCTTTCCTTTTCTTCTTTTGATCATAGCTTTCGGTCAGCGTCCGTCAGCAAGCCTGTGATTACATTAAACACCACGTATTTATCAGGACCCTTACATTTGAAACTCGCCCAAGCAAAGCCACCACACACACACACACACACACACACACTCGGAGAGAGAGAGAGAGAGAGAGAGCTTGCCTTTTCTCACTGTGTGGGACTGTGTGTGTGGGGGGGGGGTAATAGCATCGCATCTCCCTCCAAAAGAAATTACGCCAAACCAACAGTTTGTGTGTTTGTGGAGGGCTTGTTACCCCTCCTTGTCTGGCGTAGAGGTGTGTGTGTGTGTGTGTGTGTGTGTGTGTGTGTGTAAAGCTGGGAACGTGCATGACAAATTCTCCATGTGTAGAGACTTGTGTCGCATCTCCTGTTTGCAGTGGCGTGTTCCCGCCGAGGTCATGGCGAGGTCATGGCGAGGTCATGGCGAGGTCAGGCGTCTGCCGTGGATTTTCCTCCAAACACCGTCTTTGTGCTTTTAAACGATATTTGAATCCTCCAGTAAGAAGGACTTTAAGGGCTTAAGACTTTGACATACGTTTTAGTTTTTTTTAATAAACGCTTCGGCCGCAGGATTTATTTTACACGTTACAACAGAACATTTACACGTTATAAACGTAATGATAACCGTATGATATGATGATCATATTCGGAAATACAGCATATTGATGTCTGAAGTCTCCCCGTTAACACACACTAGCACGGCGTTCATATTAGCACACACACACACACACACACACACACACACACGTGTATATTTTTTATTTAATTATTTTTTTTCACCATCTTTGACCTACGCTGTGTTGCCAGTGTTTGTGCCACTTGAGTTTTAAGGGCTTTAATAAAAAAAATATTTTATTATAATAATAAATTAAATTAAATTCTTGTCATGTGACTCGCAGGCATTTAAAGCGTCCTCTGACCTTCAGTGCACTTTGACTTGCGAGTCACACCATATAACAGTTTTATAAAGTTTTATAAAAACGCTCCTGTCTCTCTCACACACACAAACACACACATCATGTAGACTCACGAGACTGTCTGTTTTTTGTGTGTTTGTTTATTCCAGGTCCTCTGTTTGGGGTGACGGGAAGCGAGCAGCCGTTCAGCGTGACCTCCGTGACCTCGTTGCCCAGTGCCTTCCCCGTGATGGCGCACCCCGCATTCGGCCTGCTCTCCCCGGGCGCGGCGCGGCCCGAGTTCGGCGGTCTCGGGGCTCTGGGAGTGACCGCGGCCCTGGCAGCGCACCCGCAGCTAGGGGCTTTCACAGGTCCGACATTTTACTACTGTTGTTATTATTATTATTATTATGGGCTTGTTGTTATAAATGTTACCATGCCAACGATGCTGTAAACACTGGGTTAAAATGAGAGAAAGATCGTTGTGTTTCTGTAGGCTTATAGACAAAGTTCAGCAACATTACAAAAGAAAACGCATCAGCATAAAATCAGAATTTATTTTCTATTTAAATTAAGTCTAAGCTGCGTTCACATTACAAGCCTCGTCGCTCAATTCTGATTTTTTTTGTTCAGATCGGATTTGGTTCACATTCGTGATTACAAGCGATTTTAACATGTATTTGTTGAGGTCGGAGAAGGAATATCTCAGGGTTCTCTCAGAAATATCTCAGGGTTCTCTCAGAAATATCTCAGGGTTCTCTCAGAAATATCTCAGGGTTCTCTCAGAAATATCTCAGGGATCTCTCAGAAATATCTCAGGGTTCTCTCAGAAATATCTCAGGGATCTCTCAGAAATATCTCAGGGTTCTCTCAGAAATATCTCAGGGATCTCTCAGAAATATATCAGGGTTCTCTCAGAAATATCTCAGGGTTCTCTCAGAAATATCTCAGGGTTCTCTCAGAAATCTCTCAGGGTTCTCTCAGAAATATATCAGGGTTCTCTCAGAAATCTCTCAGGGTTCTCTCAGAAATATATCAGGGTTCTCTCAGAAATCTCTCAGGGTTCTCTCAGAAATCTCTCAGGGTTCTCTCAGAAATCTCTCAGGGTTCTCTCAGAAATCTCTCAGGGTTCTCTCAGAAATCTCTCAGGGTTCTCTCAGAAATCTCTCAGGGTTCTCTCAGAAATATCTCAGGGTTCTCTCAGAAATCTCTCAGGGTTCTCTCAGAAATCTCTCAGGGTTCTCTCAGAAATCTCTCAGGGTTCTCTCAGAAATCTCTCAGGGTTCTCTCAGAAATCTCTCAGGGTTCTCTCAGAAATCTCTCAGGGTTCTCTCAGAAATCTCTCAGGGTTCTCTCAGAAATATCTCAGGGTTCTCTCAGAAATATCTCAGGGTTCTCTCAGAAATCTCTCAGGGTTCTCTCAGAAATATCTCAGGGTTCTCTCAGAAATCTCTCAGGGTTCTCTCAGAAATATATCAGGGTTCTCTCAGAAATATATCAGGGTTCTCTCAGAAATCTCTCAGGGTTCTCTCAGAAATATCTCAGGGTTCTCTCAGAAATATCTCAGGGTTCTCTCAGAAATATCTCAGGGTTCTCTCAGAAATATCTCAGGGTTCTCTCAGAAATATCTCAGGGTTCTCTCAGAAATATCTCAGGGTTCTCTCAGAAATCTCTCAGGGTTCTCTCAGAAATATCTCAGGGTTCTCTCAGAAATCTCTCAGGGATCTCTCAGAAATATCTCAGGGTTCTCTCAGAAATCTCTCAGGGTTCTCTCAGAAATATCTCAGGGTTCTCTCAGAAATATCTCAGGGATCTCTCAGAAATCTCTCAGGGTTCTCTCAAATATATCAGGGTTCTCTCAGAAATATCTCAGGGATCTCTCAGAAATATCTCAGAGTTCTCTCAAATATATCAGGGATCTCTCAGAAATCTCTCAGGGTTCTCAAATATATCAGGGTTCTCTCAAATATATCAGATCTCTCAGAAATATCTCAGGGTTCTCTCAAATATATCAGAGATCTCTCAGAAATATCTCAGGGTTCTCTCAGAAATATCTCAGCCATCTTTCAGAAATATCTCAGGGATCTCTCAGGGTTCTCTCAGAAATATCTCATCGATCTTTCAGAAATATCTCAGGGATCTCTCAGAAATATCTCAGGGTTCTCTCAGAAATCTCTCAGAAATCTCTCAGGGATCTCTCAGAAATCTCTCAGGGTTCTCTCAGAAATCTCTCAGGGTTCTCTCAGAAATCTCTCAGAAATATATCAGGGTTCTCTCAGAAATCTCTCAGGGATCTCTCAGAAATATCTCAGGGTTCTCTCAGAAATCTCTCAGGGTTCTCTCAGAAATCTCTCAGGGATCTCTCAGAAATATCTCAGGGTTCTCTCAGAAATCTCTCAGGGTTCTCTCAGAAATCTCTCAGAAATATATCAGGGTTCTCTCAGAAATCTCTCAGGGATCTCTCAGAAATATCTCAGAAATATATCAGGGTTCTCTCAGAAATCTCTCAGAAATATATCAGGGTTCTCTCAGAAATCTCTCAGGGATCTCTCAGAAATATCTCAGAAATATATCAGGGTTCTCTCAGAAATCTCTCAGGGATCTCTCAGAAATATCTCAGCGATCTTTCAGAAATATCTCAGCGATCTTTCAGAAATATCTCAGGGTTCTCTCAGAAATATCTCAGGGATCTCTCAGAAATATCTCAGGGATCTCTCAGAAATATCTCAGCGATCTTTCAGAAATATCTCAGAAATCTCTCATGGATCGAGAAAGACGATCTAGTGCATCTAGTGTTCTGTTCTGCCACCTACTCATTGGAATGAACTTCCTCTAGACGTCCGTATAGTCGAGTCACTGGCAATCTTTAAGTGACGACTAAAGACCTGTCTGTTTCTTAAATATTTAGATTTTAAAACAACAACCACCCCTTTCCCAACACTGATGTTGGGACTTAGTAATTTCGGAATCCAGTGTGTAAGGATCTATCCAGTGACGCATAAGAGCATCTGTCAGATGCCTAAATGTAAATGTAAATGTCTGGTCAGGAAGAAAGCCAGACGGCTCGCTCTAGCTGATTTAACAGCTGCTGTGAAAATCCCGGCGCTGACCGATGACATCAGCGAGCACCTGACTCATGCGCAGAGGCAAAAAGTCACAAGAATTCCACTCTGAGTCACATGACCACTCATCGTGTGTTTATCAGATCTAGGGCCACATACCCAAAAATTTACCGAGATCTGATCTTAAAAAAAAAAAAAAAAAAGAAGAAGAGCCCTAAAACTCAACCCATTAGGATAAAAAAGAAGAAAAATCAGAATTGTGTTGTGAACGCGGCCTCACAGTCGATCAAACCCTCAAGCCAACACTAAGCACACCATGTTTATCTGTTACTTTTAGATTTTCCTGTTCTTTCTATTCATCATTTGTTGTTTTTTCAGATTTGCCTAACACCGAATGACTTCAGTGTGATGATTGTGTGTGTGTGTGTGTGTGTGTGTGTGTGTGTGTGTGTGTGTGTGTGTGTGTGTGTGTGTGAGTGAGAATATAAACACTGTGTACTGTTGTAACGCTCTATGCGGTCACTAATACAATGTCAATACATCATTATAATTTAATAACTAACACAGATGGATGTCTAATATGAATATCATGTTTTTAAAAAGGCAATCTGATGTTCACCTTCTGACCAATCAGATTCAAGAACAACGTGTCACAGCGCTACGATGTCATATATATAAATAACGTACTGCTCTCGCCTGTGTGTTTCTCTCGAATCCCAGAGTGGTGGAGAGCGGCCGAAGCTCACGGGCGGAGTCCAGCGGCCTTCTTCCCTCCGTTCCTAGGCCTGCCCCCGCTGTTCGCCCCTCCCCTACAGAACCACGAGGCCACGCCCTATACGTCTAAAACCCTGAGCAAAAGCAGCCAGGGTCCTAAAGGTGAACGACGCCGAGGTTGCAGAGCTCAGCACCCCGAGTCCGCGCGCGCGTACCGTAACACGACGCCGAATCAATGATTCGTGGAAATAATGTCGGATACAGAGCCGGGGTTTGGTTCCGTAATCCGGTTTCGCGTGTTGCGAGACGCTGGAGGATAATTCCATTTCTTGTCTGTTTTTTTTTTCTCTCGATCGGTCTTCCTAATTTCTAGTAATTATCTACTCGATACTGTCTGGTGTCCAGTTTCATATGAAGACAAAGTGAATTTCAGTTCGGTGATTAAGTAGATCTGTACTTCAGGGCACGGGCGAGAGGTGTGTGTGTGTGTGTGTGATAGTGTGTGTTTATATCGTTAATGCATGTTAAGGAAAAAGCAAATTTTTTAAAAAACGATCAAAACATTTAGAAACAGCATGTAAATGAAGTAAAATATGAAAGAAATAGACACTAAAAACCTCAGTTAACCTTAATTTATGATTCCTCTCGGCACCGGCTGCTTTTAAAACCAAACCTGAAAACGGCTCCCTTTTCTTCTTGCTAACCTTCTTTGTGACCAATGGTGCTAGGTCTTCATTAAATCCTGGACAAAATGCAAAAAAAATAATAATGTGTAAACTCGCTTCGTCTGGCTTTCCACTGACGCAAACAAGTTTTGAACGGCTTCTGGACGTACACGCAACCGGATGTACGCGCAGTTGACTTGGTCACTCGAATACCGAGACTTGTATACCTTTATTCTACTTGGGAAAATTCTCATTCGTATGAAAGTTCATATGCCGAGGTGCTTAGAAAAAGTCCGATTTAATAATAGCACGGCATGCATGTGAATGTATTTTTAGAATTTTATACAACACTGGTTTACAACTTTTTTGCGTTTATCAAACGGAATAAACAGCTGCGTTTCGCTCTCACTTTTTTGTTACTATTGACACAGAACAAAACACAGCTAGCTGAAGTAGAGCGAGGTCAATAGGTGCAGGTGATGCAACCTACAGAACTTCAACCAAAGACGCAGAGCGGTACTGAGAGGGAACGTGTAGAGAAGATAGTGTGTGTGGAAGTGCCTGGAAAAAAAAAAAACGAAACAGATGATGAGTTCGAGACAGAATAAGATGAGATAAAATGAGTGAAGGAAGAGTTAGACATTGTTTTTAAGGAAAGCTGGACTGGATGAGGGAGAATGAGATGTAACGTTGGCGGTAATGTTACTCCAAACGCCTGGTCATTAAACAACAAAGAAGAAGAATATAAAGAAGATTCACAGCTAAGCAAGATTAGCAAGACAGACTAAAGCGAGAGGAACTACACGGTACCTTATGTTTATTTATTTTAATTAATCTGACCCGATTGCTGACACGGTTCACACATTTTTTTTTCTTTTTTTCTTTTCATCCTGTCCGTGGTGTAAAGTGGTACCGGTCCAGAAGTATCAGAACAGGTTTACGAGTACATGAATACAGTATTGCCCTGATACCTGTTCCTGGTATCTCAAACGATTAAGGCTCTCAGTTGCTCGTCGGGAGGTCGGAGGTTCAAGACCATGCTACCCTTGCACTCTTGAGCCAAGGCCCTTAACCCTGTCTGCTGCAGGGGGCGCTGTGTCCTGGCTGACCCTGCGCTCTGACCCCAACTTCCTAACTTGGATACGCGGGAAAAAAAAAATTATTCCAATTTCACTGTGCTGTAAGGCCCATGTGACGAATAACTGAATGTTAATTTCTTAATTAATTTACCTAAATTACCAGCGCTTTAAAAAAAAAGCATTTTGCGTTACTAATTATATAATAATTATAATTACTAGAATCGGGTGCATGCGAATATCGCCTTCTGTATTTTTATCCCGTGGTCCTCAGTAGTAGTTCTGCACTCATACACGGAATTTTTCTCACATAAACCTTGAATAAAACCGAGACTAACGTTTTTTTTTGTGTACGATGTCAATCTCCCAGGTGTTAACGGAGCTCTGAACGGCAGCGTGGTCTCTCCGTCGACGACAAAAGTCAGCGTGTCAGCGTCGTCCTCGCCCGCTCTCAACGCCTCCAGCGGCAAGCCCCGCGCCCGCAAGGCCTCTCATCACGGCAACAGCACAGGAGAGCTCCAGGAGAAACCCTCGCAGAAACCGAAAGAGAAGGTAAAACCTACAGGGGGCGTTATTACAGCCTCGTCACATTGTCTTTTAATTTCTCGTCTCAGGTAATTTCTCGTCATCGGCAAAAAAACGAAAGCTCGGCTTCATCGGACACTCAAACTCGAATGTGTCGGAAAAGCAGGAAGGCGAAACTAAACAGGAGTGAAACATTTTTCGCCGACGTTCTGCAACATTTCTTGGTTTGTTGTTGTTGTTGCAGTGGGGATCTGATTATAAACACATCGCCGTGCTTTTCCCTGCCAGAACCGGCTCAGTAAAAGTTTATGACGTGTGTCTGTCGTGCCGCTTCTACACTCGAGTCCTGTTTAATCATGTCTGAAATCATGCCAAGCGGGTCTCGTTACGCACGTTAACAGGAACCGTGTGACCGTGTCGTCAAACTGTGTAGGGCTTTAAATGCGCTTTTTTAATTTTGTTTGTTTGTTTTTTTTTTTTTTTGGACATTGGACTCTGCGAGTTTTCCATTTCGCTTCGAGTTTTATTATTTTATTTTAAACCACACCACGTGTTAAAGACCCCCGTAGATCAGACTGTATCAGCGCTCGTAATTTCTTGATTCAGGAATTTAATTTGTTGGATTGCTTCATAGTACCAGCTGTATAAAATCTATGGAAGGAGTCTCCAGTGTCGCTTTTTAACAGGTTTCACGTGTTCTCATTTACAAGACATGTTGCTGAAATGTGGGTGAGCGCAGGAGGCACCTCGTTTCAGGCTCATCACATGATGTTAAGTGTAAATCTGAACAGATACACACATATGACATGCTCCTGAATAAATCGGTATAAAATGTGGTCTAAGAGGAATAAAACACCTGCTGGCCATTTTTCAGCGTTATACTGTCTCACTTCAAGCAAGCATCATTTAAAATGCAAATTATTCTGATTTATTTATGAGTATTGATACTAACCTTGGTTGTAAGCTTCTAGAGGCATTTTAACATTGACCTTTTTTAAGATTTTTTGAAATTGTTGCTTAAATTCACTCATTTAGTACAAAGTTAAAAGTATTTTTTTCCGCAAGGAAAGTCTGTACTGTCCATAACCATGTCAAATTCATGTTGCAATATCTTTTTGCATTTTAGAATAAAACACTTGTTCAGGTTTACGTCTTTTCATGCGAGATCTAAATTGGCGAAATCTAAAAGTTTCATCTGAATGACCGTTAAGATCACTGAAAGATTTAAATTGAGATAAGTTACAGACACTACATTTAGATGAGACGCTTTTTAGCACCAATACCGCATTTTGACCATCTGTCTGTCCGGTTCCTTGTTTAACTCTCGGTGTTGCTGTAGAAACCGCGTAAGAAGCAGACAGATGGATCTGGCGTGAGCGACAGCGAGTCAGGATCATCTTTGGACAGCGACATCGAAGGAGTCAGCAGCAGTGACCTGGACGACCTCGGCGAAGAGGATGACGATGACGACGACCAGAGTAAAGACAGTGAAGAGTCCGACTCTGAAAAAGAACCACAGAAGAAAAAGAAATTGAAGGTTCGCTTAGTGCAACTTTGTCAAAACGTTAAATCGTGTTGCTCTGATCCTAAGCGTCTTTCCGTCTCCCTGATCGTTCCGCAGGTCGTGTCCACGAACCTGCGGCCGAGTAAAAAGGAACAATCCAGACCGGCGGAATCGTGGGACCTCCGGGAGGGCAGCGCCACCCCGGAATCCCGCTCTCAGTCCTCACCGCTCGTCGTTTCCAAATCCAGAGACAGACTCGCGCAGCCCACCAGCGTCATCCAGTCCACTGGCCTCGCTGTTAACGCCAAAGCGCTGGCTCTGATCAGCGAACCGCAGCATGACTCCTCCCCTCCGCGCCTCAGCCCCTCCCCTTCCCGACCCCTGACCGTCACCGCTCATCAACCGCTCCCACTTTCTCTCTGCTCCTCCCCTAAACTGCTCTCGGTCCCATCCCCTGCCAAACCCCTCCCTCTCTCGTCCTCTCCCAAACCACCAGTTCTGAGTCCCTCCCCTAGGGCACGGGGCTCCGCCCACAAGTCTCAAACCCCGCCTCTGGACTCGCTGAGCAGCAGGAAGCTTCTGGAAGGCTCGCTGTCCCACATCGCCGACTTCAGACTGAAACAGGTGGGCGTGAGCACACGACCTGCGCTAAATTGATTGATAACCAGGTGAAACTCTGCACCGCATTAAGGAGGAATTAATCACGCGTCCGTTTCATCATTTCGTTTTTTTTTTTTTTTTTCATTTAGCAGAGAAGCAAATGAGCTCCAGCAGTTCTTCCGTGTAGAGAGAAAGCCAATTTCGGACGAAGAGTTTCAGGACGCAGTTGGTATTCAGTATCCGTCTCTCTGTATTGACCAGCCCTCTGTGAAAAGGTCAGAGAGAGAGAGAGAGAGAGAGAGACGGGATGAAAGAGCTCTGCTTTTCCATCCAGGCATCTCTAGCATTGGGTTCCCCACTGCGTAATTCAGTTTTGTAAACGAATGCAGTTAGTTCAAATCCTCTAAAAACCAACAAGCAATTAACGCCGCAAAGTCTTACTCCTAGATTCTTAGCAAATGAGTCCAAAAAAAAAAAAAAAAGACGGATTTATTCCCATCCTTTCTTCTGTAAGCATGAAATTACCGCTGAAGAGGCTAATACCCGTTCATCGTAATCGGCTAAAGTGGGTTTTTATCGCGCGGTCATTGTACTGAACAGTCTTAATATCGGTCTGCGCTTTCGGGTTCCATTCATTCGAAATTAGCGTTCAGGCGTCAAACACGTGTTTACCGACGTGAGACGGGAAACAGAACCCGAGCGACGCAGAAATCTAGAGCCATTGAGCGGATCGCGCTGAATAGAGCAAGTGTTTTTCTGCGCCTCTTTTTTTTCCTTTTTTTTTTTTTCTCCCTCCGCTCCCGTTGGTGAGTGGCGCTTTAATGGCGGAGACGCTGCGAGCGACGTCTGCTCCGGACTCTTTTGTTCCCAGAACTGATGAGGAGCCAATCTGAGTCACAGCGCACACAGCCGTCGTGTTCCCCCACTCCCTAACACACACACACACACATACTCCCATCAGCGCCTATGCCACATGACAACCAGAGCAATTACCACATTTCCGTCCAGCTCCTCCTTTTTTAAGGCCTTATTTTGTCTCTCTTTCTCTCTATCCTCACATTTTAATCTTTTTTTCTTCTCCCCTTTTTTTTTTTGTTTTTTTAAATCCAGTCTTTACTTGCGCAAGATCAGGAGTTCCCTCTCCAGCTCAAGAAGCAGCAAGGCCTTTACAAGACCTCGAAGGGTTCCGCGGGGATATCCTCCTCTTCCTCGTCCTCTTCTTCCTCCATTCTGCCACCCAAATCCTCATCAGGTCGCACCAGGCCTCCTGCCGCTCAGGTCGTGGCCGTGTCGCCGGGACTCCTGCTCCCTCAGACGGTCCTGGGCCTGGGCCACATCAACGGCATCATCCAGAGCTCGGCGCAGGACACCCCGCTAGCCCTGACCACCAAACCTCGCTCCGACCTGCCCGTCAACCTCAGCATAGGCGGCAGGAACGACATGTCTGTGCCCGCCCCGCTGCCTGCTCTAGTACCCGCGTCCGCCCTCCCAGCGCGGCCTCGCGCCTCGCGCAAAAACAAGACGCCCAGAGCCCTGGAGGCCTGGAAAGACGTTTCCCAGAAGCACTTGGTGAAGTCGCTCGTGGACATGTTCCATCAGGGAGCGGGAGAGCAGGAGTCCCCGAGCAAGAAGGACTCGGACGAGTCGGCCGAGGACGACGACGACGACGATGATGACGACGACGATGACGACGACGTGGACGACGAGGAGGAGGACGAGGACGAGGAGGACGACAGTCTGTCAGGTTTGTGAAATGTCCAAGATGCGAATTGTACATTAATTATCTAGTTAATTTGTCGTACATGCACGAGCAAGGAAGCGCAAGAATGACTTGTCATCTATTATGCGCAGTTAAAAAAATGTTTATTTAAAAAATTATAATTTTTTTCAAATTCTCTCCCAGAGTCAGACAGTAACTCGGACAGCGAGCTAAACGGCTCGGCTCGGAAGAACAGGGACACGACGGAGACGGAGACCGACGGCGAGAGGACACCGTTGAAGCTCGGCAAGAACCTCCCCCTGCTCGCCTCCGCCAGTTACAGCCTGCCCGACTGCTCGCCGCTCAACCTCCAAGTCATTAAGCCCTCCGGTGTGGCCACGCCCACCATCCTGGGCGGCTCCGGTGCCTTGACCTATCACAGCTCGCCTTCCTCGTCGTATTCCGTCGGCACCTCTCCAGGTAAATCTCCGATCGGGAAGACGAAGCGGCGCGAGCGGCTTCACACTTAATGTGACATTAACATCGCGGCACCCACGCGATCTATTTTTAGGAGGCTAAATTGCGTTCGCAGGCATCCAGCGACGCTTTGATTGGTTTATTTTTCCTCGAAACGAACACATTTCCTTCTTAATCTCGTTATCTCTGCCGCACACGAGAGTCGGTCCGTACTGTAAACGCGGTAGCTAATGAGGACGCAGTGTGTGTCTGTGTGTGTGTGTGTGTGTGTGGTTTAACGGTAACCTCCAAGCCATGTTTGGTTGAACCTGTTGGCCCGAGTTCACACGCTCATTACGGCTGTTTGGCTGACTCCGGCTTTTTTTTCCCACCCCCTTCTTCTCCTCTCTTCCCAGGGAGATTCGTTAAACAAAATACTCGCAAATCCAGCAAACATGTCAAGCCCGTGGGTTTGTTCTTGGCTGAGTTTCAACAGAAAGAAGAGCACTTGTTGCTTTCTCTCACTCCCACACTATGTGTGTTTGTTCATGTGTGTGTGTGTGTGTGTGTGTGTGTGTGTGTGTGTGTGTGTGTGTTTGGGGATTGTGTTTGCTCTGGCTTTGAGGAACGTGATGATTCGATGTCAGAGGAAGAAGCTTTCAGGACGGCGAAAAGCTAATGGTGTGAACGCCATATTGACTGCAAGTCCCGTCTTCTACCGCGCCAAGCTGTTCACTTTGCTGCTCGGGATTTGTGTGTGTGTGTGAGCTTGTTTTTATGTCGTAGCGGGGACTTGGGGAAGATATCTGACGGTTTTGATCTTGTGTAGACATTTGGCTCGTGCCAGTGGGGAAAGCTGTCAATCAATCTCCTAGATTTCGATCTGTGGGGTTGCCATTACAGTAGTAATTCATCACAAATATCAAAAGTTGCCAATGCTGTAATAATAATAATAATAACAGCAATAATAATAATAATGTGTGTGTGTTTGTATATGAGCGTGTTTCAGTCTGACTTTCTCTCTCTCTCTCTCTCTCTCTCTCTCTATCATGTTGTAGGATCCGGGAAAAGGAAGCGTGTGATGAACGAAGATGATCTAAAGACTCCTTTAGAATTGGGGTATGTGTAACAGCATGACTCAATCTCTCTCTCTCTCTCCCTCTTAATAATTTCCTTTTATTTATTTATAAATTTTTTCTTCGTTCTGACATCACGTCTCCTTCCGTTCCTTCGCTCCAGCTGGCGGCGAGAGACCAGGATCAAATCCACCGGAGGTCGTCTCCAAGGAGACGTGGCCTACTACGCGCCCTGCGGGAAGCGGCTGCGGCAGTACCCCGATGTGGTGAAGGTAACCCCCGACCCTCCGACCCCTTTCTCCCCGCCCCTCGCTTTTTAGTACCCACAAATACCTCCTCAGGAAACCCGAAAAATTATAATAATAATAAAGAAAAGAAAAAAAACCCTTCACCCTTCCAGTAGCTTCCCCGCTACTCCTCCTCCTCTTCCTCTTCCTCCTCCTCCTCCTCCTCCTCCCTCAACCCCCCCCCCCCTATGTAGTTTAGCTTTGCTGTGTTAGTGCCCAGCTTTCAGTGTGCTACTCCACTTCCTGATGGCTCTCTGTCTCACCAAACGTCATTATTATTCTCTCTTCTGTAGTATCTATCCAGATACGGAATAACTGACATCACACGCGATAATTTTAGCTTCAGTGCAAAAGTAAGGGTTGGTGACTTCTATGAAGCCAGAGAAGGACCCCAGGTGAATGCCTTTCATCTCTCTCTCTCTCTCTCTCTGTCGCTCTCTCTCTCTATCTCTCTCTATCACTCTCTCTCTCTTTCTTTCCCTTCTTGTCTATTTCTTTATTTTTGGTTTATTTATTTTATTTCCGGTTGTATTTTCTTTTTCCGCTCACCCCCACTTCACTCTTTTTCTGTCGCTTCCATCTCGAATCAAGAGCGCAAGGAATTTCGATTTGAAGCCCGATTTTACAGACTAAAAGTCTCCTCCCATTGAATATCAGGAAGCCATGCGATAATCGAAGCTTTCATTATCTCCACAGGATTGTTCTCTTTCTCTTTCTGTTTCGTGTATTGGGATCATGGCTAATATTCACTCTAAATCTCTAGAATTGCTGATTTAATTTATTTTAAAAAATGTAATGTATATATTTTTTTGCACTAATATCTTTGTGTTATAATTTCACTGGTCTGTGCTTTTAACTGTAATATTATTGATTGTTATTAACGAAGAACAAAAAACGCATCCCTCATTCTGCAATCTGATTGGTCGGTTCGCTCAATTCCCGTTACCCCCACCCCCACCCACTTCAGGGTCTGCAGTGGTGCCCGCTGAGCGAGGACGAGATCATACCGCGCATCAGAGGCATGGAGGGCCGCAGGGGTCGGCCGCCCAACACCGAGCGGCAGCACGCGGACGGCGAGGGCTCCGGCTCGCGCCGCAGGAAGGGTCGCCCGCCCAACGTGGGCCACACGGAGTTCCCCAGCCCGTCCGAGGCCAAGCTGCTCCGCAAACTAGAGGCTCAGGGTAAGACTACACGTAAATCTTAGCTGCGCGCGCGTGATCGCTAAGACCTTCGCGCAAAGACAAACACTCACGTTGCGTCCCGGTGTGTTTCAGAAATCGCCCGGCAGGCGGCGCAGATGAAGCTGATGAGGAAGCTGGAGAAGCAGGCGCTGGCTCGAGCGGCTAAAGAAGCTCGAAAACAGCAAGGTACACCTCGGATACGACGGGGCGTAAATTTTGGCGCTCTTAACCACTGTATAGTCGGTGGAATGAGAATAATGAGCAGCTTTTGCTCTAATATATTACAACAAATATATATTTAAGCAGCCAAACAAATGTGGAAAAGCTTTGTGTTATGAAAGGATTTCTGGGTAATCTATTGACAGTTTAAGATTAAATAATAATAGAAAATAATGAAAAAAAAATCTTTATATGAAGTGCAACAAATATTGATTAGGGGAGTAGGGTGCCAATATTTTCTAAACCATCAGCCAAATATTACATCTATCCTGCCAACTTATGAATATTACTGTGTGTGTGTGTGTGTGTGTGTGTGTGTGTGTGTGTGTGTGTGTGTACATAAACACATACTGTGCAAAAGTCTAATTGGTATCATTATTATATCAGTACAAAAAGCAATTTCTGGTATCCAAACATCTAAACCAGTTATTTTGATGTTAGACTTGCTGTTCTGGATTAGTTCCTACAAGAACAGTATTGTTGTGTCGAGTGCGTTTTCAAAACCCATGATGAAACCGTCTCTCATGAAGACCTTCCCAGGAAAACAAGACCAAAACTGACCTCTGCTGCAGAGGAGACGTTCATTTAGAGTCACCAGCCTCAGAAATCATCAAATATCCTCAACCAGCACCTCAGATTAGAGCCGTTATGAAGGATTTACAGAGCAGAAGTAGCAGATAAACATCTCAATATCAACTGTTCAAAGGAGATTATTGCATATATAAAAATGCCTTCAGCATTGTTTTACAGTGTAAAGAGAAATAAATATCAGGGAAGACCACGAAATCAGGAAGGGTGTACAAACTTTTGACTGGTAGTGTGTGTATATACAGTATGTATACAAATTGTGAAAGATATGCCAAATTGCAGGCTGGTCATCTTGGAGGGTGCCAATAGTTTTGCAACCGAATGTAGTTGTGCGCAAAATGAATCGAATTTTAAAAAAAATGTTTGTTTGTTTTTGTTTGTTTGTTTGTTTTAGCCATCATGGCGGCGGAGGAGAGGAGGAAACAGAAGGAGCAAATCAAGATCCTCAAACAGCAGGTCAGTGTTTTAATTAATGCGCCTGCGTCCAAAATCCCTGTTTATTCCTTATGCATATATATAATACACACACACACACACACACACACACACACACACACACACACACACACAAGGAGTAGGTCTCAGAAGTGTGAAAAAGTTAAGCGAGTTCCTCGAAACTTGACTGACAGCGTCGCGTCCTCCGCTCTGCACGAACCGCCGGGAGTTTTGCTAATCCTGCCATCCGCGGCTTCGTTTAAATGCACGGCGGCGCTTTCAATTAACGCACACCCTCTCTCTTCTTCTGTCCGAGCAGGAAAAGATAAAGCGCATTCAGCAAATCCGGATGGAGAAGGAGCTCCGCGCGCAGCAGATTCTCGAGGTATGGACTCACTCCGGGGGGACGAGAAGGGAAGAAGAGGAGAGGAGAAAGAAAAAACAAACTGAAAGGGGAAAAAAAAAAAAGTCGAGAGAGAGAGAGAGAGGTGGAAATAAGCTTAACATTCTGCAAATACACACGAGCACTGCTGCCGCTGCACACCCGGCCGGCGTCTGTTTAACATGGAGCGCACGCTCTGCCGGAATTGCTCTCCAGCATTTTAGGGGTTATGACTTCTGCATATTTTATATATATATATATATATATATATATATATATATATTTTTTTTTTTTTTTTTCCTCGTTAAATTGGTTTTGGTGGACAGTTTTCGAATATTAAATTCGCTGCCTCGTGTTTTCTCAGAGCACGGTTTAAATTAGACATAAAAGATGTTTTTTTTTTTTCTTTCTCTCTCTAACAATAACAGGTCTTGCATAAGTAGAAGGAATAAAAAAAATAAAAAAAAACTGTTTACTTTCTGCAGCCAATTATAGAAGCCTGAAAAGTGTTTTAGGAGAGAGAAATCAAATTGGAGCTGACACGGTTGGGAAACCATTCTGAACGGGATTTCTTTCTGTTTGTAATTACACATTGAAATTTCCAGCTAATTCTCAGACGCGCTTTTTTTTTTTTTTTTTGGTTTTTATTAAATAATTTTTTCCCTTTCAGATTGTTTGTGCAATTTTTTTTTTCTTCTTCCTATCCGTCTCTCCTGCTGCCGTTTGTCAAAATGAGGAGGAATATTGAATAATTTTTAAAGATCCCTGGGCTGATTCTGACAAGACCTGACGTTCTCCTCGCAAAGGTTCTCAATCACTGACTCAGTGTTGCGTAACTCTCCGATTAGCACAGCCTCCAAATGCCATGTAGTGAATAGCAAGCAGCAAACAAACACGCGCACGCACACACGTGCACGCTCACACACGCCATCCAGTGAAGGTTGTGAAGTGAGGATCCTCTATATCTCTCTCTCTCTCTCTCTCTCTCTCTAAAGCACATCGATCACAGCGACACGCAAACAAGTCGGCCGTCGCAGCGCAGCGTTTTTTAATTTGTGCTTCTCGCCGTGTGACCTGGACCTGTTTTTTTTTTTTTTTTTGTATTTGCAGGCAAAGAGGAAAAAGCGAGAGGAGGCCGCCAATGCCAAAATCTTGGAGGCGGAGAAGCGTTTAAAGGTCAGTGTGTCTGGGTTTCGGAGGCCCTAACCTCAGAGCCGTACAGACCCTTCTCACCATCCGATTGGCTGAGGGGAAATCACATGACTGGAAGGACGACGATCATGCTCGTGCGAAAAACTAATTGTCGAAGCAAGAATACATTTACTTACAGTTTCTGGTTATAAGTCATACAATTAACTACATCTAAGATTAATAACATATGTTTTACTACTTGCAAGCTTTAATGTTTCTACACACAGATTTGCACTTTAAAAAAAATTTTTTTAAATAATAATAATAATAATAATATATATATATATATATATATATATATATATATATATATACATATATATATATAAATCCTGAAAATCTAATATATGTCTAGAAATATATATACAAACCAGATTCCAAAAAAGTTGGGACACTAAACAAATTGTGAATAAAAACTGAATGCAATGATGTGCAGATGGCAAATGTCAATATTTTATTCAGAATAGAACATAGATGACAGATCAAAAGTTTAAACTGAGAAAATGTTTCATTTTAAGGGAAAAGGGAACATTCATGTTTAATATATGATTAAGACTTACTCAGTTGCACGTACTGATGAATAAAATGATTTAATATTGATAATAATAAAGGGAAGTCCAGTCCCTCTAACTGTCCGCTCCTCCATGGGGAGGACATCGCGGGACGCCTCTCTGTTTGTTGCCGCAGAAAAGTGGACGCACTTCCTGTGGTGTGTTATAATTATTATAATGTCATGGTCTTGCTTATGTTATGCTTGTGTGTGTGTGTGTGTGTGTGTGTGTGTGTGTGTGTGTAGGAAAGAGAGATGAGACGGCAACAGGCTGTTATACTAAAGCACCAGGTTTGTATCACTTTCACGCTTATTACTATTATCATTATTATTATTAATATTATTATTATTATTATTATTGCTATTATTATTTATTCTAGTAATACTATAAGTATTTTGTAATTTAAGAGAGACGAGTACTTAAAGTACCCCTGAACTCGAAACAAAAACCACGTGTTTGGCGGGGACATGGGGCGTGGTTACATACAAGGTGGACCAATCATGTTTAGCGATGATGCAAACAGTCAGTATCGCTAAACAGAATACTATCCCGACGGTTGTCACGGGAACATAGATAAATAGCGTCTTGAGTACAAATAGCTACGAGGCACAAGCATTCAAGATGAAAGAAATGTCAAGACCAGAAGGTGGCGGTATCACCAAGAACAACATCCACCACCTCCATGTGACAAATACATGGCGACGTTCGTTCATGAGTTTGCGTATTCTAGCACATTTAAACACGTTTGGACCTTTTAGTTTTATAAGCTAAGTCGAATACCGAAAGTACACGCAGGAAAAATTGGTAAAATGGCTATACGGCCATTTTCAGCCATTAAATAAAAGTAATAATAATGAAAATAGTTGCATTGCAGCGATGATCAGGTAATAAGCACCTGCGCTATTGCCACACGGCGCACCAGAAAGACAGTAGGCACATTTTAGTGGGAAATTTTAAGGGGAAATGCTAATCCTGTTAGGATATAATTTATAATTATATACAAAACCAGGCGGCGCGGTGGTGTAGTGGTTAGCACTGTCGCCTTGCACCTCCAGGGTCCGGGTTCGATTCCCGTGTCTGTGTGCACGGAGTTTGCATGTTCTCCCCGTGCTTGGTGGGTTTCCTCCGGGTACTCTGGTTTCCTCCCACAGTCCAAAGATATGCAGGTTAGGCTAATTGGCGTTCCTAAAATTGCCCGTAGAGTGTGATTGGGTGTGTGAGTGTGTGTATGTGTGTGTGCCCTGTGATGGATTGGCACCCTGTCCAGGGTGTACCCCGCCTAGTGCCCGAAGTCTCCTGGGATAGGCTCCAGGTCCCCCGCGACCCTGAACACAGGATTAAGCGGTATAGAAAATGAATGAATATAAAACCAAGCCAATGTTTAGCCAATTTTCATGCTAGGTGAAAGGCCTCGCCCCGGCTTAACCGTTTGCGATATCAAAAGTCCCTTCGCAATTCTGCATCCTCAATCTCTTGAGATAATATTGGCCCAGTTTGGTGGTGATCGTGTAAATCCACTAGGAGAAGTATATCAAAGTCCATTGGGTGAGTTTAGCAAACTCCAGAAAATAACTGACGTCCCGTCGAATCGAGGACGTGTGACGCGCATAGCGAGTTGTTCGGCTCAATGAGACCTAAATGTATACGTGCAAGGGTGTGTGTGAGCTCTGCAGCGGAATCTCCTGTGAAGGCCCTGTGCCACGTCCTATCTATCGTTACAGATGAACGAAAAGGTCTTCGTTGCCATGGTAGCATCATTTGGTTATTGTTAAACAAATAGCGGTTAGCCGTCCATGTAGCTAATTGGGCGTGTCTCCTAATTTACACATTTACACCTGCTAGGATTTAATATTTAGAGTTTTGTAACAGTTCTGTATTGTTGTTGTCGTTACTCGGTTCCGGGGTACTTTAAGAGTGTGTAGTGTTTAAATAAAGGCGGATGTTCACAGCGCTCTGTCTCACACAGTGCTGTCTTCATGCCTTTCGTATTTCTCTCTGGTTTTAATGATCATGCTTTTGGGAGTGGGGGCTCAAATCTCAAATTCTCTCTCTCTTTGGGTTTCTGTCTTCTTTTTGTTTAAAAAAATTTTTTTTTTGTTTCTGTTTTTTTTTTTTTTTTTCTCCTTCCTGTCTTAATACTGTGCCAACTCTCTCTCTCAGGAGTTGGAGAGGCATAGACTAGATATGGTATGGGTATGTTTAATCTTCTGTACATCTAACACTCGCATCGTGAAACATGGTTGTGATCTGGTCGTCATTGCCGCACTTAATTTTTTATTTTTTTTCATGTTGATTTCTATCTATTTTGTTTTTGTTTTTGTAAGTGTAGCACTTGGCTGCTGTCATACTACATTTTTCCTTTGCATGGCTTCTCCAGCGGCATTAAAAAAAAAAAAAAAAAAAAAAGGAAAGAAAAGAAAGAAAGAACTCAAAAGTGCATCCTCCACATCCATATGTGTGTGTGTGTGTGTGTGTGTGTGTGTCAGTAAGTGAGAGTGACAGAGTGCTGGTTCTAATGCAACAGGCTCTGTGTGTGTGTGTGTGTGTGTGTGTGTGTGTGTGTGTGTGTGTGTGTGAGAAACGCTTGGTGTTTATCCAGTTTCATTGATCAAAAGTGAGTGCTGTAACCAAGCCATTTATTTGTTTTTATTTATTTATTACACACTCACACACACACACACACACACACACACTATGTGTATACAGCATCTGTATAGTCCTGATCATGGTTGTGTGTGTGTGTGTGGGTCCAGATGTGGTGTTTGTGCTGCGGCACATGTCGAAGCGGCGGTTCTCGGCTGAGGTCGAAACAGGTTCCTCAGAAACGTCCTGCTCGATTTTTTTGGCGCCCCATGACAACTGGTCGCATGTCAGACCTGGTGTTAACATCCGTCTCTACTGGACAGTCAGTCAGTCAGTCGTCCCAGAGTCAAGTTCGCTCCTGTTCTCGCTCACGTTATCGCAGCGGTACTCGCTCAGAACCTCCGCAACTGTTCATCTCGCTCCTCAAGTTATTAATCAGAGCAGGAACAAAAACGCTGACACACACACACACACACACACACCAGTCTTTGTTACTCAAATGTGCGGTTGTATTTACTAAACACCGTAGCTTATAAGCTGGGTTGTCATGGCAACCTGATCACAACTTTAAAGCCTAAACATTCTGCATTGTGATCAGCTAGTTTTGACTTAAACAGTTTGATTTAAAGAAACACAGACAGACAGGTTGAGACAGACAGGGCGGGAGAGAGACATAGACAGAAAGAGAGAGAGAGAGAGAGACAAAAATGAGAGAGATGGGGGAAACCGACAGAGAGAACAAGACAGCACATGAGAGACAAGGAGAGAGAAAGAGAGTTAGAGACAGAGACAGAAAAAAAATTTGATGTTAGAATAAGAGAGGGACGGACAGACCGGTTGAAACAGAGAGAAAGACGAAGAATGAGAAACAGACAGAAAGAAAATGAGAGGGAGAGATGGGGGAAGCGGACAGACAGAGACTACAAGACACAGCACATGAGAGACAGACAGGGAAAGAAGGATAGAACGACAGACAGACACTGACAGAGAGTGAATGAGAGGCAGAGAGAGAGAGAGAGAGAGTGAGGCAATGACTAGACAGAAAGAGAGCGATAGAAAGCACACGAGAGACAGACAGATTGGGAGTGAAAGAGAGACAGAGGAGGAATGAGAGACAGACGTATGGAGATCGACTCTCTCTAAGCTCTGACCTCAGAACTGTTTCTGTTTGCTCGTCTGTAGTTTTCAGGTCTAGACGTCTCCTGTCACTGAGCAACACCAAAGCCGTGGACGTCGAATAAACATCTCCTTACCAAACGAAACAAAAGCAAACAAACAAACAACAACAAAAAAAGGTCGTTACCACGGAAACGGTAACTTAAAGTAGTATAGATGGAGCACATTGATTTACACAACTGCTGCTGTCAGAGCTGCTGTTATAGGAAATGGATCAACTGAGGCGGAAGTTAACACCAGGAGTCTGAGAGTTTATTTATTTATAAATTTTTTTGGTTAAACAGAACCAGTCGGACCTCATCCTAGAACCGCCGCCCCCTCACACCCCGAGAACATCTCTGCACGTTCCTCTCCATCCTGCGGTCAGATTTAAAAGAAAGTGCACCCCTGATCATAAACAACAATTATACAGTATATCGAACACTGATAAACATCTGCCGTAGTCCGAGGATGTCTAGACGTCTGCCGTAGTCCGAGGATGTCTAGACGTCTGTGCTGAACCGAGGTAGCAGTAGGGGCAGCTACTGTAGGTGCAAGCTCATGCTCTCTCTGCTGCTGCCTGTTTTTAACAGCAACAACAACAACAAAAAACGCTGTCGAGCTGCTAAATTAGCGCTAAGCTAACTCCAGACGCACTGACTGCTTCCCCTGTCTGACCCGCTCACCAACACCTGTCGCTTCTCCTTTATTTTATTTATTTGTCCATTTTTTTTTTTCTCCTTTTTTTTGTTGTGTTGCGTATCGCTGTTCTGTAACACACGTTCTTCACATGACTGTAAACCCCATCCTGGCCGTGGCACTGTGAATGAACAAGTGAGTGTGAGTGTGTGTGTGTGTGTGTGAGAGAGAGTGTGTGTGTGTGTGTTTGGCTGTCTCTTCCTCGATCTGTGCAACATGCTACACCACGCTGATCACTGTCGTCCCGTCTTTGCTCGATCTGTCCTGTTTTCACTCTTGCACTCTTTATTTGTTGTTTTGTATTTTTTCCGGTCGCCGCCGGAAACCGAAACTGATGATGGCGGCTTTTCTCTGATTTCAGGAGCGCGAGAGGAGGAGGCAGCACGTAATGCTGATGAAGGCGGTGGAAGCTCGCAAAAAAGCAGAGGTAATGAAAGAAATCGATTAAAAACAAAAAAACAGAACTCCAGCGGTACCTACCTCGGTATACGAATCCCAGAGGGGCATCTTACGAATTTTCACCTTAAGAAGTTAAATGTCGCAAGAAATTTCGACATACGGAGCATTTTTCGGCATCCTTTCCGGACGTGTCGACGCCCGGTTGTCCGAAGGCCATTCGGAACTTCGTCAGCGTCATTAGAAAGCAAAGTGAACGAGTTTGTACTTTTTTTTTTTTTCTCGCTCAGGAGCGCGAACGCCTCAAGCAGGAGAAGCGCGACGAGAAGCGCCTCAACAAGGAGCGCAAGCTGGAGCTGCGCCGTCTCGAGCTGGAAATTCTGCGAGAGATGCGGAGGCCCAACGAGGACATGTGCTTAACTGATCACAAGGTAAACCCAGTCTTACACCCTGAAATCACACACACACACGGATACTCGAAGACATCCGAAGCTGGAAGTTTTAGATTAACCTCAGGAGGGGCATGCGCCTAGGGGAAAATAATCAACAGTGCTCTGGGGTTACTCCTACCGATCCCTCACGGCGTCTGGAGTGTTTTACTCCTCTTGTTCCTCAGCTGTCGTTTAATACTGACGATGTTAATTTATTTTGCTTCATTACACTTTTTATATGCGATTAATCTACATTAATCCACATGTTTCATAGTTCTAGTACAAATTAACTTTTTTTTTTTTTTTTTTCGTAAAACAAAAAAATCCAGTACTGTTCTAGGATGTAGAAAATACATCCAAACTTTTGGCAGGTAGTGTAGATGTTCTATACGTTCAAGTCCCTGTTCCTAATTTAGTGGCCGCTGAGGGATGTATGTAGAGCTTTAACAGCTCATAGAGTTCGTCTTCTCCCTTTATTATTATTATTATTATTATTATTATTATTATCACACTTGGCTAATTAACCCTTTTTTGATGAATAGCTCCACCCTCTTGTGACTTTAAGATAAGCCCCGCCCCCTCAAAACATCACACTGTAGAGGATTCAGTTAAAATCACTTCCTCTCTTATGAGTTATACAGTATTACAAAGCGGAAATTAACTACACACACACACACACACACACACACACACATTGTTAAGGTGCTTTTAGTGCTTTTAGAGTCTTAATATATACATGCGCACACACATTTTCTAGCAGGAGACTCCCTGAGTGTGTGTGTGTGTGTGTGTGTGTGTGTGTGTGTGTGTGTGACCTGTCTCTTTTCTTAAATATGAATTATGCTGCTTTAAAACACACCGTGACGTCAGTATAAGCGAACAGCAGGGTTAAGTACCCTAAGTACCCTCCATCCGTTAGACCACATCAGTCATGACCGTCCACTCCGATTCCTCGTCATCATCAATTAAGGCCTGACCGAGTCATGGTCTCTTTTTTTTTTTTTTTTTCTTTCATAAGTGACTCAATTTCCCAGAAATTCTCTCGAATCCAGGCTTTAAACCCGAGCGATCAGGTTCGCGGTTTCCTGGAGGCTCGGTCAGAAGGGAGGCTAGGGAAAAAAGAAAAAAAAGAGCTACTTAAAGCTTACGTACTGTCTGTAACAGCATTAGGTCATCAGTAACACCTTGGAGAAGCAGGAAGGCAGGTGACACGCAGGAAACACTGCCACCCTGTGGTTGTAGCCGAGCACAGCAGGAGCCTGGCGACGGTTCATGAAGTCGCGCTCGTCTGAACATGTGACTTTCATAAAGCATGGAGAGATACGAGCTGCCGTGCACCTGGTTACTAGCGGCTCATGATGATGATTATGACGATGATGATGAACAGATGTGCGTCTGTAATTAAGTGGGAGGAGTTTGGAGTGATTTATGCAGAGCTTTAAGACTTCTAACTGATGATGATAAAGAAGAGAGAGTGGTTTATTGAGTGGTTTATTAATTGACTGTTAACGAGCGTGTGTTATTAGAGAGTGTTTAGGTCACATGATGTTCAGTAGTAAACCCCTCAGCACTGAATGTTCACTCTGTAGTGATGATGAAGCTTCATGAAACCCGACACACCCCCGTGTCTCCTGGTGTAAAGAGCAAACTCTAACGCTCACCTGTCTCTCTCTCTCTCTCTCTCTCTCTCTCACTGTCTTTTCCTTTCTTCTGTCTGTCTGTCTGTCTGTATCTCTCTCTCTCTCTCTCTCTGGCTGACTCTTTCTCTTTTCCTCCCTCCTTCTTTCTGTCTCTCTTTCTTGCTTTCTTTTCCTCACTTACGTCTTTCAAACTATCCATCTGTATCTATCCATCTTTCTTTTTTTTCTCTCTTTATCTTTCTCTCTCTGTTTCACTCTTTTTGTCTCTTTCTGTTTCCATCTCTCCTTCACAAATTTTCTCTATCTTTGTCTCTCGCTCTCTCTCTCTGCCTTACCTGTTTTTCTTTTTTCTTTCTTTCGTGCTCTGTCTGTCTTTCTTTGCTTGTCTCTGTCTGTCCGTCTCTCTCTCTCTCTCTCTCTCTCTCTCACACAGCCTTTGCCGAAGTTGTCCCGTATCGCGGGGATGGTGCTCCCGGGTCAGGTGTTCTCCGACTGCCTGATGGTGGTGCAGTTCCTGCGCAGTTTCGGGAGGGTGCTGGGCCTGGACCAGAGCGAGATCCCCACGCTGGGCATCCTGCAGGAGGGGCTCCTCAACCTGGGCAACAGCATGGGGCAGGTGCAGGACCTGCTGGTGCGTATGCTCTCCTCGGCCGTCTGTGACCCCGGACTGCCTCCAGGACACAGGGTGAGAGTCTCTGTTTCTCTTTTACACACACGCATACATATACCGACACATACAGACAAATATATCAAAAATATCCATTGTATAAAAGCGATATCGTAACAAATATCATGTCAAGCCTAAAAGGTTCGATACTAAGCCCAAAAAAGTTGTCTTCTGATAGCATCCAAGAGAGGTGTTTGACGCTTCTGATATCTCGTCTCACGTCCTAGCGGTTACGGACAGGCAGCGTTTAAACACAACAGAAAATGTAATAAAAACCGAATACAAGTAAGAAGGTGACGGAAATTTTTTGAAAAGTTGAAATGCACAAATGATGCTACAGACAACCACACGGCCGAAAACACGGTCTCGGTGCTAAAAAGCGTCTCACTGGGGTAAAAAGTGCATTTTCAGACAGCATCATATAACACCATTGTTCATAATACTTAATAATGCTTCTTATCTTCCGAGCCATGCTTTCTTTTTGTTATGTTTTTGTAAATACGCATACACATTTATATTTTTATCAGCTAAATAGGAAACACATTTGTTAAAGACGACTTCATGCCCTTTTATGTGTGTAGTGTCGGTTACTTTTTTGAATTCAAATCTTCAAACTTTCAACGGTCTTAACTGTCACTCTGATGGCCTGTTTAGATTTCACATGAAAAAACATAAACCTGAAAAATGTGTTATTAAATTTTACTAAAATGCAAAATTGTGATGATATTGCAATAATATCACCTGGGCGATAAAACGATAACGATATCTTTCGCGATAGACAACGTGATCGATATCAATTAAAAATGTGTTCGATAGAACGTTCGATATTTTTTATTCTCTGTCGGAAGAAAACAGAGGTCGCGAAGCTAGTTTGGAATAGGGTTGGGTATCGTTTGGGTTTTTTTAGATGCCGGTGCCAAATCGATACTTTGAAAACGGTACCGGTGCCAAAACGGTGCCTGAACCAATACTTTTAAGCCACAAAATTATAGTGGATGACTCAAGAATTAATTTTTATTGAACAAAAAATGTTATGCTTAAAATTGAACAATATATTAAAAGTTTAAAGTATATATGAATATGTAAGCTTCAAATTTTAGCAATTCTTTTGCTGAAATGTCACCATATTTGCCTTTTCTGGCAAAATACGACTCCTTTCCTGACTTATTGCCCTGCACAGGACATGTATAGCCGTCTTTACAATGGTAAATGTGGTCACTGTTGTAGTGCTACTAGTACAGGCTGGAAAGCCATAATTATAAACAGAATCCATGTTACATTAGTATTTTACAAATCGTTTGACTATTTGTTAGCATGAATGCAAGATTTGCATTTTGCTATTAGCATTACATTATCCTACTACTAACCTGCGGGAACTCTGCTGACGTCATCATAATCAGTGACTCCTTTTTGCTACAGTTGGTGTGACTGGGACTGAGGGTCGTCCACACTGATAGCGCCAGCTGTTGTCCACAAGCTGTTAAACACGGTGCCTCCGTCTGCTTTAAACTTTATTCCGTCTGCCCTCGAATGTTTCATTAGATTTGACGTGTTTCCGCCTTTACACGCAACTGCTGTAAAACATTTGCTGCACGTCGCGGTGTCGGAATCCTTTCTTGTGAAATACAGCCACACTTTCGACCGTTTAGTTTTAGGCATTTTAACGAGAGTTGTTTAATTTAGCATGCTAAGCTATCGGTAGACCGCCTGCTGCCGTCAGAGCGAGTGTAACGTTAGTTACTGCATTCACGCGCATGTCGGATGGTGTCTCATTTCCGGATGATTTGTGCTTTTAATTTCTTTAATTTAATCTAATAAACTATTAATCTACAAAAATATATGAATATAGAGAACAAATATTTCAATCGACAGCTCAGGCATTTAAGTGGCACCGAAATGAGGCACCGAAATTCGCGTTCTGTTTCGGTCCGGTACATACCGGTTCTATAGGTACCGGTGCCGTATTGGCACCGGTGTTCGGTACACAACCCTAGTTTGGAAGGAGGAAAGAAAAGAAACTGAGGCATGGAGAAAAACGGTATTCTTCTTTTACTGCATTCAGTGCACACGACACATATAGTATACAGCGCGGTATTGCCCCCTGGTGGTCCGCCAGTGAATTAACATCAAACTCAAATATATTACAATATATTTTTGTTGTAGTACTCAAAGGCACCTGATATAATAAACGCATTGCACTATTTTATTACACTTTATTAAGCATTTCTTACATTTTCTTTCAATTTTGCACCTTAAATGTTAAGAGATAATTGTTAAGTGTTCATTGTGACTTTAGACTTATGTTTACACTTTAATTATTAGATTTTTCCATGGTTGTTGACATTTCTGTCTTAATAACTGATGGGACTATGATCATAGGAAGGTTAAGTTTAAAATAAAAATGTTTAAATATAATATATTCTTCTTCTGGTCCTTATTTTAAATGGGTCATAAAAAATATCAATAATTATCGATATCGACCGATATGAAACACTGATATCATGATACAGATTTCAGCCATATCGCCCAGCCCTATATTGCAACATAAATCTGACATGGTTACGGACACTACAGATTTTTTTTTTTTTGGTGTGCTTTTTTAAGCTTTTACAAAAAAGTCCATCTCTCGTGCAAAGCAATTTTAATGGTCTATGTCTTAACAGTAATTATTAGTTTGCAACTTTTAGATGTTCGAGATCGGTCACTTCCATGTTGCATAAACTTCAGAAGTAGCTTTTCTGCCACCTTGTGCTAAAAACGCTCGTCCTCCACAGGCCAAGTCCATCCTGGGTGATCACCTGACCAACGTGGGTCTGAACCGGGACAACGTGTCGGAGGTGCTGCAGCAGTACATGGAGGCGCACTGCGCTCAGACCGAGCAGGCCGACATGTCCCTGAGCCTGAAGACCAAGGCCTTCCAAGCACACACACCCGCGCAGAAAGCCTCGGTGCTCGCCTTCCTGGTCAACGAGCTGGCCTGCAGCAAGAGCGTGGTCAGGTACGCTCTCACACACACACACACACACACACACACACACGGGCGGGAAAACCACCCGCCTGGCTTTTAGTAGCACGCCTTTAAATATTCATCCCGAAATTAGACCGTGTACGGAGGTTAGGAGCGAGGTTTGGGTTCGGGGTTGTTCATAATTAATGGCGCCCTTGCTTTTCGTACGCAATGGAGCGTGGCCGCGCAGACTGTTTATCACTTGTACAGAAATCACACAGGCGTCATACTGTATGTAACTGAGATCTCTCTCTCTCTCTCTCTCTCTCTCTCCACCCCCCCCCCACCATCCCGCCTTCTCTATGTGTGTGTGTCGTTTTATTCCCAGTGAGATTGACAAGAGCCTGGACCAAATGAACGTGATGAGGAAAGACGAGTGTATCGTGGAAGGAAAGCTCAAAAAGTGAGTCTTACCCGCAGATTTGTGCAGCATTTCGTCTCGTATCAATTTGTCCTTCTGTTGTTAATTTATTTAATGTGATAATCTTACCGTATTATTATTACGGTTTTCCTAACAGACTGAATCATGAAATAAAAATACTCGTGTAAGATGTTCATGTAAGTGTTAAACAGAGAGGTTATAATTAATTTAGACTCTACGTACAGTAGTGCGAAGAGTAATATGATTTATTTATATCCTACTAGCGTCAGTACACGACGGTTAAAGCTAAAAATAATCTGCTGAGCTTTAATGTAATCAGTGATATTATTATTATTATTCCAGGTTGAAGTCCACGTACATGTCTGTCTGTACAGCAGACCTCTCTGTCTGACTTATTAATACAGAGAAATCACATTCAGTAAGGTTGCGCCTTGTTTACACTAAGTTTGTCCTGCTTTCGTGGTCAGACGAACACACTCCCTGTTCGGTAATCGGTTTAGACAAAACCTTACTTTTATTTATTTAGATAATGCAGTTTTTTTCCCCTCACTATTTAATGTTTTCCACTCACCTTTTATAACTCTGCGTACAGGTTAAAGAACATCCACGCGAAGCGCACGGGGAAGCGCGAAGCCGCCGGTGCAGACGAGCCTCACGCCACGGGAACGCCAAGCGCCGCGCACAAGCGCAAGCGAAAGGCCGGCGACAGCGACGACGACGAGGACGAAGACGAAGACAGCGACGAGGCGGTAGACGATGAGGACGAGGACGAGGAAGAAGAGGTGAAGAAGGCGAGGAAAGTAGAGACGTGCGACGAGGTAAGGGGAGCTCAGCATCAGGAAATCAGGAAATCCTTCCAACCTGCCTTCCCTGTGATCACGTTTGGATTGTGTGTGTGTGTGTGGCTTAGGATGAAGGAGATCAATCCACCAGTGTAGAAGAGCTAGAGAAGCAGATCGACAAATTATCGAAGGTAAACGCACGTGCATGCGCTTTGGGTCGAAGGAACACACGCAGACTTTCACACACACACACACACACACACACACACACACACACACACACACACACACTCACGGTGACGCTCTCTTGTGCGTTTGCAGCAGCAGAATCAGATCAGACGGAAGCTGTTCGAGTCGTCTCACGCTCTGCGCTCCATGAGCTACGGGCAGGATCGCTACCGCCGCCGCTTTTGGGTCCTCCCGCAGGGCGGAGGCGTCTTCGTCGAGGCCATGGAGAGTGGAGAAGGTAACGTAGCCTCGATGCGCAGCCTGTAGTTACAGTAGAGTGTCGGGATTCGGTTTGTTTTGTTTTACTGATTCCACCGTCGTCCCAAAGAATTAAATTAACTCCTGAGAGCTTTTCTGCTTTTCCAGCCACAACCGGTCTTCAGTTGTTTCCCTGATGCTCATTTACTCATTTAACTTTACTTTGCTTGAGAGTTAATGCCTTAAATAGCACTTTAGGTAAATGACGAGCTTTTTAAATCGTTAGACACCTTAACGAGCGAAAGGTAAATTAGCTAAAACGTGTTATTTAAGATGCTAATAAAGGTGTAACAGCAACAACAATCCAGGCTGTAACATTTCTCCCCCTAGTTATAAACGCGTCTTTGCGTAAATTTACCCCAAATATTGGTGTTATTTGGCAGCGATATATTATTATACATCAGGGTTGATCAAACATAATAAAGTAAATTAAACACACAGATTTTTTGTTCAACACCGTTTGTGTGTGTGACGGCACAGGTCCCGAGGAGCTTGAGAAGGAACTCGAGAGGCTCCGCAACTTTGAGCCGGTGAGGATCAAGGAGGAGCCGCAGGAAGACGAGGAGGAGGAAGAAGAGGCGCAAGGCGAGGAAGATACGCAGCAGGAGCAGCAGCCGGATGCGCAGTCTCAGGTGAAGCAGGAGGAGGAGCAGCACTCCGAAAAGGCAGTGAAAGAGGAAGACGAGAAGCCCTGCTCCCCCCCGATCGAGCTCCAGGAGCAGGATGGAAAGCTGTTAGACTCCACCTCCCGCTCCCTCAAGGAGCCCTCCCCGAACCCGCCCGGTGACCTCGCGTCTCTGTGCCGTAGCCCCGACAGCAGCGGGACGGCTGTCGCCGCGGCGACCGCATCAGCATCATCTCCAACTCATTCTACCTCCAAGCCTACAGTACTGTGCAGCACTCCTGCGGACTCCGTACCTCTCGTCGCTCAGTTTGGTGCTCCTCTCGCACAGTTCGGCGTCCCCCTGTCCCTGCAGCACCATCAGCACCTCCTGGCGAACGACCAGCTCCTGCGTGTTTTAACGGAGCGCAGCGGCCACTGGTTCAGCCTCCTGCCTCGCTCTCCGTGCGACGACTCGTCCCTCGTGCAACCCGCCGCGCCGCTGCGCTCCACTGCCCAGCCCGGGAGCCCTCCCGCTCCGTCCTGCTCTCCTCACCAACACCTCCAACCTCCGTCTGCCTCCAGCAGCCCTCTCAATGCTGCTCACGACGGTCTGGGAAACCTCACCGTCTCCCCTATGCAGGTACGCGGCACCCTCGCCACTTCTAATTTATAGAACTCGTCTTAATTCATCTGCGTTGTGCTTGACGTCCGCTTTTTACGTCTAGGTAAAGCCTGGTGGTGCTCTGCTGCCTTTGCCCATGTGCGGGTGGTCAGGTGGGGTGATCAGCCCCAATCTGCCCATGTGCAGCAGCCCTATGCCCCTTTGCCCTCTCATTGAAGGCAGCGCCAGCCCACTGCTTGCCCCCAGTGTCTCCACCAGCAAGAGCGGATCTCCAGCGCCCCCTGGGGACAAACCGCCCTCTGCACCCTCGCCTGCTATAGATCTGCCACGAAACCACGACCAGCCACAACCACAGCCCATTCCAGAAGGTAACACACACACACACACACACACACACACACACACACACAGTAAAATGACCTACAGTTTCTACAGAGACTTATAAAGTTGAAGGAAAACGTTGACCAGGTGTACACACCCCTCATGGTGTCGCTGTCTGTGTGTAGACATGCTGATGGGCTGGTGGAAGATTTCCGACATGGAGGAACTGCAGGCGCTGATGAAGACGCTCCACAGCAGGGGCATCAGAGAGAGAGCGCTGCACAAACAGCTCCAGAAGTCCATAGAGCTCATCTCACAGACCTGCAACAAGAACAAAGAGGGTGAGGCTCCGAAACACACCAAGTCAACTATCACAAGTCATTAAACATCAACATCAATCGGATGAATAAAAAGTGCATGAAGTTGGGCGAGCATGCGTTAAAAAGAATATACGTAAACTTTGACTCCGCTAGAAAATCGTTCTCGGCACGGATAAGGACTAGTAACACTCACGGGTCGTTTTTCCGCTTTGTGTGTGTGTGTGTGTGTGTGTGTGTGTGTGTGTGTAGTAGCCGTGATGGAGGTCTCGGAGCTGGACGAGGGCCAGGTTTCCGTGGAGACGCTACAGGAATGGTGTGTGGAGGAGCAGGCCATGGAGACGGACATCGCCTTACTGCAGCAGGTGGAGGAGCTTGAACGCAGGGTCACTTCAGCCAGCCTGCAGGTCAAGGTGTGTGTGTGTGTGTGTGTGTGTGTGTGATTTTTAAATCAAACTATGCCGAGGCAACTTCCCTGCACAATTTCAGTTCTTAAGGTGAACACTTTTAAGGCGGGGCATTTTTGTCTTAAAGAACTACTTCAGCTGTACCTCGGCAAAGATAAAATTGCTCCGAAGTTCCACCGTTTTAACCGGACCTATCCAGCCACCTACTTGCACTTGCACGTTTTTGTTTTTAATCCCCGGTGTGTCTCTTGTCCTCCCGCCAGGGCTGGATGCACCCGGAGCCCCAGTCGGAGAGGGAGGACCTGCTGTATTACGAGCACAATCCCTTTCCCAAGGCTTGCCCGGGGGCGGAGTCACAGGAGGAGCGGAGCTCGGAGAAAGGCCTGAGGCGGCGGCCCAGCAACCCGCTGGACATCGCCGTGATGCGCCTGGCCGAGCTGGAGCGCCACATCGAGAGAAGGTACCTGCGGAGCCCCTTAGGGACAACCATCCAGATCAGGCTGGATAATGTGGGGACGGTCACTGTGCCCGCCCCCGCGCCATCCACTAGCGCTGGAGGGGAAGGGTAGGTCATCCACGCAGCCAGCCTTCATCATCTCCTGATCTCTTCCTCCTCCTCCTCCTCTTCCTCTTCCTCCACTTCCTCCCCTCTCTTCTGGCTGGGGCTGCTGTGCTTGTGGCGTGTGTGTGTGTGTGTGTGTGTGTGTGTGTGTGTGTGTGTGTTCACCCGGGGCCCAGTTTCTCAAGCGGTTCCATGAACACCTGCATTTTTTATTTATTTATTTATCTTCTGTTCTTGGCTGCATGTGTTCATTTCTTTTGCGAAGGATATTTTTTTCCCTCTCTGCCGTCGTTTCGTAAGAGCATGGTGGTGCATCGTTAACCACGGAGGTGTTAATCCCGCACTCAGTGCCATTCCACAGGATGTGTGTGTGTGTGCTGTATTATAACAACCTGTTGTGTGTGTGTGTGTGTGTCTTTAGACTGTAGGCTGTTGTGATGTTTCTGGTCTTTAAAGCCCAGCGTTCTACTCAATGCGGAATTCAACACGGACCCGAGGAACGTTCTGGACCTCGTAGATTCCGGGCATCGGGAATTACATAACGCGATCTCAGACATTCAGAGCAAATGTGTTCCGCCGTGCTTGTACTCACGAGAGGCGTGTTAAATGCAAACGCTCGGCATTTGGTAGGACGAATCGTGCTGGAAATGTGTGTGTTAAGATAAATGTCTGAAGGAAATCACTGTGATTTATTTAAGTTTAAGCAGATTAACAGTGTATTTCACGTACGTAATACACACACTTTGTGATTTTAATGCTCGTGAACAAACAACAGACTTATTTATATGATTAAGATTTTTTTTTTTAAAGTTGGTTGCTGCACAGTTTTCAGTATACAGTGCTGTGAAAAAGTATTTGCCCCCTTCCTGATTTTTATTTTATTTTTTTTATTTATTTATCTTTTCAAATTTTAATATCACACAAAGATAATCTGACTAAATACAAAATACCGTTTTTTTTTAAATGATTTTATTTATTAAGTGGGCAAAAAAAGCTATTCAAACCTGCCTGGCCCTATGTGAAAAAGTAATTGCCCCGGCATACGAAGCATCATCAGCATACGAGTCTCGCGAACGTCCGGGGGCCGACCGAAACTTCAGGAAGCCTTTTTTTTTTTTCTCCCGCATTTTGTGCACAATTTAGTGAACACGTAGCAGCACCATGTGTCGCAAAAAGGTTAGCAAGAAAAAAAAGGTGAGCCGATTTCCGTTTGGTTTTTAAAGCAGTCGATGCCGCGAGGAATCAAAAATTCATGTTACAAATGATGTTTGATGTTTAATTATTTCATACTTTACTTAATTTACATGGCTTTCCTAAATGTTTTTATTTGTTTTTATATGCAGAAATATGATTATAGTGTTGGAAATTGTTAATATCGGTCATATTTTTGGGCGGCTGGAACGGATTATCTGTATTTACATTATTTCCTATTGGAAATGCGTCTCGCAACACGAAATTCCGCCTTCGTATGCCGAGGTACCGCTGTCTGCCCGTTTTACTTGGGTTATTCCACATGTTTCCACAGAAACTCGTATGTACGGCGTTAAAAATTCATCAGTATTTTATTGCTTCATTTCTGCCCGGATCTAATAATTACGATCCAGTGTATTGTATAAATAGGAATTTACCCGTGCCGGCGTTGTTACGTATTCGAATCCCGTCAATCCGTCCATCTTTCTTTCTTTCTTTCTTTCCTTTGCGTATGTCTCGATGTCAAGTATAACGCTGGTCTTAAGATCTAGATGTGTGTGTGTGTGTGTATATATACAGTGTGTGTGTGTGTGTGCGTGTGTGTGTGTTTCTGACACCTCTCCTTGTTGTTGTCGTGTCTCTCAGGGGTGAGGAGGAGATCGCTCCGGGGATGAAGATGTGGAGGAAGGCTCTGAGTGAGGTGAGGAACTCGTCGCAGCTGGCCATGTGCCTGCAACAGCTGCAGAAGTCCATCGCCTGGGAGAGATCCATCATGAAAGTGGTGAGTGTGTGTGTGTGTGTGTGTGTGTGTGTGTGTGTGTGTGTGTGTGTGAGAGAAATTTCAGCCTCTGGTTCAGTGCCAAGCTGAGCACAATGATGAAACACAGTATTTTAGGCATGTATTCAGATGTGTGTGTGTGTGTGTGTGTGTGTGTGTAGTACTGCCAGATCTGCCGTAAAGGGGATAATGAGGACTTACTGCTGCTGTGCGATGGCTGTGATAAGGGCTGTCACACCTACTGCCACAAGCCCAAGATCAACGCCATCCCTGAGGGAGACTGGTACTGCCCTGCCTGCATCTCCAAGGTAACCGCCTCCGCCTTCTCCCGCCGCCGTTCAGACCTCACACACACACACACACACACACACACACTGCTCTTGGAGTACATTTTTTCCCATTTATTATGTAAATAACACGGAATAGTAACAGGCCCTGACCCGAGAAATGATGCACAGTGTATTTGTCTCCTAAACAAGTGTGTAAAATAATCAAACCGAGTGTTTCGTCACGTCTAATTTTCTACATATAAAAGTGTATTGGGGGGGGGGGTGCAGTGGGGGGGAATGATGCTCTGATGCAGAACGCTCTTATCGGACCTGGTGTGCAAGTTAAAATGTAATTCACTTTAATTTGGTCCGTGTAGACGTTCCAGCATCTCGACGTTAAATCAATTTCCGGCTTCCACACGACGAAACGTTAGTTTTTCAGTCTCGTGACTGCAGCTGAATCCGACGCGATTTCGTCGATATGTTGCGATCTCAAATGATGATGATCGATGACGTCCACGAAGAAGCTGCGCTTCTGGTGGAACCCGATAAATCCGTGACTCCGGGCGTTAGAACCAATCCCGTCGTTACACGGCATCGTACGCCACGCTGCCACAAAACACGTACCATGATGCGACTCGTGCGTGCGCGTCGAGCTCCTACGAGGTGTCGTCTCACTCCTGTAGCTGCGTTCCTTTCAAATGAATCGAACTGAAATAGCTCCTGAATCACCGCATTAGTAAGTCAGCAGGCCGTGCGGACTGGAACTGGGGAAGTCCGGCTGGTTTTTTGGGCCGGAAATAACCTGGTGTGATGCATTAAAGTATGAAGGCGTGTGTGTGTGTGTGTGTGTGTGTGTGTAAAAAGCTTGCACTTTGACTCCAGCATGCAGGTTAAGAGCAAACGAAAGATGATAAAGAGCAGGAATATAACCCGTTTATGACTTGAGGGACTCGGGCGAGATCACGAACAGTGACCGAGTGCATTCTGTGTTCCCCAGGCGAGCAACCAGTCTCCTAAGAACAAGAAGCCTCAGAGTCGCGTGCAGTCCGGCACGGGGGGCAAGAAAGCCTCGGAGACGGCGAAGAAGAACAAGAAGCAGCAGGAGGCGTGCGAGGAAAACGAGACGGGTGGAGGCGGCAGCACCAGCAACAGCAGCCCAAAGAAAACGGGCGCGGCTTCCGGCCAGGCGAAAAAGAGCTCGTCCGCGTCTCCCGCTCCCAAACCCGAGAGCCCGGCCTGCGTGAAACGAGCCAAAACGGCCAGGGACAACAACCGCGACCTGGGCCTCTGCAGGTAACACACACACACACACACACACACACACACACACACACTCACCATCGGCACATAAATAAAAGGAAAGATTTGAACTAGTTTCATCGTTAATCTGATGAATAAAGTACGCTTTACGGCACAAAGTGATCCTCTTGACTGATTTCTCTTCACTAAATCCTGTTTAGTCACGTATCCGTACTGTATTCATGTGTTAGCTGAGGGACGTTCTAACATCTCTTCCTCTTCCGAAGGGTTCTCTTGGCTGAACTGGAGCGCCATCAGGATGCCTGGCCCTTCCTCACACCCGTCAACCTCAAGTCTGTCCCCGGGTACCGCAAAGTCATCAAGAAGCCCATGGACTTCTCCACCATCCGCGAGAAGCTCGTCAGCAGCCAGTGAGTCTCTGTTACATCTTCTGTATCTTCTGCCCAAGTGGGTGGCGCACTTCAGTTGTTGTTGTTGGTTCTTCGGCTGCCCCCGGCAAGGGGTCACCACAGCGGAATACTGACTCAGTGATTCAGTTCTTCTGACTCAGTGATTCAGTTCTTCTGACTCAGTTATTCAGTTCTTCTGACTCAGTGATTCAGTTCTTCTGACTCAGTGATTCAGTTCTTCTGACTCAGTGATTCAGTTCTTCAGACTTTCTGACTGAGTGATTCAATTCTTCTGATTCAAATCACTGACTCAGTGATTCAGTTCTTCTGACTCAGTGATTCAGTTCTTCTGACTCAGTGATTTTATGTTTCTGACTCAGTGATTCAGATCTCTTGACTCAGTGATTCAGATATTTTGACTCAGTGATTCAGTTCTACTGACTCAGTGATTCAGTTCTTCTGACTCAGTGATTCAGTTCTTCTGACTCAGTGATTCAGTTCTTCTGACTCAGTGATTCAGTTCTACTGCCTTTGTAATTCAGACCTTCTTAAGCAGTAATTCAGTTTTTTTAAGTGATTTAGTTCATCCGAACTTCTGAACTGAATCAATATCTAAATTGATTGATTCATTTGATTCACTAGTCAAGAGTATAAAAAAACATCTTTGCAGGTTTCTGATTCACTTGACTCACTTGATCCGCTTCTTTTTTTTTCCCGCCTTTTAGATACCAGAACCTCGAGACGTTCATCATTGACGTCAACCTGGTGTTCGACAACTGCGAGAAGTTCAACGAGGACAACTCGGACATCGGCCGCGCGGGACACAACATGAGGAGGTTCTTTGAGAAGAGGTGGACCGAGCTCCTGAAGCAGACTAACTGACCCTCTTGCGTTTTTTTTCTTTTTTCTTTTCCTGATCACCTCGAGCGTGGAGTTTGGATCAGAACCGCCCAGATATTTTTTTTTTTCCTTCTCAGCAAAGCAAAGCGCCGTTCTCTAACCTGAACATGTCACACCTTCACCTAAATACACACACACACACACACATCCCTGTACACACACACACACAACACCCCAAAGAGACACAGGACAGAGAGGGTGTCTTTGTGCAATATCATTTCCTTGTAGAAAAGAGTAATCGCACTGAAACCGTCTTCAACCGTCAGAGCTGTATCTAGGAGAAAACAAAAACAAAAAAAGGAGAAAAAAAAACACTTTCCACTACCTGTAAATATAATTTTTTTTTCCCCTGTTGTCTGTTTTTTTTTTTTTTTTACTTTATCGTTAATATTATAGTGAATGTATTTAATTTTTTTAAATGATTATTTATGACTTTAACAACAAAAAAAAAAGGTCCAATCTTCATTTTCTATGAAAAGGAAGAAACAGTGCAAACTGCTTTAAAAAGAAAAAAAAAAAAGTCAAAAAGAATGTTTATTTGTACGTGTGTATTTTTTTATTTTATTTTATTTTTAAATAGTTTTTCTCTCCAAATATGAAACAAAGCCAAGAAAAAGAAAAGGAACCTGTTTACACTGCTCCGGGCCGTCCTGCGTCGGAGTTTCCCCCCCCCCCCCCCTCACACACACACACACACACACACACACACACACCATTCCCTGGATGAGCAGTGCTGTCCCCCCTCACCCTCCGACACACAATGCAAAAAAAAACAAAAAAAAAAACACAAAAATACAAAAAACACGTGTACATATATTGTCTGTTCATATCGATATATATATATATATATATATATATATATATATATATATATATATATATATATATATGTATATCGAGTCTTGTTTGGAATGATGTGTACATATGGTTTCAGACATTGGATATTGTTCATGCCTTAGACCGATTGTAGCATTTATTTTTAGTCTTAAAGTGACAATTATTATTATTATTATTATTATTATTGACACATTTATTGGTTGTACAGTATACACATATCTTCTACAAACACTGTGGTCTCCTTAATCTTGGTAGTGCCTGCCCTTCTGAACAGGGTGTAGGGAAGTATTTTTTGTTTGTTTGTTTGTTTTTCTGTTGTTGTTTTTTTGGTTTGTTTTTACGATTGTTTTTTAAAAACAAAAAGAAAGAAAGAGAGAAAGAGGCTTCCTCCGCACGCTGGCATATATACTGTACAACACAAGTGTGTATCCCCATGAGAGAACCTTTTGGGAGTAGGCTCCAGGGATGAGCACACACACACACACACACACACACACACACACACACACACACACACACACTAACAAGTATACACACACACACACACACACATGCAGCAGGGTTTAGGTAACCACTATGGCCACGTCTCAAACCGCAGAGTGGCTTTGTCCTGAATCGTGTCATTCTGTACAGCGGTACGCCAAAACGCTGCATGCCAGTTTAATAACCTCCTGCTTGAGCAGGATAGAGTGTGGTTTGGGACGCAGCCCATGTCTGAGTCTCCTTGTCCTTGTCCCCCGTCCTCCTCCTCCTCCTCTTGCTCTTCTTCCTCGTCCTTCAACGTCCCCGTGAGTCTTGGCCACTGGAGGCAGCTAGAACACAGTTTTTTTGTACCCGAGTCAGAGTACTTGAAGTTATTTTATTTAAAGCTGTTGTGGGAAACAAAATGGTAGCGTTCTTTTTGTAGGAGCATTATTTTTCACTAGTGTGTATGTGCATGTGTGTGTGTGTGTGCCTGTGTACGCATATGCGTGCGTGACTGCAAGAAGTGTGAGTGATTGAGTGAGTGTGTGTGTGTGTGTGTATGTGTGTGTGTGTGTGTGTGTGGCACGGACCTATTAAAAGGATGTTTTTAAAGTCATCTTACTGCTTCTCTGTGTTCTTTTTTCTTTCTATAATAATAGTAGTATTTTTTTAACGCTATAAAGGCTGGGCGATATGGCTGAAAACTGTATCACGATATCAGTGTTTCATATCGGTCGATATCGATAATTATTGATATTTTTTTATGACCCATTTAAAATAAGGACCAGGAGAAGAATATATTATATGTAAACATTTTTATTTTAAACTTAACCTTCCTATGATCATAGTCCCCTCAGTTATTAAGACAGAAATGTCAACAACCATGGGAAAATCAAATGATTAAAGTGTAAACATAAGTCTAAAGTCACAATGAACACTTCACAATTATGCCAGGTGCAAAATTAAAAGAAAATGTAAGAAATGCTTAATAAAGTGTAATAAAATAGTGCAATGCGTTTATTATATCAGATGCCTTTAGAGAAAACTACAACAAAAATATATTGCTGTAATATATTTTGAGTTTAATTGACTGGCAGGTCAGCAGGGGGCAATACAGCGCTGTATACTATATGTGTCGTGTGCACTGAATGCAGTAAAAGAAGAATACCGTTTTTCTTCATGACTCCGTTTCTTTTCCTCTGGTTGTCTCACACAAAAAGCAATTAATATTATAGATGTTAGTTGTGCATATTGATGCAAACATAACAATTGTCATACCAAAGAATAAACTACCCGCTAATGTGGCTAGTGAGACTAAAGTTATTACCCGCCACAGCCGAATTTTACCCGCACTTGGCGAGTGGGCGGGTGCCAATGTCAACGCCATTTTGTCTCCTTTAATGCTTCCTGAATCGCGACAGTACTACTTCCGGGTCCTAGTGCCGGTCGCGGAGCGAGTGCGCGTGACAGCAACCAAACTAGCTTCGCGACCTCTGTTTTCTTCCAACAAAGAATAAAAAATATCGAACGTTCTTTCAAACCCATTTTTTATTGATATCGATCACGTGTCTATCGCGAAACATATCGTTATCGTTTTATCGCCCAGGCCTACTATAAAGTAATGATGAAATGTACAAATCTATCATGTGTAATAAGGGGCCTATTTCCCCTTCAGGAAAGCACAGTACAGTCAGAGATAATTGTTATTTTAAATTAAATGTTTCATTAATTCAAAATATTAAAAACAATGAAAATAACATTTGTAATATTTTACAATTAAATTTGTGCTATTTTGTGAGTGATGTAAACCAAGAGTATTTGTAATTAAATAAATTATTTAATGCAGTCTGATGCGGAGTTTCAGTAGCTATGATCTCGGCCTGACATACGGTACCCGCTGTAACGCTGCCCACTGGTATTGTCATTGAGGATGCTGCCTACTGATGGAGGTGAGTTTGTAAGGTGAAATTTTGTATTGTGGAACGCATTGTCCCATAGGAAATAATGTAAATGCAGATGATTAGTTCCAGCCACCCAAACATATTATAGATTAACAATTTCCAACACTATAATCATATTTTTGCATGTAAAAACAATCAAAATGTTAAGAAAAGACATGTAAATTAAGTAAATTATGAAATAAATAGACACTTAACCTCACGTAACCTTAATTTATGATTCCTCTGGGCACTGGCTGCTTTAAAAAACAAACTGAAACTGACTCCATTTTCTTCTTGCTAACGTCCTTGATAACATTCACCCATGTCTTCACTAAATCTTTATATATGAACTCGCTTCTCTTGGCTTTCCACTGACGTGAACAAGTCTTGATTAGCTCCTGGGAGTACCTGCAACAGGATGTACGTTCAACCGGTAGAACACATGACCAGTTTGTTCGCTCGTACGGTGAAAATGCTTCGTTTGCCGAGGCAAATTTCTGGCAAAAAAAAAGTTCTTAATGCGAATGTATGTCAAATGTACAGCTGTATATTCAATGAGGACGCTGTTACAGCCAATCAGGATCGCCTGTGACACTCTCGCAGCATAAAGCCCAAACAAACAAATTAGAATATCTGTTTTATATAAATAAGACTAGCAAAACAAGAACAACAATAATAAGTAATTATAACAATAGGAAATAATACTATTATATGTGTTTAATTCAATAATAAGTCTATATGTATTTAATTTTTACAATTATTATTAATTAAATAATTAAAAATTATTATTAACAACAATACTAATAATAACAATAATAATACCAAATAATAATAATATTATAAAACTATTATCATTTTTAAGTGCATTAACATGAACACGTTGCAATAACACATTAAACATATATTTTTAATCCCCCCTCCCCCTCCCCCTCCTCTTCCCCTAACTACACGCGGCCATGTTAAGCCAGGAAAAGTAAACACAGACCACGTGACCGTCCGCGTGACGTATTAAGTAATCAGGAAGTGAAGGCTCGAGACCACTGGGTGAGTAACGGACTCCGGTTTCATTTAAACGTTAATTTAAAACTTCAAACACATTTAAATGACAGCATTAATATCCCTGAGGGGGTCTAACGGCTGTAACGGTCACAACGGTTTGTGTTGTGTACAGAGTGTGTGTGTGTGTGTGTGTGTGTGTGAGAGTCAGTGTTAGCGGAAGCGGCTAGTTACAAGTGATTAGAGTTAAAGGTGTGTGTGTGTGTGTGTGTAGACGCTCAGGTTTCTGTCAGAGAGAACACACACACTGTAACCCCGACACGCTGCACCTCATTGTGTGTGTGTGTGTGTGTGTGTGAGAACTTTAGTCTGGGGTTCTGGCTCACGGGTGACACAAACTGTCTGAATAACGGATTATATTTTTAAAAAAGTAACAAAGTAACTGAGGACTTAAAAGTCCTTTTGCTACACTAAACTAAACTACACTAAGCCACAGTAAACTAAACTAAGCCACAGTAAACTACACTAAGCCACAGTAAACTAAACTAAGCCACAGTAAACTAAACTAAGCCACAGTAAACTAAACCACAGTAAACTAAACTACACTAAACCACAGTAAACTAAACTACACTAAACCACAGTAAACTAAACTAAACCACAGTAAACTAAACTAAGCCACAGTAAACTAAACCACAGTAAACTAAACTACACTAAGCCACAGTAAACTAAACTAAGCCACAGTAAACTAAACCACAGTAAACTAAACTACACTAAACCACAGTAAACTAAACTACACTAAACCACAGTAAACTAAACTAAGCCACAGTAAACTAAACCACAGTAAACTAAACTACACTAAGCCACAGTAAACTAAACTAAGCCACAGTAAACTAAACTAAGCCACAGTAAACTAAACTACACTAAACCACAGTAAACTAAACTAAGCCACAGTAAACTAAACCACAGTAAACTAAACTACACTAAACCACAGTAAACTAAACTACACTAAACCACAGTAAACTAAACCACAGTAAACTAAACTACACTAAACCACAGTAAACTAAACTACACTAAACCACAGTAAACTAAACTAAACCACAGTAAACTAATCTAAGCCACAGTAAACTAAACCACAGTAAACTAAACCACAGTAAACTAAACTACACTAAACCACAGTAAACTAAACTAAACCACAGTAAACTAAACTACACTAAACCACAGTAAACTAAACTAAACCACAGTAAACTAAACTAAGCCACAGTAAACTAAACCACATTAAACTAAACCACAGTAAACTAAACTACACTAAACCACAGTAAACTAAACTAAACCACAGTAAACTAAACCACAGTAAACTAAACCACAGTAAACTAAACTACACTAAACCACAGTAAACTAAACCACAGTAAACTAAACCACAGTAAACTAAACTACACTAAACCACAGTAAACTAAACCACAGTAAACTAAACCACAGTAAACTAAACTACACTAAACCACAGTAAACTAAACCACAGTAAACTAAACCACAGTAAACTAAACCACAGTAAACTAAACTACACTAAACCACAGTAAACTAAACTACACTAAACCACAGTAAACTAAACTACACTAAACCACAGTAAACTAAACTACACTAAACCACAGTAAACTAAACTAAACCACAGTAAACTAATCTAAGCCACAGTAAACTAAACCACAGTAAACTAAACCACAGTAAACTAAACTACACTAAACCACAGTAAACTAAACTAAACCACAGTAAACTAAACTACACTAAACCACAGTAAACTAAACTAAACCACAGTAAACTAAACTAAGCCACAGTAAACTAAACCACAGTAAACTAAACCACAGTAAACTAAACTACACTAAACCACAGTAAACTAAACTAAACCACAGTAAACTAAACCACAGTAAACTAAACTACACTAAACCACAGTAAACTAAACCACAGTAAACTAAACCACAGTAAACTAAACCACAGTAAACTAAACTACACTAAACCACAGTAAACTAAACCACAGTAAACTAAACCACAGTAAACTAAACTACACTAAACCACAGTAAACTAAACCACAGTAAACTAAACCACAGTAAACTAAACTACACTAAACCACAGTAAACTAAACCACAGTAAACTAAACCACAGTAAACTAAACCACAGTAAACTAAACCACAGTAAACTAAACCACAGTAAACTATCACAGCAAGCCTTCCAGGTCCTGAAGCAGCAAAACAACCCCAGACCATCACACCACCACCACCATATTTTACTGTTGGTATGATGTTCTTTTTCTGAAATGCTGTGTTACTTTTATGCCAGATGTAACGGGACACGCACCTTCCAAAAAGTTCAACTTTTGTCTCGTCGGTCCACAAGGTATTTTCCCAAACGTCTTGGCAATCATTGAGATGTTTTTTTTAGCAAAATTGAGACGAGCCTTAATGTTCTTTTCGCTTAAAAGTGGTTTGCGCCTTGGAAATCTGCCATGCAGGCCGTTTTTGCCCAGTCTCTTTCTTATGGTGGAGTCGTGAACACTGACCTTAATTGAGGCAACAGTGACTACAGAAATTGAACTCAGGTGTGATAAACCACAGTCAAGTTATTTTTTAACAAGGGGGGCAATCACTTTTTCACACAGGGTCATGTAGATTTGGAGTTTTTTTTCTCCCTTAATAACGTAAACCTTCATTTAAAAACTGCATCTTGTGTTCAATTATGTTTTCTTTGATTAATAACGGTTAACGGTTTTTGATGAGCAGAAACATTTAAGTGTGACAAACATGCAGAAGAATAAGAAATCAGGAGGGGGGCAAATAGTTTTTCACACCACTGTAAATGTAATTCATTAATAATAATCAGGGTTTACTTATACATCTACACACACACACACACACACACACACACACAGTAAATTTTATTTATTTCACATATAAATATATGTATATAAATATATGTGAAATATATATTTTAAATATAAATATATGTGTACGATACGATACGTTGGTGTAGTGGTTAGCACTGTCGCCTTGCACCTCCAGGGTCTGGGTTCGATTCCCGTCTCTGTGAGCATGGAGTTTGCATGTTCTCCCCGTGCTTGGTGGGTTTCCTCCGGGTACTCCGGTTTCCTCCCACAGTCCAAAGACATGCAGATTAGGCTAATTGGCGTTCCCAAATTGACTGTAGTGTGTGTGTGTGTGTGTGTGTGTGTGTGTGTGCTCTGCGATGGATTGGCACGCTGTCCAGGGTGTACCCTGCCTCGTGCCCTGAGTCTCCTGGGATAGGCTCCAGGTCCCCGCGACCCTGAACACAGGATAAAGTGGTATAGAAGATGAATGAAGTCAGCCTGATTGTGTCAGCCGTCCTTTTGCCCCACAGGGTGAAAATGGTGTCTCTGATCTGTACGGTACAAGGACACCGTGATGACGTGAACTGCTGCGCCTTCTCCGCCGCGCTCCTGGCCACCTGCTCGGCGGATAAAACCGTGCGACTCTACTCCACCCGGGACTTCACCGAGCTCCCGTTCTCGCCGCTCTCGGGCCACGGGTACGGCGTGCACTGCTGCTGCTTCAGCCCATGCGGCCAGTACCTGGCGTCCTGCTCCACCGACGCCACCACGGTGGTGTGGAACACGGGCAGCGGGGAGATCGAGGCCGTGCTCGAGCATCCGGGCAGAAGTCCGGTCAGGGTGTGCACCTTCTCGCCCGACTCCTCCTGTCTGATCTCTGGGGCGTCAGACGGCACCGTGGCTCTGTGGGATTTCCCGTCCAGAACTCTACGCAGGTCAGTGTTCTCGTCCTGTCTGTGGAAATGAGGTGCAAAAGTTTGTACCCCTTGCATGTGGCAAAAATAGGAAACTAAACCAAATATGCAAAAATGCATCTGCTTAAAAACAAATAAACTACAAAAAAGAAAACCTTTTTCTTGTCATAATAATTAATTTAAATGATTAATGATTGATTTGAGGTTACGATCTGTACCAAGTTTAAACTGATTAATATTTTTTTCCCACTTTTTTATTAGTTTTAGGATGTTGTTTTTCTTTTTTATTCTGAATCATTAAATAAAAATATTTAAAGTTTTTATTCCCATATCATTATATCAAGTTCATAACAATCCTAACACACTGATTGGAAAAAAAGTTAATTATTTTGACGATTTTAAAATTGTTGAATGTAGCAGTTTTTTCCCGCTTTTTTAAAAGATTAAAATTATCTAACAAAAAATTATAATACATTTATCAGAAGCATAATTTTTCTTTATTAAAATGTAAAACCTTAGTTTTTTAAGCTTTAGAAGTTTTTTTTTTTTTAAATCTTTTGTGTGGGTGTGTTTTTCCTAAAACTTTAAAGTGATAATTTAAATTGTATAACCCTTTTTTTAAAATCCTTTACAGCTCGTAATAATAAATTTTTGTAAACATTGAAAAAAATGCTTACTGGTTAAGAAAGCAGCTAATTTTAGTATTTAGAAATATAAAATGCAAATTGTAGAAATGTATTGATAATTTTCTTTTTTAGAAAAAAGATAAAAAATAGTTTTCTTCCTAAATGTTAGACAAATAATTAGAAACTCTGGAGCCAATTTAAAGTTACGATTTATTCTAATTATTTAAAATCATTTAAAAAATCCTTTTTAGGTTTAAAAATGTTAATTAAATAAACATTAAATAAAAGACATTAAATAAAAGTATCGTCAGTACTAAAAAGTAACTTAATAAGAGAAGTAATTTCACTTGTTTTTTTTTAAGAAGCTGATTTGAATCTTTAAAACTGTAAAACCTTAAAATATTTTTTTAGCCTTTTAGTTTTCTTCTTAAAATAATATTTTTTAAATGTGTTATTAATTGTTTATTAATTAATTATTAAGACAAACTTTTACACCATGCACCGTTTCCTATGTTGCAGTAGTTTTGTAATGTATCACTCAGGACTGAACTGTAAATGTCCTCCTGCTGTAAATTTGCCGTCCTTCGATCGTTTTGTCGTTCAGGACCGGCGGCGTTCCCGACACTACCATGGTGGCGTGTTCCTTCAGTCCGTGCGGTCAGCTGTTCGCTACAGGGTCCACGTATGGAGACCTGCGTATCTGGGACCTGAGCATGAACCAGCTGCAGGCTGAGAAGTACGCCCACGACCTCGGGGTCACCTGCTGCCAGTTTGCTCCGCAGATCATGACCGGTACCACAACAGAATGTTCATTTAAAGATGTCTACGGCTTCAAGTTTACCTGAAAAGATCACAAAAAATTCTAGTAATCATTAGGGGCGGGGGATCAGCAGGGACCTCCCACAAAAAAAAACATGATGAAGCTCTCTACAGTAGAAGTAGAGTAGGTAAACATTTCAGAGACAGACTTAGTCACATGACTAATTAATACTGTCTGAGAAGTCGAGTTGACATAAAGATTGTAATAAAGTTTTTTCTTTAGTTTTGGTTTTTACAAATTTTGCATAAACTTACATAAAGTACTTATTGTTTTTATGTTTTTCGTCTTATTCAATTCATTTTTATTTGTATAGCGCTTTTAACAATTGACATTGTCTCAAAACAGCTTTACACAATCAAAAGAACTATTTAAATTTGTGTGGAATGTGAATGTGTATGAATCAAAATGTTCAGATAGTCCCTGGTGAGCAAGCCCGAGGGCGACAGTGGCAAGGAAAAACTCCCTGAGATGGTAATAGGAAGAAACCTTGAGAGGAACCAGACTCAACAGGGAACCCATCCTCATCTGGGTGAAACAGATAGCAGGAAATGATCTGCATTTATACAGTGTTAAGTGTTAGGTTCAGCTATAATAGTTGATGTTAATTGATGTTATAATAGTTGATGTAAAATGGAGTCCAGTAGTTATTGGAGACTCAGATAGACTTGTAGAAAGTCCTGAACTATCGAATTGTCAAGTCCTCAGAGAAACAGCTGACAACACCAGTCGAGGCCAGAACCATCTTCTAAGTAGATAGAATCATCCCCAGACACCAGACGCATCCTAAAGAGACACACGGGGCATCCATGCGATGAGACCTCCAACCAGAAACGGGGCACCAGGATGGATCAGACAGGTCCGGAGGGCAGAGGGAGTCTGGATCACTGGCAGGAACCACATGTGTAGCTCGACAGAGAGAGAGAGTGAAAGGGGGAGACAGGGGGAGAGAGGAAAGAGAAAGAGGGGAGAAAGAGAAGAGGAGGAGAGATTGCAATTAGGTATGGTCACAGTCACAATGTATAATGTGAATGTATATTTACTGTAGAGTGCAAGCAGGGACTCCGGCAGGACTAACTATGACATCATAACTAAAAGGGAGAGCCAGAAGGAAACACAAACATGAGGGCTCCCTGAGATGTAAAGCAAACAATCACCTCACCGTCAACAAACCTGAGTGATCAAATGAGACTGAGGAAGACAGCATCTAAACATACCAGTTCACCATAATACTCTACGTCCATGAGTCCCCCAGATCTGCTCCTTTACCTTATGGCAAATCTATTTATAAAAATGCTTGGCTAAATAAATAGGTTTTTAGCCTAGACTTAAACACTGAGACTGTGTCTGAGTCCCGAACAGTATTTGGAAGACTATTCCATAATTTTGGGGCTTTGTAAGAAAAAGCTCTGCCCCCAGCTGTAGTTTTCATAATATGCGGTACTGACAAGCAGCCTGCATCCTTTGACCGAAGTAGGCGTGGCGGATCGTAAGACACTAGCAGTTCGCTCAGATACTGCGGCACGAGACCATTTAATGCTTTATATGTCAAGAGTAGTATTTTAAAATCAATGCGAAATTTCACAGGGACCCAATGTAGTGAAGATAGGATAGGGGTGATGTGCTCATATCTTCTGGTTCTAGTGAGGACTCTCGCTGCTGCATTCTGGACTAGCTGAAGCTTGTTTATGCACCTAACTGAACAACCAGACAGTAAAGCATTACAATAGTCCAACCTAGAAGTGATAAAAGCATGAACTAGTTTTTCTGCATCGTTTACCGACAATATATTTCTTATCTTGGCAATATTTCTGAGGTGAAAGAATGCTGGAATCTATAATCACGCCGAGGTCTTTTACTGTTGCACTTGATGGAACTGAAAGGCCATCTAAAGTTACGGTGTGATCTAAGATTTTACTTCTAGCTGTATGCGGTCCTATGACTAGAACTTCTGTCTTATCCGGATTAAGCAGAAGGAAGTTAATTAGCATCCAATTTCTTATGTCCTGCACACATTGCTCAACTTTAGTAAGATGGTTTTTCTCATCAGGTTTTGTTGAGACGTATAGCTGTGTGTCGTCAGCATAACAATGAAAACTAATACCATGCTTACGGATTATGTTGCCCAGAGGAAGCATGTAAAGGGAAAAAAGCAGTGGGCCTAAAACTGAACCCTGCGGAACGCCAAACTCCACTAGAGAACATGCAGAATAATCACCATTTAAGTCTACATACTGATAACGATCGGTCAAATAGGATCTGAGCCAGGAGAGGGCTGTACCCTTAATTCCTACTACATTTTCTAATCTGTGAAGAAGAATAGCATGATCAATGGTGTCAAAAGTTGCACTGAGGTCGAGTAATACAAGCATAGTTACACAACCCTGATCAGAGACCAATAGGAGGTCATTTACTACTTTAACGAGTGCTGTTTCTGTGCTGTGATGAGGCCTAAATCCTGACTGATACAGTTCATGTATGCCATTTCTATGTAGATATGAGCATAGCTGCTCCGCTACTATCTTTTCCAGAATCTTAGAGATAAAGGGGAGGTTTGATATTGGCCTGTAATTGGACAGCTGACAGGGGTCGAGGTCAGGTTTCTTAATTATTGGTTTGATAACTGCTAATTTAAAAAATATTTTGGAACATAACCAATGCTGAGTGAGGAATTAATTATTCTCAACAGCGGTTCTGTTATTACTGGTACTATCTGTTTAAGAAAATGTGTCGGTATAGGATCTAATATACAGGTTGATGAATTTGCAGAAGAGATGAGTGAAATTAGTTCATTCTCTTCAAGGGGAGTAAAGTATTCTAGGTTTGAATCTGACATGGCTAGGTTAACATCTGTATCAATTACATTGTTCGGTTTCAAAGCCTCAGTTTTATGCCTGATATTTACAATTTTATTATTAAAAAAGTTCATGAAGTCCTCGCTATTGCATGATGTTGTTGTGGAGATTTCTGTAGTGGTCTTATTTCTGGTTAATTTGGCTACGGTATTAAATAAAAATCTAGGATTATTTTTATTTTCTTCTATAAGAGTGGAGAGATACGTTGATCTAGCTACACTAAGAGCTTTCCTATAGTTCAGGATGCTCTCTTTCCATGCTATTTGAAATACTAACAATTTAGTTTGACGCTATTTACGCTCTAATTTCCGAGCGGTCTGTTTTAAAGTGCGCGTGTGATCGTTATACCAGGGAGCGAGTTTCTTATCTCTAATAATTTTTCTTTTAGCTGGAGCTACATTATCTAAGGTACAACGAAATGTCGACTCTAAATATTCAGTCACCTGATCGAGTTCTGTGGGGTCAGACGGTGGCCTAATCGAAGTTGGTAACTCTGGGAGATTACTGATAAAACTCTGTGTGGTAGTTGGTGTGAAAGAGCATTCTTTTCTATGCTCACAGTTCATAATGCTTGTTTTATAAGCAGCAGTTACAAACCTTTCCAACTAGTGTCGTTAAATGGACCTTAAATTGAAGTCTGGACGTCAGCGTGTCGAGTTCCTCGGCTTAGTCCCTGCTGTCTGAGAACAACCTGTCGCGGTTAGTGAGTAGCGTGAGGTTACTAGTGTGTAGTCGAGTTTGGACTAAACGAACATGTGTACCAGATTAGCGCTCGAGTTAGAGGTACGTGGATTTGTGTTTCACTACAGAGCATTTTTTCGTCCTCTTTATCAGTGTGTGTTTCTCTATCTCTCTCACTCAGATAAAGCGGGCCGTATGGTGCAGTTCCGCTTGGCCTCCTGCGGTCAGGACAGCTTGCTGAAGATCTGGCTGGTTTCTCAGAACTTCTCCAGAGGTAAAGGGATCTCCTGCTTCTCGAGCTTTAGTCTCGACTCTTCACTCGCTCCCTTGAATCGTCTCTCACCACTTCCTCTTTTAGTTGACTTCTCTGTTTTATTTGCTTAAACACACCTTGACTGTGACGATGAGAGCCATCACATGACCAATTTCCACAATTATAATTTTTTTAAGTCTGACAAAACAAACCTGCGTCGCATTCTGAATATGTCTGAAAAATGTCTGGGATTGGGTTGCAATCCTGAGAGTTGCTGTGTTCACTTAGTGTCTGTAAAAACAGCGGTGGACAACATGTCCTACGTCTGTTTATAAACGTGACTGCACACAGTTTAGACTTGTGTGTTGTGTTGTGTTGTGTTGTGTCCAGGTTGTAAGATGCAGCTGGTACACACACTGTCGGGTCAGACGTCTCCAGTCCTGTGCTGTGCCTACTCTGCAGATGGACAGCTGTTAGTCTCTGGGTGAGTGTGTGTGTGTAAGAGATGCGCTGCCTCGCTGTGTCAGTAGATGGCGCTCTGTACTCAGGATGACCCGACACTTGTGCGGGAGGTTTGTTTAAGAGTGTGTGGTTTGTTCTCTCCGTCCTCACTCGCAGGTCGATGGACAAGACTGTGGCGGTTTATGAAGCGGTGAGTGAATCCTCTGAAAATCTGAACTTCCTGGTTTAATATTCTCTTTAGATTAATATTTATAAACGAGAGTCTGTCTGTGTGCAGAACGGTGGAGTCCTGCTCTATACTCTGAATCAGCACGAGAGGTATACATGTCTTCTGTCTCTGTCTCTCTATCGTTTTCTTGCTCTCTGTTCCTGTCTGTCTTTTTATGTCTCTTTATCGATCTGTCCTGCTCTCTTTCTCACTCTCTCTCTCACTCTCTCTCTCACTGTGTTTTTTTTTTCTGTACTTCTCTCTACTTTTTCTCTTTCTCCGTTTCTGTCTGTCTCCTGTCTCTGTCGCACTTTCCATCTGTTGTCCTTTTTCTCTCTTAATATTTGTCCTCTCTCCCTCCCTCCCTCCCTCCCTCCATCTGTCTCTTCTTTTTTCCTGTTTCACTCTGAAAATTTATCTTTCCTTTCCTTCATTTTTTTCTCTTGGTTTTTCCATTTCTGTCATTCTCGCTCTCTCTCTCTCACTCACTCACTCGATACATATTTGTCTCTTTCTGCTTTTTCTTTTCTTGTCTACTGTCTACCTGTCTCTGTCCTTTCTTCTGGTTTTAATCTATCTGCCCTGTTTTGCTTTTTTTCCTCTTTTGCTTTCTCCATCTGTTTAAACTTTTCTTTTTTTGTTCTTGCTGTCTCTCTCTCTCTCTCATTCTTTCTTGCTCTTTGTTCCCGTTTTAATTTGTTCGGCTTTTTAATCCATCAAAGATCTGTCTATTTTTCTATAATTGTTTTTTTTTTCACTTTGTTTCTCTCTCCTCTTTTTTTGTCAGTCTTTATCTGTCATTTCTGTCTCATACTTTCATTTTCTCTCTTGGTATTTGACTTTTTGCTCTCCCTTTTCCTCTTTATACTCTCGCTCTCTCCATCTGTACTCTTTTTTTTTTTTTTTTCTGTTTCACTGAAATTATTTTCACTTTTCTCATCGCAGTTTTTCTTTTTCATTCTTTTTTTCTTTTGCTTTTTCTCCCATATTCTCTGTCTCTTGGTATCATTATCTCTTTCTGTCCTGTTTTTTCTGATCTATCTATCTCTTTTTTTTTCTTTTTCTCACACACCGTGTTTTAACTTCTCGGTCATTCCTTCATCATGTCCATATCTAATCTTATTTTCTTCTTGTGCTTCCCTTTTTCTCTTTTGTTTTCTTCTCTCTCACACACGTGCGCTCTCTCTGGCCCCCTGCAGGTACGTGACGGCGTGCGCGTTCTCCCCGATCGCCCCCCTCATAGCGGCGGGTTCCATGGACAAAACGGTGACCGTGTGGCGAGTGGAGGACGGCTGCAGCACTCAGGGTGGGACAGGAGTTTACATGCTGAAACTAAATACATACTGTGTGTGTGTGTGTATATATATATATATATATATACCTGAGAGAAACAGTCTAAGTACAGTGTGTAGATATAGATATCCCATAATGCATTGCACGTGACGTGTAGAGATCTCTGTGAAAACGTCAGTTCATTTCGAGTGTGCTCAATTATTGTTCATGTTTTCACCAGGTGCTGGACCTGAGGGCAAATGTCTTCCAGGTGTGTGATCATTCTTTGACACAAGATATTGTTTCACTCACTGTGATTTATTTATTATTTTTTGACCTTGTGTTGTAGATGAGGTTCCCTGCGGCTCACAGGAAGCAGGTGAGATGGAGATCCGGGCCGCGTTTCATAACACACACACTGAGGGTAGAGCAGTCGACAATAACGAGGCTAATGATTTAAATGGTGTCAGTATTGAGGTTACGGTTATTGGGGGCATTTATTTATTTATTTATTAGTCAGTGTCTCACTGAATCTGTACATCAATAAAACAAACAAACAATGAAACTAATTTTTTTTTTATTATACACAGCAAAAAAAGAAACGTCCTCTGACTTTCAACTGTTTTTACTTTCAGTAAACTTAATGTGTAAATATTTGTATGAACACTAAAAGAGTCGACACCATAAGACATAAAGTAAAAATGTTTCCCAATGTGTCCCTGAATGAAGGGAGGCTCAAAATCAGTCAGTACCAGTCAGTATCTGGTGGCCACCAGCTGCTTGAAGTACTGCAGTGCATCTCCTCCTCATGGACTGGACCAGATTTGTCAGTTCTTGCTGTGAGATGGAGGGATTGTGTGTTCCTGGTGTGACTCGGGCAGTTGTTGTGGCCATCCTGTACCTGTCACGCAGGTGTGATATTCGGATGTACCCATCCTGTGCAGGTGTTGTTACACGTGGTCTTCCACTGCGAGGATGATCAGCTGTCCTTCCTGTCTCCCTGTAGCGCTGTCTTAGGCGTCTCACAGTGCGGACATGGCGATTTATTGCCCTATAGCCACATCAGCAGTCCTCATGCCTCCCTGCAGCATGCCTAATGCACGTTCACGCAGATGAGCAGCGACCCTGGGCATCTTTCTTTGGGTGTTTTTCACAGTCGGTAGACGAGTCTCTTTAGTGTCCTGCGTTTTTAGAACTGTGACCTTAAATGCCTACTTTCTGTAAGCTGTTAAGGTCTTAACGACCATTCCACAGGTGCATGTTAATTAATTGATTACGGTTAATTGAACATGCATGGAAAACATTGTTTAAACCCTTTACAATGAAGATCTGTAAAGTTATTTGGATTTTTACAACATTGTTTAAACCCTTTACAATGAAGATCTGTAAAGTTATTTGGATTTTTACAACATTATTGTTGAAATACACAGTCCTGAAAAAGGGGCGTTTCTTTTTTTGCTGAGTGTATAAATGAAAAAATGTAATGAGGAATGCAAAGACAATAAGGACTTAATATAATTATCAATAATAAATTGTATAAGACGAAGAATAAAACATTATAATAGAACAAATATTACATGTATAATACAAAGGTCTAAAAATTATATTTAATGTAATCAGTGATATTATTATTATTATTATTATTATTTCAGGTTGAATACATGTTGAACTAATACATATGAACTAATCCCAGTAAAAATATTCACTTTATCTTTTCTAATTAATATCTATTGGTGCAGGTGTTTGTTTACATTGAGACAGTAGCGCATTAGTAGATTATTTTAAAGTAGATTATTAAATCCCACACAATAACTGTTCAGAACATCACTTTTACCCAACATTTAGATTTAAACTGATGGTGCAGATTAAACGTTTTTTGTTTTTAAAGATTAATTAAATTTCAAAAAGAGTGAAAAATAAACAGCATACAATCAAAAAGAGGTGACAAATAAATCTAAAAGAGATAAATGAAATGAGTGATGGAATGAACAAGTCTCCACACTGTTGCTCAAGTCTGAACTGAATGTATATTTAGAGCAGTTTTGAAACTAAACTTAGCTAAAGTTAGCTACCGCTGTTCATTGTACCTTCCAAAGCCACGCCCGTGAAACATCACATTTGACTGACAGGTCAAATTTCCAGAGCCAGGATATTTAACTGACACATGGTTCGAGACATTTAGACGTCCTGCGTGTTACAGTAAGCGGGTCGTAGCACTCGGATCGATCACTTCCTGTCACTGTGTCTGGCAGGCAGAAAGTGGGCGGGTCATTCCAGGCTGACGGTGAGCGATTGGTCGGAGGACGATGTGTCGGCATGGTTACGGGAGGAGGGGCTAGAGAGCCTCATCGACACGTTCAGGGCCAACAACATCGACGGAGCGGAGCTGCTCTCGCTCAGCAAGGAGAGCCTCAGCTCGGAGCTTCATATAGGTGAACACACACACACTCTTCACATCACCCCCAGAGATATATCACCTAGCGAACGGTTTGGTGATGGGGAATTTTTCCCTTTCCAGTCTTTAATGGTGCACTAAAGTTTCACTGTGTACGTAAATAATTAACCGTACATTGCGTGGTGTAACACGTCAGGCTGTAAACACCCACTTTAACTGTATGTATTGTGATTAATTTCGTGATGTGACGTGTCGTGTCAGAGTCGCTGGGTTCGCGCAGTAAAATCATGCGGAAGATCGAGGAGCTGAAGGTGGCGCCGGTATCAGACGGCGTTCCTGACGAGTTCCTCTGCCCCATCACACACGAGGTCATGAAGGACCCCGTCATCGCTGCAGGTCAGAACCTCTTCTGAGTTATCATTTTTATAGTGTATATATATATATATATATAGATATGATTTTTTGATTTTAGTATTTGAGTGAATGTTATATTTCAGGTTTGTTTTACAGATAAACAATAACAGTTAAAGTCTGATCGCTGTAAACACTGAACGTTTAAACCATGAATGTTAAAATACTTGTTTATTTAAAATACGTTTGTATAACAGGAAATCCCTCTTCACATCAGATCCGTTAAAACAAAGTTTTTTTTCTCTAATAAGCTCATTATTTTACTAAGTTGGACTTAAGTCATGTGACCAGGGCTCATTATAACGTAATTAAAAATAACATTCTGCAGCACTTCAGGTTTTGATTGAATGCTGCAACTTGAACACGCTTCGAAAAGCAAAGATGTCACATTTATTTTGTCACTTTGTAGCCAAAAAGTTTTTTGTGGGTTTTTTTTTCTCATATAAACACCAAAATCCTGTAGGATCAAAAAAAAAATAAAAAAATAGCCAAATACATCTTTTACTTGTGTAATGAATAGTGGGGAATTTATAAATAAAAATAATGCAAATATACACACTAATTCACATAGTAGAGAAACGAAAAAAAAAAAAAAAACTAAACAAAATAAACAAACAAAATATTTTATTTTAGAGCTTGTGCTAATGTAGTAATAAATGTTTATTTTTAATTAATTTTATAAATATTTACATAAACAATATCTATATATCTATCTATATATCTATATCTATCTATCTATCTATCTATCTATATATATATATATAACTTCCTAAATTTTAGATTAGTTTTTTAAATTTTACAGCTTCTGCTAATGTAGTAGTAGTAATAATAAAAACTAAATTTATTATTTTAAAATGAATTAGTTTTTTTTATACATAATATTTATATATATATTTTTTACAGTCGTTTTTAAATCTTTAAAAAATATATTTTCTTTTTTGTTTTACAAATCTACGGTCCATGAAATAAAAAAAAAAATTTCTAATAAAACTTTATAAAACTAATAAAAATTGCCAGGCTAAATGTTATTAAATCCCTTTTAAAATATAAATTTAAAATATATATACACATTTTTGACAGTGTTTAAACTTAAAAAAAAAAAAGTGAACATGGTGACATACAGTATTGAGATGTAACGGGTGAGGAGCGAACACTCAGACACGTCCTGATGTTTGCTACAGACGGCTACTCGTACGAGCGCGACGCCATCGAGAGCTGGATCAAGACGAAGAGCCGCTCGAGCCCCATGACCAACCTGCCTCTGCAGACCACGCTGCTCACGCCCAACCGCACCCTCAAAATGGCCATCTGTCGCTGGACCAGCAGCCAGTGATCACACACACACACACACACCGTCTTTCTCGCTGAGACACGGCCTGACGGTCGACCAGATGTGTAGTTAATGCTGTAACGACTCTGAATCCTGTATGCTGAAAGCGAACCCTAAATCATACAGTATGGGGAAATAAAACCCCCTGGTTCCTGCTCGTCTAGACACCGGCTTACAGCGCGATTAGCCATGTGCGTTAGACTTACAGATTCATACATCCATTTATCAATTACTTTATCCACCTTATGATTTAAATTTCTTATATTACGGGGAAAAAAATCGATTTGGGAAAAAGTGCGATGCACAAAATTATATGAACGTTTTAAGTTTGAATTTAATCCTGAATGACCTTTTATGGTCAGTTAATTTAGTAATTCTCGCTTATCTATGAGATACTCTGAACGAGTGACTTAGTGTACGAGATAATTCCCAGGAAGCGTGAAGTAGAAGTCAGGACGAGGTTGTTGAGGTAAATACACAGTGTATACAGTAGCTTTACATTTACACACACGGAGGGAGGCATTACAGTGAAATGCAGTAGTTTTGAAACATTGTGTAGTTTCTTTACGATTCTTTAGAAAAATTACGATTAATCAAGTCTTAATTTGTTTGTTTAATGTAACTGTGTTCAAATAACTTTATATTCTGTTATTTATGCATGTATGATTTCTTACTCCAAAATCATTGTGTGTCGTACAGTAGGTCACACACTGATGTCACATGTTTATAACACATTAGTATATTAATAACACTGATTTGCTTAACATTCTCTACAATGTGAAATATTCGATTTGCTAGAACTTTAAAGATTGATTCCGGCTGTACAACACACAGCTTTACACAATAAATAAATAAGAAAACGTCATAAAAATGACGAGTGATACAGTTATTGTTGTGATGCTACAGTTTCATAGAAATGGGTTTATGAAGGGTCACGACCCTGCAGTCTTAAAAAAAAAAAAATAATTATATAATAAACCTGATGTAGGTTTTATTGTCCATTTCTTAAAACCAGCGTTTGATTCGTTAGAGGGAAAAAAACAAGAACGGGACCCGGTGCTTGAAGTGGGCCTTTATTGTCTCGTTATGCAGCAAAGTCGAAATACAATCAATAACAGTGTTGTATAATTGGAACCGAACGCAAACAATATACATATAAAATAATCTGTTAAACGTCTCTTACTCTTGTCTGGCTAAAACCTGAAACGGTTCTCTTTCTCTCTGTATAAACCCCTGCTCACGGACAGCCGAGTGTAAAGCGCTGCGTCTCCTTCCTGGATGTGGGTGGAAGAAAGAATAAAGGAAAAAAAAAAAACAATTTTATAAAAATGTGAAATCGCTTCTTGTTCGTGGGTTCATAAAAAGTGATTTTTACGTAAAGCCGCTGTGCACTTTGGACCGTTTCCCGATTAATATACAAATATATAAATATGTATCGCGACGACGAAGGGCCTGACATTAAACGCTGACGTCTCTGTCGGGGTGTGCAAACTTTTGCACTGGGCTGTGCGTGAACCTGAAGTCTTGACAAAGCTTTGATTTATGAAGACTCTGAAGTAATAGATAGATGTATATATATATAGAGAGATAAAGCTGTGCAAAAATAACAATACAAAAGGTTTTAACCGATAAACTAAGCCGTAGAAGCCGTAAATAAATTAATTAATCGATCAATGAATTAGCAAGTAAATAGGATTATAAGGAAATGCGCTGTACAACCTCACACACACACACACACACACCAGTCAGGAATAAACAGTGCTCTAGGCGTTAAGTTAGACTCGTTTGAGATCTCGCAGATGCTAAAAATCATCTAGTTATCATCTCTTACTTACCGTGTTTAGCGCGATGGTCTTTCCGCACTTCCTGATCGGGGCTTTAAAGTGTTAACTGCCCCCCCCGCCGCCTACACCCCGCCCTCCTTTGCTTAAATGTAGGATAATTATTACAGTACAGTACGTTTCTATCGGTAGTCTGTCCTGAATAAAGCCGTATTTATTTCTATGCCGTGGAGGTAAGTGAAAGCGAAGCCCGTGTTTTTTTTATTTTTTATTTTTAAATTAACGACTAACCGGCGTAACGTGGAGTTTGTGCTTTGCTGGGTCGGTCTGGTCCCGGCGGCGGTGCCGCAATGCGCCGCTACACGTTGGACTCGATGAAGGAGCGTTTGGGTTTGATGGAGCTGATGAGGATGGGGTTGTCCCGTGCCAGGTTGGCCTGCTTGTGCTGCTTGGCCGAGTGAAGCTCTCCCGTGTGCGTGCCGTTATGGAAGGCTTCCTGGTAGGCGGCGCTTCCGGTTTTAGCGTACTGGTGGTCGCAGGGCACCAGTTCCTCCGCGGCGAGACCCTGCCAGCTGTGACTGTGCAGGGTCTGCGGGGGTTGCTGGTGGAAGCGCGCCGTCTTGTCCGTGATGCCCATGAAAGGGCGCGGTTTGTGCTCGTGTTGCCTGTCCGAGACAGAGGCGGTGTTCTCGTTGCTGACCGAGCCGCGGTTGCGCTCCGAGTGCATGCCGCTGAAAGCCAGGCTGCCGGAGGAGCTGGAGACCCGCATGCTGCTGCTACGGCTGAACTCGGACCTGCACTCGGGAGCGCCCTCTGGTGCCAGGGGCATGGTGTCCAGGTGGCCCAGGTGACCCGTGCCTCCTTGGGTGTCTCTGAGCGGCTCCCTGGTGTGCAGGCAGGCCCTGTGGTGGCCGTGGTTCTCGCGGCTCTTCACGCTCTGAGCCTGTCTGGACCCGTTGCGTCTGTGTGCCGAGGGAGAGAACGGCTGAGTCCCCGACAGCGCCAGGCCCAGAGAGTCGGGCAGAGTCCGGCTCTGCTGCCAGTTATCCTTCCTCTTCTCCTCTTTACTCGTCCTCTCCTCGTCTCCCTCCTCCACCAGCTTTATCCCGAGACTCTCTGAGCCTTTGTGATGCGCTCGGACCGACACGGCTTCCTCTTCCTCCTCGTCGTCGTCGTCATCCTCCTCCTCCTCATCATCGTCGTCGTCATCCTCCTCCTCTTCGTGCTGCGAGGGATGAGCGTGAGATGACGAGTGTTTCCCACCGGGGCGCTGATGGCACTCCTCTTCCACACGGGACAGCAGGCGTCTGATCTCGCGGTTACCGGGACACAGACGCGCCGCCTCGTACAGATCAGACAGCGCCGCTGCAAAGTGCCTGAGAGACATTGGAGAGAGATCGGACATGAGAACAGTGAGTGTCATCCGGCTTCGCAAAACTTTCCGGTTACTTAACAACTTGGAAAAATCCAGGGATTTTTGTTCCCCGATGTTAAACAAGCACTTCAAAGATTTTGTTCTTTAAAATCCTGTTTCAGAAAATCAGGAATAAAGAAATAATTGATATAATAAGAATGTGATAACATTCAGATCGAATAAATAAAGAGATTTCCAAAATTCTACCAAAGTTTGTCATTATGGACGGCTTTACCGTGACCCCATGACTAATCTCCTTACCATTTCTAAGTAGTACAGCGGTGCCTCGGCGTACGAAAGCCCCGCCTTGAGAACTGAAAATTTGCCTCGGCATATGAAGCATTTTCGGCATACGGCAACCGAACGCTGGCTAAGTCGCGTGTACGTCTGCGAGCTGTTCAAAACTTGTTTGGAAAGCTAAGCCAAGAGAGTTTACATACATATTTTTATGTACATATTTTAGTTTTTTTTTGTTGCATTTTGTGCAAGATTTATTGAAGACGGGTCCCAAGAATCTTAGCAAGAAAAAAAGGGAGCCGTTTGGTTTTAAAAGCAGCCGGTGCTGAGAGGAATCATAAATTACGGTTAGGTGAAGGTTTAATGTTTGTGTTTCATATTTTACTTCATTTACGTCTTTTCTAAATGCTTTGCTTGTTTGTATATGCCAAAAAAAATATGATTATAGTGTTGAAAATTGGTAATATCGGTCATGTTTTTGGGTGACTGGAACGGATTATCTGCATTTACATTATTTCCTATCGGAAATGTGTTTCACACTACGAGATTTCGCGTTAAGAACTCGCCCCTCCGGGTACGCCGAGGCCCCGCTGTACTCACTTAGACAGTTACATTATTAATGTACAGAACTGTTATGGGACCTGAGGAGAGATCTGATCTGACCTGATGTCATGTGATCTGATATGACCTAAAGCTCCTCACCTGCTGCTTCTCTTGGCTCGAGCACGAGCGTAAAAAGCTTCATATGACCTCGGCTTCAGTTCCAGAGCCTTAGTGGCAAATTCTTCTGCCATGCCAAAGTCCTGGAGAGAGAGAGAGAGAGAGAGCGAGAGAGCGAGTTGGTGATACAAAGGGAGAATAACTGTGTATTGTGCTTAGTGAAAGAGTGCATGTTACAGTAAGTGTTAACAAAAGTAAAGCAAGATGTCAGGTCAGAAGTTCTTCCAGTTCCTTCTTTTATTGTCAGATTCTTTGCCTTTCTAAATGACACACAGGAGCCGCGCTGGATATAATTCATTCGTGTCGACGATGACTTTCTCCAAGTAAAATAATACAAATATTGCACTAGGAGAACAAATCAGAAGTAAACAGCTATTTAATAAGAATAAATATAATGATGGAGGAACTTGTAGGTCCTCTCTCTCTCTCTCGTTTCTGGATTGCGGCTCTGCTGAGTGACTCGGTGACCAGCAGACAGTTACTGGGATTTTGTCCTTGTGCAGAAGGTCAAAGTGATGGTGAGGATCCATAAGTGCTGCGGATAACGATGCCCTTTAAATGTTTAATGACGCAACATTGTATTAAAACGACTATTATACCTTTCACAGCATCCTTACCAGCAGTTTTGATAGAAAGCCAGTGTGATTAAGCAAAGATACACACACACACACACACACTGCCTTCCCTCTCCCTGTTTATACAGAATGTAATCATATTAGCAGCTAGAGGCAAATCTCTTTTTAATAGCGGACAAGAGAAGAATAATTTACAGTGAACGTGTCTACTAAACTTGGAGCCAGTTTGATAGGATTCATTACTGATCACATGGCATTAGCGCGGACTTTCTGCTGAGAACCGAAGGCATTAGGAATTCCAATCCAAATACCAAAACCCAGCTGCCTCTGCAAGAAGGTTATTGTAATTAATGGATTCAACAGTATAGATCTTAATAAAGACATGGACGTGTTGAAAAGTTTGAGATGACCAACTGCACAAATTAAATTAGATGAAAAGAAAATATACTGACCTGTCAGTCAAGCTGTCTGTATCTTTCCAGCTCAGTGGATAGATAGAGAGACTGTGTGTGTGTGTGTGTGTGTGTGTGTGTGTGTGTGTGTGTGTTCATTTCCACAGTGGATGCCCATAATTCTGGATTCAACTATTACATAAGGATGCCTGTAGACAAGTCACCATGGCTAGGTAAAGTACGTTCCTTATAGGTTCTTCCATGCTTTAAGAGATCTGGACCAAACTTGGCACATATATTTTTCACCCCCCCTCATCAAAATACTGCGATGGTTTCATGCCCTACTGTAGTACTCACTCATTTTCAAGAAAATACTGATTTCATCTCGTAATACGCACTCATTTTCAAGCTGGAGGACGAAGGAAGCTTTCATAAAAGATTGAGTTTCTAAGGCCGACCACAAGATGGCAGACTTTACCACAGCATACTGCCGCGCGTATTGAATATCACTGTTCATTTTCAAGATGGCGGACAAGGAGACTTGATGCTACTATTCCGGGGGGAGGTTCCGGTTATGAAAAACCCAGGTAACGGGGCACACCGGCTAGTCTGCTAGAAAAGGCGAGCGTGACTCACGTTGGTTTTGCGGCGGCAGCGGGACAGGTTGAGGTAGAGCGAGACCCGGAGTTCTCGGAAGGCCTTCAGGTCTTCCCCAAACCCTTCCCTCGGGAACTTGCGGAGCGCGTACTGGTACCTCTGAGCTGCTTCCTTCATCTTCCCTCTCTGAGAAAGAACACAGGTTTTACTGAGCGACTCCGCAAACAACCAAAAAACACCCCGGTCACAAAGCGAGAGCTCGGGGACTGTACCTTGTAGAGCAGGTTGCCTTCCTCCATCAACTTCTGCAGCAGGATGAGGAGGATGTCCGGCTTAGAGGTGGCCATGGCCCAGGCAGCGTTTCCTTCACAGGTTGGGAGGATAAAAAATTTTTTTTAAAAACGAAAGAGAGATGGAACAGGACGTTAGAACACATGCCTCACCGCCTCCCTCCTTCTCCTTACTGTGAACGAGACTGGCCCGAGTGAGTTACCTAAAGCTTGTACCTGATCGATCATAGGGAGACGTGCGGTACCCTTTAGCAGCAGGTAAGTGAAGGCCAAAAAGAGAAAGAGAGAAGTGATGAGAGAGGAGTGGAGAAACACAAACACACACAGAACACAGGACGAGATTCAGACGAAACAAATCACACCAACAGGGTGTAACGCTCTGTTCTTAAAAGGTGAGGTTCTTTAACACCACGCCCCCGAAGTATAAACGCGTCCCCTTCATACTGTAGAACCCTACGGACGGACCACTTTGCCCCAATTGTTACATCAAAGGAACCCTGAACTTTTACTCCTCTAAGCAGATATTTTACTTCGCTAACCGCATCTTTAATGCCGATTACACGTTTAGAGAGAACACTTCATTGAATGTAGCGCTGGATTAAAATAAAAACCTCGTCTAAAAATGGGAAACTGGCGTGTTCCATCATATTTTCTCGACGGAAGAGAAGAGGAAATGAGGTAAGACGTATGGGTACTGGTCACAACGCAGCCCAGCCTTTACTTATCCTGCCGTGTGATTATGGCTGTGTGGTGCAGTTTGGCTCGTGCGAATTTAGAAGCGGTTGTTTTTTTTGTTGTGGTAAACGAGTGGTAGGTTTGATTTCAGCAAACAGCCTCAAGCAGATATATGAAACAAAAACAAGAAGCAGAAAAAAGGCAGAGTGCTAAGCTAACTAGAGCGGGACACACCACGCTCTTCAATTCTGACTCCTCATTCCGAGACCAGATGGATAGAAGAGAACTTGAAATACGGTAAGTGCGTGGCGCAAACCTGGATACACATCGGCCTGACGCATGAAAAGTGGATCGGGTGAAGCGCGGCACACGAGGAGGAGTAATGCAGCATGATTCACGAGCGCGAGTCAGACACGACCTTATACACATTCTGTTGTTTTTGTTCTTATTTCCTGGCTTATTCACAACGATATTTGCGTCTGACACCGAACCCACGGCCTTCAGATGCGGAGTCGAGTCACAGCCAGGAGCCGAACACCGCTGTTACACTTATCTCTCTGGAAGATCAAAGTGTTTGTAAATTAAAGTAAAAGCTTTTTTAGCTGATCTACCATGTCTAAATACACTGCCTGGCCAAAAAAAAAAAAAAAAAAGGTCCGTTTCAGATGTCAAATGATTGTGCTGCATCGATTTTAAATGACTGGAACTGGACTCGGAACCCCACGATACATCATCAAACTCACAAAGAAATGTGTTCAGGAAAAATCAATGAATAGAGATGACAAACTCTTGGTAAAAAAAAAAATCCACATTAAAACCCCAGAGCTTTGTTTAATGGTGAAAGTAAGAGCATTTCCACACACACACACGCACACACACACACACACACACACACACACAATCGAGTGGGAGTGAACAGCCTGGTGTCCAAACAAAAACCATTTGTTAGTAAGAATAGTCAGAAATAAATAACTAAAGTTTGGACTTTGGAGTGATGGAGAAAGGTCATGTGACCTGATGAGTCCAGACTGAGCCTTATCCAGAGCGATGGGCGTGTCGGGGCACGAAGGGAAAGACACCATGTAGAGTCTCCACTGTACCAGCCTCTGCAGGCAGCGTTATGATCTGGGACAAAAAATCAAGTCAGCTGATGACCTGAATGTACTCGGCCAAAACATGATATTGGTGCTAAAGTGTCTCTGAATTTTCAGATATGATCATATACAGCAACACCATTTTTTAAAATACTTAATGCTTCTTATGCTTCGTTTTTCTTTTTTGTGAAGATGATGCATACACCTTTATATTTTTATCAGATAAAAAGAAACACATTCGCTAAACACAATTTCATGGCCTTTTATGTCCGTAGTGTCGGTTACTTTTTTACATTCAAATCTTTCAACGATCTTAACTGTCAATCAGATCAAACTTGGCCAATCGAAAAAGTGTATTGTTCTACTAACATGCAAAATTATTAAGACGCTGCAATGACGAGTCTGACATGGTTACGGACACGACAGATCTGATATGCTTTTTATGCTTGTACAAAAAAAAAACTATTTAAGAAACGATTTTTACAGGCCATATGCTTCTAGAAGCTTACACACAATTTGATTATCAATACTCAAAAGAAATATTAATAATTAGCATTTTTTATTATTGTTTGAAACAAGACGGTATAAGACAATATAACGCATAAAAATTGCCATTTTTTGGGGCACGTATAAAACATCCCTCCTAAGCAGTGAAGTTAGGAACTTGACGTTTTTAGGGAAGCGAGATCGGTCACTTCACGTTTTCTGTATTATACGTATAACATTAAAAAAAATGAAAGATGATGTGCTGCGGTTTGGCCGACTGACTGACCAGGTCATCACATCTGTGGAGTTTTTCCTTCCCTGATGGTACGGTGTGTATCGAGGCCTCGGAATGTGAAAGAGGATCATTTTCACACATGACCTGGACGCCACACTGTGTGCTGTAATCAAAGCGAAAAGTGACCCGAGTGGTTTTTTTTTTGTTTTTTTTTGGCCAGGCAGTGCGTGTCCGTACTGTATATATTGGAGTAAAAAAAAAAAAAAAAGAATAAAAATTATATGATTCATTTCTTTAAGACATAATTAGGACAAAAAAAATAAATAAACCCAACTACGCTGCATACTGTACAGTACATTTTCTACAACAAAAAACAAAAAAAAACTGTTGGTAATAACGGTTCATACATCACTGCCGCCCCACTTACTGTACAGAGTGGCCGAGTGGCTCAGCGAACAAAACACGGCCTCGTTTCTGTTACATTTAGGACTCGGCAGAGGAACGCAGTGCAGGGAGGGAAAAAAAACAGAAGGGAAGAAGAAGAGAGCGGCCTGGCCATGATCTGGATTCAAGCAATCTAAATTCAGTGCAGCTCAGGGGAAAGGTGTGTGTGTGTGTGTGAGGTGAGATACTCCGGAGCGTCACTCACCCAGCTTGGCCCCTTTTTTCAGCAGAGTGACGACGACTGAAGTGTTGCGGCTGCCGATGGCGCGGTCGAGCGGCCGCATGCCGCTGTAGTCCGTGTGCTCGATCACAGCGCCGCGCTCCACCAGGTAGTGCACCTGCAGCCGACACGGGGATACGATCAGGACGTTGCAACACACACACACACACACACACAGGACCAGATACAGTCTGGATTCAAAGACTAACATTTCTATTTATTTAGAACACTTTCCTCATTTTTTTAAAACAAACACTTTGCCTTCGACATGCTGTATGGAGCTGAGGGATTTAAGTGATTTTATTAAACTCTAAAACTGTGAGACCCCAAAAATGTCCAGAAATACAAAGACAAGCTAAGGGCAGATGTGTAGAGAACATGATCGAGAACATCTGGCTGAATTAGAAAAACTTTTGTTAAACTTTGTTCGAAATCAAAAAGTTGCTACGAATGAAAAGGGTGTACATACTTTTGCACGCAACCGTAACCACACCCTCATCATGTGATCTGAGGCTCAACCAACCATGTCCTGGTTTGTGAACTGCAGGAACGACACACACACACACACACACTACTCACGATGTCGGCGTCTCCGTAGAAGGCGGCGAGGTCGAGCGGAGTGCGTCCGTTCTTATCGGAGTGATCGATCTGCGCTCCTCTCTCCACCAGCAGCTCCACCACGCCCTTCTGCCCCTTCAGACACGCCCAGCTCAGCGGCGTCAGGCCCTCCTTATCCCCCGCAGTCAGGCTCGCTCCTGCATCACACACACACACACTTTTAAGTAACTCACACACTTTGCCGCCTCTGGGTTCCGCCTGGACGTCGGCGCGCTCACCCTGCGAGAGCAGGAAGTCCACGGTGGTCACGTGACCCTCGCTGGCGGCGATCATCAGCAGCGTGCGGCTGTGTCTGTCGGACGTCTCCACCTCGGCGCCGCGCTGCAGCAGCAGCTCCACCACCTGCACGGGGGGGAAACGGGGAAACACAATCAGTTTATTACGAAAATGTTTTGACTAAACACTTTACAGACACTGAAATCAGTTTGTCTCGTTGTGTGTGTGTGTGTGTGTGTGTGTGTGTGAGTAAATTAAATCTAGTGTAGCGTATATTATCTCGAATACATTTTATTGAGTCCTAGCTACAGTCAGAAGGCTGATAGAACAAAAATAAGTGCACCCCATTTATTTATTTGTTTATCATTAAATAGTTATAACCAATTAAAAAATAATCTATTAACCTCTACTATACTGCACTCTGCCATAATAAACTCCACTAAACTGCACCTCGCTACACTACACTCTAATAAACCTCCACTTGGAATGGCGATAGAATACAAAACTAAGTGCGCCCCTTCGGTGAATTTGGGGAAAGTCCGTAAACATCAAAGTTTTCACCCCAAAATAAAAAAAATCAGTAAGGAAAGCCTTTGTGGTCTTTCAGAAGAATAAATAAATAAATAAGTAAAACAAATCAATGCTCTTTGACTTTCACCAAATCCATATTGCGCATTAGGGAGGAAAAGACTAACACAGGGGTGCACTTAGTTTTGTTCTATTAGTCTTCCTAGCTCAGACTCAATACAATATAACTAGATAAAAATATACGCTACACTACACTTCATTTACTCTCTCTCTCTCTCACACACACACACACTCACACACACACACACACACACACACACACACACACACACACACGTAACTGCAAAAAGCAGAGATTTATTAAAGTATACTGTAGTTATAACCAACTGATGAACTTGATTATAGTTTATATAGTACAGTAGAGGATAATATAGAAGATGAAATAATTTCATTTAAATACAAACTCGTGTACTGTGTGTGTGTGTGTGTGTGTGTGTGTGTGTGTGTGTGTGTGTGTTGTAAATGTCATCAACTGTTAAAGGCTCGTCAATTTGTGCATCTCAAACCTGTATACATTTTATTAAGTGTAATGTATTGTAAATGTGGACAAAACTAAGTGCACCCCTGTGTTATAGTCTTCACAGCTCGAAATCATAGTGTAAGTTTAGTGAAGATCTGAAAAATTTTGAATTTTTGGGTGAAAAATGTAACATTCGTTGATTTAAATTTTTATTTATTTATTTTTTTTTACCAAATTCACATTGTGGATTAGGGATGTCAGGACGAACACAGCGGGGAACACACACACACACAAACCGAGATCTGAGCTTCTCCATGAACATTTTACACTTTTTAAATAATTAATAGTCGTTATCAGCTACAGTACACTCAGATGTATTTACAAACATATTTAAATCTGCATTTAAAATAATTTTCTGCTGTACTGCTGCTACTTTACGCTGATATTTTGCTGCAAATGTCACCCTAATATCCTGCACAGTTCTACACCACACTACACCACAATACACTATATACATACATCTGCTTTTGAGGCTGATGGAACAAATATAAGTGCACCTCTGTGTTAGTCTTGACCTCACAAAGTCACAACTGTGAAATTAATGAAAATCAAAGAATGTTACATTTTTCACCCCAACAGTGGGTTAGGGTTCGACACGGGGAACAAATTAATCGTTCTCACTAAATTCACACTGCGGGTCAGGGCTAACTTAGGGGTGCACTTACTTTTGTCCTCTCACACTGCAGAGCTGAGATCTTTATAAGATACACTTTATAAGTGACGATATCAGTTACAGCCACACACACACACACACACAGACACACACACACACACAGTGCATAAGTTCTTTGTATTTAAATACAACTTTTCCTCATCTATTACATCATCCTCTAATATGCTACACCATGCTCTACTATATTTTGCTACACTAAAGTTACTAAAGTTTTCGTTTAGTACAGTAGCTAGCGCATGCACTATGATACACTACAATACTTATAGCAGGTACTATACTGTATAATACTGTACCATGTACTATCCAGGACTGTAATGCACAAACATGCTGTCTAAATACGCCCAACCAACAGGTGGCGATATAGCCCTTTCCATACACGTCTCTATGGAAATATCTTTAATCCATGGATTATGGAGCCCACCTGTGTGTGTCCGTGTTTCACAGCAGTGTAAACGGGAGTCACGCCCCTGCGGTTCGGCTGAGCTATAGCGGCCCCCTGTTCCAGCAGGAACACGCACTCGTCCAGTCTGCCGCGGCCAGCGGCAGCACTCAGGGCTAAACACATCGCAACAGAGACAAGTCAAAGTGATCTCACACCGAGACCCATAACTCAGGAGTACAGCGTCACCTCGGCATACGGAAATTTGCCTCGAACCGGACCCCGGGCGTCTGTCTGAAAGCCAAGCGGAGCGAGATTACACATTGTTTTGCATTTTGTGTAAGATTTAGTGAAGACGTAGCACCATGGGGCGCAAGAATGTTATCAAGAAGAAAAGGGAGCCGCTTTCAGTTCGGTTTTTAAAGCAGAGAGGAATAAATTAAGATTAAGTGAGGCTTAATGTCTATTTACTTCATATTTGACTTTATTTACATGTCTTTTCTAAACATTTTGATTGATTTTATATACAAAAATAGGATTATAGTGTTGGAGATTGGTAATATTGGTAATATTTTTTTGCGGCTGGAACGGATTATCTGCATTTACATTATTTCCTATGGGAAAATGTGTTTCGCAATACAAAATTCTGCCTTAAGGACTCGCCTCCGGAACAGATTAAGTTCGTATGCCGAGTTATCGCTGTATTTACAATGTACGCCGGCATTCGCATAATCGCATGAACACACACACACCTGTCTCTCCCCATAGTGCGTCCTGGCCGTCGATCTGCACCGTGAGCTCGGATTTATTCAGAGCCAGCAAAGTCTTCAGCACCTGAGGACGTACATCACAAAAATGAGTGTCACAATAACACCAGATAATAACAACAACAACAACAACAACGTAGGCTCAGTAAATAAAAGCCATGCTGTATTTTTTTTTTCCTTTGATGCAAGAAATCTGGGACAACTTTTTTTACCCAGGCTCCTGAAATTAAAATAAATTTTAAAAACATTTTTCTTTCTCCTGTATGTGTGTGTGTGTGCGTTACCTGGACATGCCCCATGCTGGAGGCGGCGATGAAGGCTTGCTGCACCACTCTGCCCTTGAGGCTCTGCTCCGGCTGCGCAGGCTCTGAGCTCCAGTCCTGTTCCAGCAGATACTGCAGGATCTCAGCGTGACCCCTCAGAGCGGCGTGAACCACCGCGCACTGTCCGCTCTTATCCACGTGATCCACCTGAAGACGCAATGAAATCATTTCTGGGATTCACACATACTGTACAGCGTATGATGTGTAGATTCTTATAAGGAGCATCTAGTCCACTGTAATCCACCACTTAAAGCTTAAAGGAATATAAGACGTGTACTTTATTTCTGGGTCGCCTTAAACTAGGACATCCAGCTCACCCTCTCTGATTAATGAGGGCTGAACATGAAGTAGAGGAGACTGACATCCTGACTGACCTTCGCCCCCTTTCTGCAGAGAAGGTTGACCACGCTCGGGTGTCCGGCGGCCGCCGCGTAACACAACGGCGTCATGGCGTTCTCCGACGCTGCGTCCACTGGAGCCCCGAACTCGAGCAGGAGAGCCACCATCTCCAGATGACCCAAGTGAGACTGTACGCACAGCACGGGGGCGCCGTTGAGCACCTCGGTGCGGTGACACACGCTCGCTCCACCCAGGATCAGCAGCCGAGACACCTGAGGGGACAGGAAACGACCTCAGGGGCGGAGCTTCGTACCGGACTATTCAAAAAGCCTAGTCATGTGACTTTTAAGGGCGGAGTCAGCGATTCTCTAATTCAGTGCTTAAAGTGGGGTCGTTTGTCCTCGTTATTTATTGTATAAAATTCCACCCAACTGTGGATTTAGGTTTTCAAATATGTCAGGTAGAACAAAAGTTATCTTTACTTTTATAACATGCAAGTTGTACCGCTACAGGAATATGAGAATTATGTTACAAAAACTGTAAAATCAAAATGAGCATTTTATTTGATCTGTCATAGAAACAAGCAAAAACAACCATAAAAACATGTGATCACGTATTACAGTATCTCTGCTATTTCTTTGACTGTGTGACCAGTTTTTATATTTTTATTGCTCAGTCATGTTTTTATAGTTGGTTAAAATCAACTTATACTCAGTCCATCATACTGCGCACACTGTACTGCACAACCCAGAGCCCTATAAATACTTATAAAAAATAAATACATAAATAAATTTAAGGGCTAGTGTCCAAAAATGATCAGCAAGCTAGTGGCGCGGTGGTAAAGTGCTCGCCCTATCATCCGGAGATCGCGAGTTCGATTCCCGGGTGTTGCTGTAACCTCTCGCAGCCGGTGGTCTCGAGAGAGCTGATTGGCCGAGCTCTCTCAGAGGGGAGGGATGAGAGGTATTTAGTGCTCCCACATTAATCGCGGCTATACAGCCAATCGGGAGCATCGGTGAGCTCGCGCAAGCGGAAGGAGCGGATAGCGCTTTCCTCCGAGTTTGTTACTCCGCCCCCACCGGTGCGTGAGCGAGCAGTTTGAAAAGATACGGTCAGCTGTTGTCACGTGGTTCGGAGGAAACACGTGATAGTCTTCGGCCCTCCAGACTGAGTGGTAGTGGTAGCCTTAATGTGGAGCCCCCTAGTGACGGGGAGGAATTGGACACGACTAAATTAGGGAGAAAATCGGGGAAAAATCCAAATAAATTAAAAATAAAATACTGCCTTGACTTGACCTTAAATGTCCTTGACTCGACCTTCTTAAGAACTCATCTTTTCCCTGTCTTGACCGCAATAAAACCTGTCCTGACTCGAGGTCGGCTAGCCCTGAACCTCACCACAGCCTGGACGCCATGGAGATGATTTAATGATGTCATAAACTGATACACACTCGTTGTACAGTAACATTAACCATCCTGAAATAATATTAAACAAAAAAAACGCTCATATATACACACATATAAACATGTTTCAGAAGAAGATATTCCATCTGTGCTCAGTTTCGAGGTAAGAATTTACTGCCTAAAAGAGAAACATTAAATGCTCCAGAAATTAACTTCCTGTTAATGAAGAGCAGAAAACGTGAGCGCAAAAAAACGTCGACTGGAGTGCGTTGTGAGAAAGAGAGAGGAATAAAAAAAAAAGCTTTTCACCAACACAAAATGAAAGCAGGCAGCCTCTTCTGATCGCTCAGCTCGCCGGCTCAAGGAAACAAAATCTCATTTACTTATTTATCTAAACACACGTCAGGAACTGCCGAGTCCCCCTTTAACTGGCGAGGACGTCGGCGTGCGCTCGACCGCGTAAACCGTAGACAAGGTGAGGGGCGTTTTGTTAAAAAGAGGAGCAAGAGAAAGCCAAGCTTTTTAATATAAAAAGCTCGTCTCTGAGCCGCCGTCCAGTGGCTTGACCTCCGAGTGACTTTGACAAGGCTCTGTGTGCGTCACACGTTATAACTGCTCGCTTCAGAGTGTGTGTGAAGGACAGGGACGCGAACATGCGCATGGTGAGCGTTAAGAGATAATTATGATTTTACATTTATAATAGAGATGAACCGGTTGATCGGCCAGTTGAAGCTTCTGAGTGACGCAACAGAAACGCATTTTTATGGCGTTACATTATAAAAAAAACTAATGCGTTAAAAACACAGCGAGTGCTGATTAGTTGTAAATCACACGTTTTAGAAGCCCCATGTACGAGTGTTGGAGGCCGTCCGCGTGCTCTCACACACTCAACCCGCACTCTCACGGTCAAGTTGAGTTTTTGGGAACGTTTGAGGCGGTAAAAGTCACAATTTCTTAATAATCCTCCAGGTGGCGCACTGTGAACTATTTACACATTTCTATCCTGTGTAGTAGGAGTGAATTATTTGAATTAAGTTTGTTTAGAAATAATAATTATGGTGGATGACGGGAGATTCGTGCTGCTCAACAATATTTGTTTGTTTTTTGTTTTGTTTTAAATGTTAAACTTTTGCAAGTGGAAGTTAGTTTGTATTGTTTAAATGCTGCGCGTGGTTTTTAAGTGAGAAAATCATTATAAAATGTTATAAGGAATGGACTATGTTTACTCATTTAACTGATTTTTAAATGTTTAAAATTGCAACAAAATCTGGAACATTTAAAAAAAAATATTGAATCGGAATATTTAATAAAATTGTGATACTTAAAGAATCGCAATTTGAATGGAATCGACAAAGAGGTATCGTGATATCATATCGCATCGGGAGGTGACTGCTGATTCCAGTCCCTAGTGTGTGCGCGCGCATGTGTGTGTGTGTGTGCTAACTCACCTTGACGTTGGGTGTGTAGAGGTTTCTGAGGGAGGACAGAGCGACAGTCAGGCTGTCTGTACTGTAACTGACCCACAGGGCCTGGAGGACGCTGGAGGACACGCCCGTCCTCTTACTGAGTCCCTGCGAGGAAAAACACAGCATCATGTCACTAGCAGCCTCGATAAATACAAGATGTGCAAGAGGAGTGCATTTTAGTAGAATAATACACTTTTTTCAAAACTAAAATGCCGAAGTTCCATCTGAGTGACAGTTAAGACCGTTGAAAGATTTGAATTTAAAAAAGTAACCGACACTCCGTCTAGACGAGACACTTTTCAGCACCAATCCCGTGTTCAAAGTGCGGAAGTGGTCTATGCACAATAAATAACAAACGTAAAATACCAAATAAGGTCACAGCGGTCGCACAGTATATACAGGGGTGTCTTACAGAAGGTGGAGTAGTTATTAAAAATCTAGGTCACTCTAGTGTAAACCCTACACCACTTTGATTTCTTACACCTCACGAGTGTAAATAGTGAACAGGGAGACATTTTAGGATGTTTTAAGATGCACGCCTCTCCTTTTTTCCTGTTCTGTGATATCACCGTGCATTAGTGACGGGTCGTTCATGAACGATTCGTCCCGTTTGAACGAGTCTTTAACGTGACTCAGAAGAACGAGTCGTCTCGGAGAGCGAGTCGTTCATTTTCTACCTGGTGCGCGCATGCACAAATCATCGCATAACCTCCGTAGGTGATGTACAGGAAACAGAATTGAGCGATTCCTTCTCATCGACTCTTCTACTGCGAGTCGTCCGTTCTTTTGACACGTGACTCCCATAGACGTTATGCAATGCAGTACACAGGAAACGGTATTGAGCGATTCTTTCTCAATGAGTCTTCAAGTCCCGAGTCGTTCGTTCCTTTGTCACGTGACTCCCATAGACGTTAAGCGGTGAAATAGATTCAAAAGAACCAACGACTCAGACTGGGAGGTATAAGAGGAGAGCTACTCATTCTGGTTATTATAATATGTCCTTAGTTACATGGTAATATTTTCATTACTGGAACTATAGACAAAAGTTGTGTATGTAGACGTACTGGGGTCTTTTTATTGAGAATGCAACGTTTTATTTCTAATCAAATGAATTAAATGACTCTACCTTGAATATGTGTGCTTTGAGGATGTGGTGACCCAGCTCCATGGTCTGCTGCCTGTTCAGCTTCCCTTCTTGCCGAGAGAGCATGAAGGCCATCAGGGCGTGTCCGCTCCTGTGTGACAAATTAGCACAAATCAATCATCATCAGCACCGCCTACATTAGCAGTGGAATATCCATTAGTACTTTCATTTCATTCCTCCTCTCTCCATAATCATCTCTTAAACTTTATTATTGTATATTCACGTGAAATCCTGATATACTTGACGTAATCGGCGAAACACCGCATCACCGCATGTGAACCCTGGCCAAGACTATTCATCTACTCGACTCACTCCTTTAACACAAGGAGAGCTCGTCTTTTCTGCCTGGAGAGCAGTTCACTGACACCGTGTTCTCGAAACAGCCCCCATCAATTACCCCGTGTCACACCGCTGGCTCTGCTCGATTAACCCGCGTCTGGATAGCCGCACGCCAAGCAGCATCCGCCAGTTTCAGGACACAGAATCCCAAATAATGAAATAAAAAAAAATGATCCCATGCTGTGCGAGCGTAGCGTCTGAGTCTTTTGTTAAAAAGCGTCCTCCATGTTTGACCCGAGTTAAGTAGGCCATACTGAGCTGGCTCCGCCTCCCCTGCACGACCGCGGCTCCATTAAGCCCACTCGTGCACGGCCCGGCCCGGTCCTTTTTTTCCAGCTAAACGAGAGCGGTGAGTAATGCGTCGCAGAGTGGGCCAACCCGCTCGAGAGCCGGAAAAATGAATGGGAGGATTTCAATAAAGCAATTTTCACACCTACGCCAGGATACACAGTGGGTACAGCGAGAGCACGATGAAGTGCCTCGCGCATGCAATAGGAAAACACCGACCTTCTGCCATCCTCGATATTTACTGGAGTGAACATCACCACTCGCTCCTCACCGGCAGAGACACTGGACCCATCCTGTACAGGGACAAACTGTCTCTTACCGACCGGTATGCAGCAGGTTTCACTCGGACATGTCCCCGAACGCAGCCTCAGCTACTTTAACGTTTACTTAACATGCCCTCACATGCATATGATCCAATTCTTAATCCATAGGGTTTAATATGATGGATGTTGGCCCCGCCCCCTTTGCAGCTATAACAGCTTCAACTCTTCAGTGAAGGCTTTCCACAAGGTTTAGGAGCGTGTTTATGGGAATTTTTGTCCGGTCCTCCAGAAGCGCGTTTGTGAGGACAGACACTGATGTTGGACGAGAAGGCGTGGCCTTCACAGCCGCCCGCGACCCTGTATACAGGATAAAGTGGTATAGATGATGGATGAATGAATGATAACCAGCTCAGGGACTTGGAGGAGGACATGTGGCTGGAAAAGCCTCAGTGGTTTCTTTAACACGCCTGTCCAGAAGATTCATCATTCACTATCTTCCAGCTGCTGGAGGAATCGTGGCTCCCGTGAGGCTAATCATTATCCATCTATGAAATCTTTGTACTGGAAAAAAAAAAACCCACTTCCTCCATGAAGGATGAATCGTTACAGTAGAGAACGTCTCCCTGAAATGTCTCTGATGGACATAACCGCCGTCCTAAATTCTTAAGTACATTAACTTGATATTTTTTTTTTACACTATAAATAAATAAATGCACCCGAGAGTTTAAGTTACAGTACATGTTTTTCGGCGTATATACGAGTCAAAAATGATCCGCACTCTGGTTGTAGAATTCATTTTAATTAACATTCTTGAATTTCTATTTCAGTACACTTGGCCCGTCTGTCAACAAGCTTTCGTGCTCCCTCGTTAAACTTTTTTTATTTTTTATTCTGAGGAACGAATGCACCGCTGTCTTCACTTCACAAGCGTGGTTCTGCTTTCGGAACTGTTCGGACAGGTGAAAGTCTGACGGAGTGAGATCAGGACTATAGTGAGGACGCCTTAACATCTCAGTGTGTCGACAGTGTGGAGCTGAAGTGAGCGGATGCGCATCATCGTGTTTAATCTTCAACAAGCGTCTTCACTGTAACGAGCGCTGTTGATTGTTGAACCTTCTTTCCTGATGCTTATGGCCCTCGAGATGAGAATCCCAGAAAACTGTAAACATTGATGAATTTCCCAGCTGATGGTTGACGTTTGAACTTCTTCTCGATCGTCCGATTGAGGGACGTTTCCGTTCCGTTTAGTGATGAAGCCGTGTCTCGTCACCAGTAACGATTCTCTCTAAGACACTTTCACCTTCCTCGGAGTATCGGTCCAAATTTTGTTTGCTGAAATCCAAACGATTCTGCTTATGCTCTTTTGTTAGTTGTTTCGACACCAGGTACACCCTCAGACCACAAAAATAAATAAATAATAAAATAAACTAAATAAAAAATCACTGCGCGCTGCTCTTGTGTAAATCACAAGCGGGGCACATATTTTTGCTCGCACTGCAGTTACAAATGAACTGAGACAGAAGACAGGAGCCTTGAACAGAAAGTGTTTACTTTAAAAAAGTTTACTATAAAGATATTTAACTACAAACATATGTGTTAGACATTTTTTCTACGTCCACACAAAAACTTTACCGCGTGTTTACTTCTGCGTGTAGCGCATGAAAGAGAGGAAGTTGCGTTGCCGCTCACCTCGGATCGCACAGGAAGTCGGTGCTCTCTCCGTCCGCCCTCCACACCAGCCATTCCCTGAAGGACGGGTGGCAGAACATGCGCGTCCTGTCGCGCCGGCCGATCAGGAAGCAGGAGAGCGCCTCCATGCGCTGCTGGAAGTCGCTCCATTCGAGCGGGCCTTTCAGGCAGCCGGCGTTGAGCGCGCGGAACAGCTGCTCGTCGGTCAGCGGGTGCAGCGAGGCCAGCGCGACGTTCAGGACGGGAAGCGCGCGCTCGAACACCGCCGCCGTCGGGAACCTGATGCGGCACTGGAGCAGGTAGAGTTCGGTCAGCGACACGGGCAGCGCCTTGTAGCCGGAGCTCTTGATCACCAGGTGGCCCTTTTCCAGCAGGTCCAAAACCAGCTTCAGGTACAGATAGGAGCCCTGACTGCGGCTCACCAGGTGAGAGCCGAGCTTGGAGCCGGCCGCCGGCTCGGCCTTGCCGTTGGCGGCGACGTTGCCGAGGATGGAGGCGCTGTGCTCCACGCGGTGCTGGACGTACGCGTGCAAGTCTGCAGAGACGGACTTGTCATGGATGTCGTCCAGAGAGACGACGGGGAAAGGCAGCAGGCCGGTGACGTCCTGCGGGCGGAACGATTTATATACACACACAAAAAAAAATCTGTTAGACATTTTCTGTAAATCAGACTCGGCAATAATTAGAAATAAACTCAGAAAACTCAGAAATAAACGTCCAAATTCACTATTAATATCTTAACAGCAACTTCGAATGATGCTCGTCATGAGAGTTTGCAGGAACAAAACAAAAATGTCTATTAGTTTAACCCTGACCTAAATCGTAATGTCAGACTGCAGTGAAAACCTAGACCAGTTTACAGATACGAGGGACGATCTGAGCAAAAGACCTAAAGTCCCCTAGTTTACAAGCACCTGCTGTTAATAAGCTCTGAATCCCCCCCCCCCCCCCCCCCATCTCTCTCTCTCTCTCCTACCCTGAACATGTGCACTCTTGTATCCGAGTCCCCGGCCCCTCTCACATAATGGGGCTCCAGGCGGGCCGCGGTCCAGCATGTTAACATCATCTCTGGTCAGAACAAACTGCCACGGCGGCCTCAAACCACCAGGGGGCAAAGGTGGTTTAAACATAAATAAATAAACATCCAGAACATCCATACAGGAGCGGCACAATGGCTAAGTGATTAGCGCTGTAATCACGGAACCGCCAGGGTTCCGGGTTCGATTCCCACCTTGGGGTGTGTGTGTGCGCATGCCCCACCCCCCCCACCCCGATTCCAGCTGTTATTCCCAGTCAGGTCAAAACTCACCACCAGGCTCACCCTGACCGTGACGACCAGTTTGAGCCAGACGGGGAACCTGGGGATGATCTTGGCGATGAAGGAGGCGATCGTGTCTCCGTAGTCGGGCTTGTGGAACTCGGCCTCGTTCAGACCGTCCACCAGGATGATGTAGTCGTCCTCCGCGATCTTCCTCTCTGTAGACATCGGCGCATGTCAGGGTCACACATTTAACATGTTTGTGTGCAAGAGATACTTTATATTTATAATATTTTTTAAAAATCCTGCCATTTTTCGAAATATTCTTTTGCCAGCATTGATTATGTGTAAGGAAATAAACATGCACTGTAGACATATAAAAAATAAATAATTAAGATCTGAGTTTTAAGTAATTAATTAACTTGACTACTTAAAGTTTGCTTTTAAAATAATATGATTTAAATATAGTTGCAAGCAACGATGAGCGGGCCCAAGCACTTCACCACCCCGGGCGCACCAATGAATGAATGAATTTTATTTAGTCGTGTCCAATTCCTCCCCGTCACTAGGGGGCTCCCACATCAAGACTACTACTACCATTCAGCCGGGAGGGCTGAAGACTATCACGTGTTTCCTCCGAACCGCGTGACGCCAGCCGACCGCATCTTTTCGAACTGCTCGCTCACATACCGTTAGGGGCGGAGTAACACACTCGGAGGAAAGCGCTATCCGCTCCTTCCGTGTGCGTGAGCTCACAGACACCCCTGATTGGCTGTAGAGCCGTGATTAATGCGGGACCACAAAGTACCTCTCATCCCTCCCCCCTGAGAGAGCTCGGCCAATCAGCTCTCTCTAGAGTGGTAACGGCTGACCCATTTGAGATATCAAAAATCCCTCTGCAATTCTGCATCCTCGATGTCTTTAGATCACATCGGCCCGGTTTGGTGGCGATCGTAGAAATTCCCTAGGAGGAGTATATCAAAATCCATCGGGTGCATTTTTACGAACGACCCAAAATAACCGGCCTCCTGTTGAGTTGAACCCATGACATGCAGTACGAAAGTTGTTCGGCTCAATGAGCTCAAAATGTGTACAGAGTTTCGTGTGTCTATGTGAAAGTGTGTATGAGCTACCCAGCAAAATCTCATGTGGGGGCCCCTGAGATTCCAACTTGCCTGCCAATTGTCATGGGTTTTTGAGCATGTTAAGACCCCCAAAAAGTCCAAAAGGGTGGAAAAAAATAATCCTTAGGAAAACAAGAGAGTCCTGCGCACCTTATAGTGCTTGGGTCCTAATAATCGAACAAGAGGGCTCTCACACACGATGATGATACATGGTTGATGTCATAGTGCTTGGGCCCTAACAAGATATTTTTTACTTTACAATGCATTTCAATTTCAGTGCATGAAAATAAAATGCACTAATTCTCAAAAGCAACTTACTTACAAATACTAAATACTCAAGTATCTTATTGATCAATCGATTGCTTGATTGATGAATTTTTGCCATCTCTCTCCCCGGTGAAACCAGAGATCCTTCTGTTGCATCACAGGGAAGCAAAAGATGAAAGCGCTATCCGCCCTCTGCTACATACACAGACTTACGGATGCCTATGATTGGCTAGGGCAGCAATGACTGAGAGGAGTATGCCCCTCCCATCCAGACAGTAAGGTAAATCTTACTGTTTTGGACCCCCAGAGGGTGGCCTGGTGGACTGTGAACTGCCCCTTCGGGTGTGTGTGTGTGTGTGTGTGTGTGTGTGTGCGTATATATCAAATATCTAAACTTTTATGAACCATTTCAACAGTTCAGTGATTAAGAATCTTCGATCAGTCATTCGAAACCTAATATTACATTCAGTGTGTCTCGAACCCAGGATTCAGTTCTACACGTGACGTGCATGATGCAGCGGCGTCGGGACGACGTCACGCCCGTCCTCACCCTTGCGCAGGACGACGAGAGGCTCGAGGACGCCCCGTCGGAAGGCGGCGACCGGGTCCTGCACGCACGAGCGCAGGCTGAGCAGACTCTGCAGCTGATTCTCCCGCATCAGCATTTCTCTGTAGGTGCCGAGCCGGGGAGCTCGACACAGCAGCGCCGAGACGCTGTGCACGAACTCGGGCACCAGGCACGTGTACGTGTTATCAGCCTGGCAGTAATGATACGCCACGACCTGTCCAGGGGAAACACAAAACAACATCGAGGCATGAGCGACAACCTGAAATCTGAATTTTATTTTATTCCTGATCCTGTATGAGCTCGCAATCCTCCGGAAGCCAGGAGGAAGGGAGACGAGCGCCGGCCGGCAGATGGCTGATTAAAAAGGCGTGACTCGGAACGTTCAGCCAAGATGGAGCCCAGATGCAGATAGTGAACATGTTCCCCACACACACACACACACACACACACACACACACACACACACACACACACACACACACACACACACACACACACACACACAGCTCAACAGGAGCAAGGTGTCAGAACTGCATGGGAGGTGCTGCTTTTCAGTCACAATCATACTTTAGATATCAGACACACCGGATTTTTCTTCTTCTTCCTGTGAAGCAAATGGCAGGAGTGTTTGAGATGCATGCAGTGTCATCACTAGCGCACAAGCTCGTCCTCACGCGCTCGGGATGCGCAAACTCGGCACGGATTACGCCTGTCGAAACCGATCCGACTCATCGGCATCAAATATTTACGCCTTTCAAAATTCCACCAACACGCGCGCGCATTACGTCGCCGACGGTTCATTAATCTGCGCTAATTAGCCACTTGTGTCGTTTACTGCTCTGTAAATAATCCACTATACACAGTATTGGTTTTAATTATGCATTAATTTACTTAGACAGATTATTTGAAAGCATTTACTGGATTCTAAAAGTGTGATGGAAAATTACAGTACATTTGCTTTATTGAGAAATTTATCGAAATTAAAGAAAGGTTGTGTGTGTGTGTGTGTGTGTGTGAGACCTTGCTGGCTAGACGCTTGACGGCCTCCTCTCTGTGCCGGTGTGTGTCGGGGGTCGGAGGGCAGCTGCTGCTGCGGTGGGGGCTCTGAGACGGCGGGTTCAGCTGGCTGCCGTGGCTGGAGTGGTCACTTCCTCTACCTCCACCTGCATCACACACACACACACTGACTAAAATGTAACTTTATATTCAGTAACCACTAGCGGAGCGCGTGCAGGTGCCGGCGTACTCTTGGGCGAAGCTCCGGGGCTGTTGGAAGCGATCTGTCTCATCCGGCTGCCGTGACAACTCAGAGCCACGAGTCTGGAGACGACCGCCGTCTTCCCGGAGCCCACGCTGCCGACTACGACGGCACCGCGTCCCGGTCCCGCCTCCCCTTCGCCCATCAGGACCTCCTCCAGGCGCTGGAACAGCCACTCGCGGCCTACGAACGCGGCGTCCGTGCCACTGACGCTAGGAATCTCGAAGAGCAGCGGCTTGAGCATGATGTCCGCCGGTTTGTACGGCGCGAACCGAGCTGTGGAGTGACGGAGGTGGTGGTGGTGAAAGAAAGCACAAGAAATCTACAGTCCTGCAGACTTTATAAAGAATAGATGAATCCAACGACATGCTTAATTAACAATAAAGACATATTTACGGAGGGGGTTTGGGGGGGCGGAGCTCAGTGATTAAGGGCTTGGACTACTGAACATTTAACTGCAGATGGGGGGGTGAATAAATGGCTCCAGATGAGGTGTGGTACCTTTGCTCTCTTGGTTGCGGCCGCTGGTGTGAGCTCCGTGCCACGGCCCGCGCAGGGAAGAACGCATGGGGGCATTTCGCTGCTCGTCCAGATACACGAGTTCCTCCAGCTTAGTGCTGCTGGTGGCTTTAGAGACGCAGAGAGAGAGAGAGAGAGAGAGAGATTTCAGAGCAGCGTGATCGTTTTTTCCCTCTGGTCAGCTTTTATTCAAACGCTTCCGACAAATCAGTTTAATACAAAATTAATTCTAAAAACCAGGCCACAAACAACATCTGATATTGCGTCTATACTGAACTGCGAGTGCGCCCTCTTGTGGTGTACGAGATAATAGCCAGGTGAGCTACAAACCATTGTTAAACACTTTGTTAATCGATCGGATTCATAGTGGCAACTAAATCAATTAATGATCTTATAAGAAAGTTCTTAAGGTGGAATTTCGTATTGCGAGACGAATTTTCCCAGAGGAAATAATGTAAAAGCAGATAATCCGTTCCAGCCACCCAAAAATATTACCAATTTCCAACACTTTAATCATATTTTTGCATATAAAGCAAATCATATACGTGTAAATAAAGTAAAATATGAAAATGCTCGTATTGTGAGGCATATTTCTTGCAAAACGTATTTTATTAAGGCGAAAGTTTGTAAGGTGGGCGGTCGTACGCGTACGTCACTATTCCTTATTTTTGAGGCATTGTTATTATTGGGATAACTTTTTAACCAACTTTTTAATAAACCAACCATCTTTTTTTCCTTCGTCTCCCTTTAGAGCTGATTTTTCCATAGAGATTAAATAAAAGAATTGGACGCCGTCTCAGTTTTACTATCTGCTTCCTGCTTGTGATGGACAACGATGCCACACCTCCCCGTCTGGAGCTTACAGGAGTGAAGGCCTCAGTGAGGGAGGCGTGGTGTCTACAGCGGACAGTCATTATGAGTAATAAGGGAGTGAAGGAGGGAGGACTGACGGCTAAAAAGGCCATGAACATTGAGCAGGACTGACAGACCAATAAGCCACACCCCCTTTCATTAGTGAAGGAATAGTGAAGGAATGAAGGAGGCCACACCTCCTTCAACTGTTCCTGACCGGCACAAATGCCACGTTTCCTTTACGATTACTAATAGACCAATTAGCAGCGTCGTCGTCCCCTACCTTACGAACATCAAAGACAGAGACGTTTTACTAAGACACGGTCTCTTGTCAAACGTTTTTGCTAGAAAAAGGTAAAAACTGCACACGTTTATCACCACTGAGGCGGTGCAGTACAGACAGAAGATGATCTTGTTCTCTTGCAACACACACACACACACACGTGCACAGAAACACACATTTGTTGGAGGGACAGCAAATCCCCCAAAAGCCTCTGCTATCCAATCACAAGAACACTGAATAATCTGCCCTGAAAAGTCGCACTGCCTGAACTAAAAATATGATTTGCACGCCCGATGCTGATCGTACAGAACCGCTATTTGGGTCACGCTTGTTAAAAAGGCACTGAAACCGCATAATAAAAATAAATAAATAAATAAAGTTAAAACCCACAGACTTTTATAGAGAATTACTGACCAATTTATTATTCACATCTTTTTTTGTTCCATATTTATGGAACAGGAAAGACGGAAAATATGAACATTCTGTTAGAGACCATCAAAGGGCGTTCGAGTCAAACCGGGACATGTGAATCCCCTGCTGCACTTATTCCAGAGAACTTTCTACCATCAAGGTAGAACGTTCTCTCAGTACGCCGTCTCTCGTGATCGAACTGCCTGCCTGATTCACGCTGTCCGGAAGGAACGCCGGCCTCCCAGGAACTCCTTTAACGCCACAAACATGTGGAACGAGGTCGGGACTGTATGGGGGATGTGGTAGTAACACACTCAGCTTAGTAACACCGAGTTCCTGCGATGTGTAAGTGGTGTTGGTGAATGACTGTGTGTACAGTTCACACACGCAGGTGCGTCTCACACACAAGTACCTGACGTCTTCTGTAAATGTCAATCGCCTGTTTTACACCAGGAATTTCATCACAGGTCCCTGTTTGACTTGAACGCCCCCTCGTACATACATATAACAACAAGCGTTGACAAAGCAGAGCACCCGTCAGTCTCAGATGTGTCTCATTCTTTGTCAACAGATTATTAGCAGAAAAGAGTTCCAGGCTAGACAGTCACGTCTAGACAGCAGACAGGCTATGCTTTCACGGCTTTTATCAGGCGCCATTACTTTCGGTTACATGCATCTTTAATTGAATGTCTGGTCTTATTTGCTTTACGCTCATAAACGTGTTTTGGTTTTGATTTTATAATGTTGATTCTCGCCCCTTCTCAAAGCTCTACAAATGTATAAATATATTTCAAACAGGAAGTGATGTAATCTCTCACAAACCTGCCACTGAGTTGGGCCTTGGCATGACAAGTGAGGTGCTGTGGTATGGGGTGAGTCCTTCTGAGGGTGTCGGGGCAGCCGGAGTGGACGTAGCAGCCCGGGACTGGGACTCACTGGGAACTGAAGTGTCTCCAACAGGGACAGGAGCTGCAGGTGGAGGACAATGATGTATGCTGACCGTCCCACCACCACCATCTTTGGCCCACTCCAGACTAGATCCACACCGCTCCTCATTCTCACTCGAACTGGTCACAGTGGCTGGGAAAGATGAGGTCAGATTTAACAGCAAAAAAATTTATTATTATATTAATTAGTGCTAAAGAATAATAATAAAAAAAAAAAAACCTAATGATGAGGACCATTACACAGCAATCTCATCATCATCATCATCCTCCTCCTTTTCTTAACTGCATCCAAATAAAAAGCACTATTCTGGGATTTAAAAAAAAAAAAAAAAAAGTGCTGGTGTCCTAGTTCAAAGCTGAGGGAGACCTGAAATTAAAGACAAGGCCGTCCCAGTTTCACCAGAACAACGACTCGGGGACATTACTGAGACTGTAAAGTCTTTTATGCAGCAGTGCAACAGTAACGTGCAGCGCTGCGTGATATAAGGACGAGGATGCTGCGCCATCATACAACATGACTGACTGGTTTCCGTGCACATTTCTGTCCTCGCTGGACATCACCACGCAGGAGCGTCTACTCCAGGTCACATGACCTCAGTCTGAAGCATGTGAGAAAAATGATCTCGGATATCCTCCCGACCAGGCGTTTCTTGAAATGAAATTTGTGCGCCGCAAATTGCACTCGATTCAATTCCCCTTGTGCAATAATGCTCTCTTGTTATCTCTTATTCAGACACTCCGACTGTACCGGACATGGTTTGTGCAACATCGGGACGACAGTTTCGTTTATTTCACAAAGCGTGTTCCATACGTCCGGCGTTATATACTGTACGCTCACGGCGCTCGGGTTCGTCTGCAGGTCAGTAGTGCTCAGGAAAGCAAGAGGACGGCAGGCACAAGAGCCACACCTCCGAAGCTCCTCCGCAGCGTCCTCGCTCAGACGTCCTCAAACCTTTCCTTCACTCGGACACGTCCGTCCCAAAACTTTCCCTTTTTGCAAAAATTTGTTGTTCCGATTATTATTTTTCATTTACTTTACAGCCTTTTTCAGCTAGCCTCTATTCTTCGTTGACTATAGCGCCCCCTGGCTGCCACACAACGCACAGCACTAATTACACTTGCTCTCTCTCTCTCTCTCTCTCTCTACTCCTTTGGTGACACCATCCTCAATGTTACATAACGTGCATATCTACAGTAGAAGTGGATGCTTTTGCGTACTGTATATACACGGCAGGTTTCGTTTTAAGACAAAACTTCATCTTCATCTGATCGACTTTTTCCATTTCTCATCTGGGATTCTCTCTCCGATTACCGAACAGGGGGAGTGTATTTGTCTGAGCACCAGACACGTACCACAGAGTACAAAAGACAAAATGCAGAATGTTATATCTTTAACTCTTCAGAGAGTTTATAAAATACGAAACAGTGAAATGAGATCATCACAGGTTACATTAAAGCTCATTAGATCATTCTTAGCTTTAACCTTTTAACAAACTCTACAAACTTTCTCTGTTAATGACGCGTACTAACGCTAGTTACACACAAGCGTATAGATTACTACCGAAACTACGCTTCATTCCTACAGTACAAGCCTTTTATGGCTATGTTATACCGTTTCAATCAACATCAGGGGAAAACACTAAACCTAGACAAACTAGATCGTGTCCAGTATAAAGCGTAAAAGCTATGTTCTTTCGTGCGTCTATTAAACCGTGAACGATGCCACCTTGTGTTGGAGATAAATGTTTAATGATGTCTATATAATAAAGTGAAGCAGCTACATCGCTGTAAAAAAAAATTTATTACAGCTTCACTGCTAGGAAAGTAAAAAATAAATAAATAAATAAATAAAGTATGCTATAATGCTTTGGCAGTTTGCCGTGTTTTAGCCGACAGTACGCAGTGTGAAGGGCAGCGAGACAGGGATCCTGTTAGAGCTGTTGTTTTTGATACTCAGCCTGTAATCTCAGCGTGGGATAGAGGTGGTCTTACCAAGGATGACTCAGCCACCAGAACACACTCTCTCTCTCTCCGTGTGTGTGCGTCTCTCTCTCTCTCTCTCTCTCTCTCTGTCTATACACCATTCAACCAAAACATTACAACTACCTGCATAACATGGTGTACTGGAGTTCTCCAGCCTGAAGCTTGGACTTGGACTCCACGAGGTTCAGTATCTGGTACCGAGACGTTAACGGCAAGTCCTGTAAGCTGCGAGACGAGACCTTTATGGACCGGACCGGTTTTATCCAGCACATCCCAGACATCGATGTATCGGATCAGGAGGCGGAGTCAACACCTGGAAATGCTTCGTGATGTTCCTCAGACCGTTCAGCGACAACGCTTAGGTCATAGCATCATCCACACATGACCGACAGGACCCGAGGTCTCCAAGCAGAACGTCATGCAGAGCATCACACTCCCATTCTGGTACTGTAACGGTTCACTTTTTTTTTCCCAGCAGTTTGTGCTGCAGTAGCTCTGCTGCGGGATCGGACCACACGGATTAGCCTTCGCTCACGTCAACCTCGGTTTGAACCTTCCGATGCCTTAACCACTTGGAGTTCTTTCGGTGAAACGCTTCACGAGACCTGTTGTTTTGGAGATGCTCACATCACCTGACTCTCGTCTGTCTAATATAAACCCCCCCACAAACTCGAACATGACAGTGTGATGAGATAACGGACCTACGAGGTTCTTACCGATTATGCCGCTGTCCTTGCTCTCCAGCGTGGAGCTCGGGGTGGTGATGGTGGTGTTCACGGTGCCGCCGCAGGGTCCGGAGCAGCACGGCGGTGGCGGCGGCGGCCTCTCTGCCGAACCCGAGCTGAGCGCCAGGCTCGAACGCGGGCTCTCTGCGCTGGGAGACGCCGTGCTGTCGGTCAGCGTGGAACACGGGCTCGCGCCCTGACTACTGACTGGACACTACAGAGAGACAAAAAAAAAAAAAAACATCAAACTGATCAGATCAGGAACAAAACTCTCTACATTTTTGCCCTCACATCTGCATTTAGATCGGTCCAGATGTGACTGGATCACCTGATCGCCGGCAGTTCACGCATCAGGAAGAAATGTGGGTGTGCTAAATAAAAGAGAGAGAGAAAAAAAAAAACGTCCCCCTTGTTCTCATCCACGAGAAGATCTAGCCCTAGTTCCAGATCTGTCCTCTATGTGCCGATCTCTATATAGGTCAGAGTGATGGGTTTTGTGTGTGTGTGTGTGTGTGTGTGTGTGTGTGTGTGTGTGTGTGTGTGTGTGTGTGTGTGTGAGATCAGCGTACTGGAGCTCTGGTCTCCTGAGAACAGCCGCCTGCCAGCAGTCCGCTGATGAAGGACTCTCATCTCTCCACCCACTTCAAACGTGCACTCATATTGTGTACACACACACACACACACACACACACACACACATCCCTCCCCAACAGCTGAATGCCCTTCGCCCAGTCAGATGGAGAGTGATGCACCTGCTCGGCGGCGTTTCCTCCACCCGTCCGTCTCCACGAGGACGACGATCCGCGCTGCTCCCTCGACTCGCACCGGAATCTTTTCCCGAACTGATTGATGTTTCTTTTTGTTTTGAAGCTGTGGCGACGTTTCTTTACATTTGACGCATCGTCGCTGTGCATCAACAGATGATCCAGGACACAATACGCGCACAGACGCAATTAATGTGCAAACGAGTCTCCGAGTCTCATAGGTATCGGGCTCGGGTTTATGATTTATGATTTTTTTTTTTACGAAGATCAAACTTGTGCATGAGGAATAAAAAAAAAAATTATAAAGAAAAAAAAGCTGGATGTCATTTTTAGAAACACGAAGTTGCCCCGGATGGGGCAGAGTCTCGACTCCATGTGTATAAATAATCAGAATCAGGGGGAAAAAATTCTGCAGCATAAAACACAAGCCAAGAATAACCACTAGGGTTTTTTTCTTTTTTTGGAGGGGCACGTTCATCCCTAAAATGCAATACAAGCTTCTTAGGATTGATTTAGATCCATGATTCACGGCGCGCACACACACACACACACACACACACACACACACACACACACACACACACACACACACACTTAAACGAGGACCGGAGAGACTGATTAAAACAGTAACTCTTAGGCCTGGGCGATAAAACGATACCTATGTTTCGCGATAGACACGTGATCGATATCAATTAAAAATGTGTTCGATAGAACCTTCAATATTTTTTATTCTTTGTCGGAAGAAAACAGACCGGCACTAGGACCCGGAAGTAGTACGGTCGCGATTCAGGAAGCATAAACGGAGACAAGATGGCGTTGACATTGGCACCCGCCAAATGCGGGTAAAATTCGGCTGTGGCGGGTAATAACTTTAGTCTCACTAGCCACATCAGCGGGTAGTTTATTCTTTGGTATGACAATTGTTATGTTTGCATCAATATGCACAACTAACATCTATAATATTACTTGCTTTTTGTGTGAGACAAACGGAGGCATGGAGAAAAACGGTATTCTTCTTTTACTGCATTCAGTGCACACGACACATATAGTATACAGCGTGGTATTGCCCCCTGGTGGCCCGCCAGGGAATTAACATCAAACTCAAATATATTACAACAATATATTTTTGTTGTAGTTTTCTCTAAAGGCATCTGATATAATAAACGCATTGCACTATTTTATTACACTTTATTAAGCATTTCTTACATTTTCTTTTAATTTTGCACCTTAAATGTTAAGAGATAATTGTTAAGTGTTCATTGTGACTTTAGACTTATGTTTACATTTGAATTATTTGATTTTTCCATGGTTGTTGACATTTCTGTCTTAATAACTGAGGGGACTATGATCATAGGAAGGTTAAGTTTAAATAAAAAATGTTTAAATATAATATATTCTTCTCCTGGTCCTTATTTTAAATGGGTCATAAAAAATGTCAATAATTATCGATATCGACCGATATGAAACACTGATATCGTGATACAGTTTTCAGCCATATCGCCCAGCCCTAGTAACTCTACATAAAGTTGCCTGTGATAGAAACCCCATGCGCTATTCGGTACGAGGCCACAGGTGAAAAGTCGAATGCGTGTGTGTGTGTGTGTGTGTGTGTGTGTGTGTGTGCGCGCGCACACACACACACACACACACACGTGTCTCTACCTGGTTTCTCTCCTCCATGGTGGTGTGCGATGAGGCGGGGATGGCGTCTCCCAGAAGGAAACCCAGCCGTGTCATCAGTTCCTGAGCAGCAGGGGAGGAGCCAGACTTATCTGGCAAGACAGGATCTGTCACACACACACACACACACACACACACACACACACACACACACAGAGTGATGATTGCGCTCACACTATGTGTCAAGCTAAGTTACAGGTACTACAGGCAACCACACACACACACTACACCGTAGTAATATTTGTATTCGGGTCTCAGTAGCATCCCGACTCACCGAGATCCCCGCGGCAACTGGAGCTCCTTCTCCTCTTTCTGGTTCTCTCACAATCACTCGCTCGATCGCAGAGTCTCTCTCTCTCTCTCCTCACTTTCTGTTCTCCCTAAACCGGCACACCCTCTCTCTCTCTCTCTCCCTCTCTCCATCCAGCTGGATTAAAGATGTAGAAGCTACAATAACACGACTATGTACCTAGAGCACCCCTCAGCGCGCATGTGTGTGTGTCCGTGTGTGTGTGTGTGTCCGTGTGTGTGTGTCTTTTCTCTTCTCACGATGAGAGGACGAGCTTTGAATGTGAATGAGCTGTATTCTGGTTCACTGCAGTCTCTCTCTCTCTCTCTCTCTCATACACACATAAGATAACCCCACACTGGTTGCATGTCTGCTGTGCAACAGCTGTACGTGTTTCCTTGCTACAATATGCACCACACACACACACACACACACACACACACACACACACACACACACATATATATATTAATCTAGATGATACGCGAGCTGTGGAGACTCTACATGATTATAAACACGCAAATCTGGTGTGAAAAATGGTTTCGATCCCGGAGGACTTGGGGCCCCTGAGCACCAGACACGAGACGGTATTACAGTCCATCATGACTGTCTCTCTGTCTCTCTCTGTATCCATGACTGTCTCTCTGTTCATTCTCCCTCTCTGTTTCTTTAAAAAAAAAAATCTGTCCATGACGGTCTCTCTCTCTCCCTCTCTATGATGGTTTCTTTCTCCTTCTGACTATCTCTCTCTCTCTCTCTCTCTCTCTCTCTGTGTTTCTGTCCATGATGCTCTGCCTGTCTACTTTCTCTCTCTCACCGTTTGTCTATTATTGTGTCTCTCTGTCCATGATTCTCTGTCTATTCACACTCTCTCTGTCCACGCCCGTCTCCCTCACTCTCTGTCCACGCCCGTCTCCCTCACTCTCTGTCCACGCCCGTCTCCCTCACTCTCTGTCCACGCCCGTCTCCCTCACTCTCTGTCCACGCCCGTCTCCCTCACTCTCTGTCCACGCCCGTCTCCCTCACTCTCTGTCCACGCCCGTCTCCCTCACTCTCTGTCCACGCCCGTCTCCCTCACTCTCTGTCCACGCCCGTCTCCCTCACTCTCTGTCCACGCCCGTCTCCCTCACTCTCTGTCCACGCCCGTCTCCCTCACTCTCTGTCCACGCCCGTCTCCCTCACTCTCTGTCCACGCCCGTCTCCCTCACTCTCTGTCCACGCCCGTCTCCCTCACTCTCTGTCCACGACCGTCTCCCTCACTCTCTGTCCACGACCGTCTCCCTCACTCTCTGTCCACGACCGTCTCCCTCACTCTCTGTCCTCTCTTTCGGTCCATGGCGGTCTCTCTTTCGGTCCATGGCGGTCTCTCTTTCGGTCCATGGCGGTCTCTCTTTCGGTCCATGGCGGTCTCTCTTTCGGTCCATGGCGGTCTCTCTTTCGGTCCATGGCGGTCTCTCTTTCGGTCCATGGCGGTCTCTCTTTCGGTCCATGGCGGTCCCTCTTTCGGTCCATGGCGGTCCCTCTTTCGGTCCATGGCGGTCCCTCTTTCGGTCCATGGCGGTCCCTCTTTCGGTCCATGGCGGTCCATGTCTCTTTGCCTGTCCAATATTTCTGTCCATGAATGTCTTTCTCTCTATTTTTGTCTAAAACGGTCACTCTCTCACTGTCCATGGCTGTTTTTCTCTTCCTTTCTCTGTTCACTCATTCTGTCTCTGTCCACGATTCACTGTCTCGCTTTCTGTCCATGACTGTGTGTGTGTGTCTCCCTTTCTCGGTCTATGATTGTTTTTATTTAACTGTCTGTCTCCATTACTGTCGCTCTCCCTTTGTCGTTCGTCCTTGTGCGAGGCCCTTAACCCTGTTAACTCCAGGGTGTTGTATTATGCTTGACCTTGCGCTCTGACCCAAAATGTGACAAAGACGACTTCTTCATTTCTGTCTCTCTGTGCATCTCACTGTCTCTGTTTCCAGTCCCTCTCTCTCTCCCTCTAGTCACTGACAGCCCATCACTCAGGCTTTAAACACCTCCTCACGTCTTCATTTATTGATGTTGTTGGACAGATTTGCTGAGACTCACACTGGCAGGAGAAGCTGGGATCTGTCTCAGTGCTGCTCTGCAGTGAAACATCCTTCATTCCTCCATCAGTTTAGAGCAATAAAGCACCGTTAATAATCCTAACTGGGAAGCGATAACGACTAAAACGCTAAATCATGGCCATATTTCCAGGGCAATCGCACCTTTATCGATTAGAAGACTACTCCTAAACCACAGTGCCTCAACCAATCATTTAAACTTCTAAACATAAACAAGTTTTCCCATATTTCCCCAATTCCTACCCTCCTCTTTCATACGACACCATCCAGGGTCATGAGGCAAACACGCCCGTCCTTTGTTATACAGCATGGTGGTAACAAACTATCCACCCCCTTTCATGTAAATTAACTGAGAGAGACACTGACTGACAGGAGAGAGCGAGAGAGAGAGAGAGAGAGAGAGAGAGAGAGAGAGAGAGAGAGAGAGAATGCCCCTCCCACTGAAAGGAAGGCCAGTTTTAGGACGCTTACTCACTGGGGACTCGAGCACAAATTTGCAGATCGTTGCCAAAATTTTACATGCATGGCCATAGTTGAAGTAGGAAGGCAGGCGAGAGGATCGCCCTTCATACCTTCTCCAAAACATCAATAAGAGTAGGGATAGCATAAAGGTCGACTTCTTTGTGCTGGTTTTCCATGCGTGATGTCCGATTGCAAACCAACTACAGGTAGTCCCCTACCTATGAACAAATTCCGTTCCGGGAGCACGTTCGTAAGTCAAATTTGTTCTTTAGTCTGACAAAATGAATCCTACATATACACATTTGGCAGATGCCCTTATCCAGAGCGACTTACATTTTTATCTCAATATACATCTGGGCAGCTGAGGGTTAAGGACCTTGCTCAAGGGCCCAACAGAGACGACTTTGGCCTGGGACCTTCCAAACCGTAGGCCAATACTTTACCCACTGAGCTACCCCTGACCAGAGTCTTGTACACCATTGACACGAATATACAATGTAAAGGATACCAATTCACTTGACAAAATCTCTATCCCCTTTCCCAATACTGCCAGCATGTGGCCAAAAACAATAACCACGCCTAAGCAAATTAATCTCAGTGAAATGTGAAATGTAACACTGTGGTCTCTGTGCCTTTAAATCGCGAGGGGAATCCCGGACGCTATTTCATCTAGGAGCTGTTTTCCACTGTATTGGACTGTGAACAGACATTTTCTATCATCGCGCTCCTGGACTGACTCATTGAATACTGTACATAATTGTCAATATTGGTATCTGGTGCACAGCAGTGTCTATTGTTTGTACAACACATGTGAGCTACTTCCGCGTTTGGTTCGCATCTATGGATGTTTGTAGAACAATGGTATGTTCGTATCTGCGAAAATTCGTTACTCGTATATTCCTAAAGTCGGGGACTACCCGTAATATGTGCTGCATATTTCCACCTGCTGTAACGGAGAGTGTAAATACGAAAGGGTCCGGAACAATGTTACGAATGTGAAGGCTCTCATGTGAACACAATCAGGCTTGGTATGAAGCAAGTGTCAATGCACCCTTACTCTGTGTAGTCTAGTGACCACGGATGGCCTCCTGCCGACAGGTTAAACTCTTTCCTGTTGCACCACTCAGAGGGAAATTAAACCAAGGGTGAACTTGATGTAATCTCTGATGTCATTTTACTTTAAACCTCCCTGAAATGTGTTTAGAAAGCGAGGGCAAGATCGTTCTGCAGATGTCCACTTTCTCTCATTTATATATGCCTGCCAAGGAAGACAGACTTCCCAGAGTGCACCCCCCTATATCTCCCCCTCCTCCCCCCTCCTGCTCAGACTGTGTGCACACCGAGTTATTTTCTCTTCCAACATGCAGACTCTGATGTTTGCAGAAATCCTTCGCATTAAACACAGAAGGAGAAAAAATGTCTTAAATTACAGTCAATATATTGTTATTCACCATGTTCTTTTATTCATCCATCCATCATCCTCTTCCTGTTCATCTTCACTCTTGCTCAGATCACACTGTGCTTCCCCCCCCCCCTTCTTCTTAACACTTGCATGCTCAAAATCTGCTATGCCACCCCTCCTTTCCTTCTCACCATCCATCCATTCACCATTCCTCGCTCCTTCTCTCCACACCATGCCATCACTCCTTCACATTACCAAATTGTACAGCGCAGGTGGTCATAGGTGTGGACGAACATTTCGGGTAAAAGAAAAGATTTGATGGAAAAAAAAAAAAAGAAAGACTCAGTGACTGACAAAAGAAAGGAAGATAAAGTAATAAAGTCTCAGAGTAAAGCTGAGAGAGAAAAAAGAAAAAAAAAAAAAAAAGAGAGAAAGAGAGAACGGCAGTCTGGAGGCATGCAGGGACATCTGTTATCACAGGATCCGAGTCCAGGAGAAGAACTACAGTACTGCTTATCCGCTTGCTCACAGGACTACCGTCTCCTCAAATGCGGAAAAAGAGCAGACAGAAATTGAGAACATTTTACGAGAACCCGAGGCATATTTGAAATTAATCATGAGGTCGTTCATGTTTCTAGATGTTGACCTGATTGTGGTCGTATGGATTTCTCATTAAAGAAAGCAGAATGCGCAGGGCGAGCAGGTTCAAGCTGCCCGAGACCACAACAGCTTCTTTGATCAGCGAATATCTCGGGACTCCTCCAGCACCAAGCTTCATCCAGCTACAGCAATAGTGCGTCCACAAAAGCACCAATTTAATAGAGTACCATCTCAAATAACTAATCACACCACAACATGTTATTTACACCTGACCATGACGTTCACTGGGAAATTAAAATGTCCCAGGGTTTGTTCAGTGCAAAAAGCGAAAGCGAGCTCCATGATGACCTGGAGTGTTTAGGTTGGACTGGAAGAACTTGAGGTTCCAGAACAAAGCCTGGTCTGAACTCCACCACACTGAACCATCATCTTTGGGACGAACATCCCAAGATCAGCTCAAGATCTCACCAAGATCAATGAACACAAATCTCCACAGCCACACACCAATATATTATACCTCACTGGAGTTCACTGGAACTGGAAATGCAGCACAAATAGGAGCACAGGAAGGGACCGAGCAGGTCTTCTTGAGAAAACTCTTGTTCTTTAACGATGCAAATCTTCAATATCAGTCTGGTGTGCTGCTATCAGAAGCATCGACTCTAGGAAAATCAACAAACTAGTCATGAAGGCTAGCGATCTGTTAAGATTCTCAGTCATGTCATGGACTTCTTTCCTGTCAGATAGAAACTATTCATTACTCTTCAGTCAGAGAGAAGTTGGTAAAAGTCCAATATATTTGTGTCCTCCATGGTCAAGGATCCTTCCCCATCTGGAAAGGTGTGTTAGGTGCACAAAGGAGAAGGTGAGAGCAGGACGGAGTGTCATTAAAAGAACCAGCAACAGAGAGATTTTAGGGAGAATCTTTAAGATGCAACAACCAGACAGAGCAGAGGACGTCCTTAGGTGTGACTTTCCCCAAAGGTCCTGTCAAGAGGTCTTGGTCTTTTGGTCAGAGTAGAGGACGTCCTTAGGTGTGACTTTCCCCAAAGGTCCAGTGAAGAGATTGTGGTCTTTTTAGTCATGGATGAAACGGCAGCATGAAAAACAGGAGTCAGGTTGTGCCCAAGACTTACACCTCTGTTTGGAGAAGGATTTTCTACCTCCACTTCTTTTCCACCCCTCTTGAACCAACTACCTTCTCTGTCCAAGGCTTGTACACCATCATCCTCAAATGTGTCTGGCCTACAGGTGAAGGAAAATTGGCTGATTCTGGTCCTGAGAGAAGGCTACCTGAATACAGTACTCGGGACTGCCCTGAGTGTTGGTGGTGGAGAGGATGCTACACAAACTGTTGAACATCATGGAGAACACCTCACATCCCCTTTACACACTCTTGGCTAAACAGTGGAGCAATTTCAGCAAGAGAATGCTTCAGCTCCGCTGTGACAAAGAACGCTACAGGAAGTCTTTCCTGCCGACTGCGAATAGACTTTACAATACCTCTGTTCTGTGCCAGGAAAGAGAGAGAGAGAGAGAGAGAGAGAGAGAGAGAGCTCCTTCTTGGAGATAATCACTATAAATAGGGTCATATATATTCTGGTATATTAAGGTCTCGTCAATGCACCTCAATCTGCGCTCTCTTAGGTTTTCCACCTGATTGCATTAATATCATTATGTACTTTCTTTCTTACTTAAAAAAAAATAATTAAAAATGTATTACCACAAGTTGCTGGTGCACCTGATGTGCAGCTATTTAAATAAAATCCAACTGTACATGCGATTCAGGTGAGTCGAAAATTATCCGCACTCCGGGTATATAAAAACTTATTAGCGCTTTGCGTTCAAGGCTACCGTCTCCCCAGTCGCGGTTGTGCAGGTGTGAACGTGGTACATCAGTTCATTTGTAACGGCGGGTGAGGTCATCTCCCGAGTCACGTCATGGACTTCTTTCACGTTCGGGGGAAACTTTTCATTACTCATCTTCAATCCAAGTAGCTTCTTTAGTCTGAGAGAAGTTGGTACATGTCCAACATATTTGTGTCCTCCATGGTCAAAGACCCTCCGCCCCCATCTGGAAAGGATTGCTGCCCGAGAGTAAACGGCAGAGTATGGAACGGAAAAATCCTCAATCGACCACCCAGATACCATAAAGCTTTGTGTTTTCTGGGATTCTCAAGGTCCAGTATTAGAACATTATCAGGAAGTTCAACAACAAAAAAAAAAGTTCAACGACCAACAGCGCTGGTTACAGTGAGACACTTATTGAAGAGCTGAAGACTAAAAACCGGATTAAACGCAGAGAGACTCCTAACCAAGGGCAACTTCGTTTCATTTTGAGGCGTTAAAGCAGCCCTACGAGGACGAAGATTCACTTCTGATGAAGAAGTGAAGACAGCGGTGCATCCGTGGCTCGCAGCTCAGACAAAAACATTTTTTAATGAAGGAAATATGAAAGCTTGCTGACAGATGGACAAACAAGATTATGTCGAAATATGACGTATTTGTCTTTTCTAGAAATAAAAGAAAAAAAGTTAGTTAAAAGAAATTCTACAACAAGAGTGTGAACAACATATCCGTTATATTAGGCGACCTCATTAACGCGCTTTAATGTGCAGTGCAGTCCATTACAGTTTTAAAAACTCATTTCACCCTCTTTCTTGTAGTGATTCTTGTCTGCTTGTATCTTCTGTAGATTTGTATATTCTGTAAAACTGGCTGATGCAGCATTACAGCTTCCTACTGGGATTAATAAAGTACTCAATCAATCGATATCTAAGAGTAAGAGTTTTGTAATTTAATAGAATAATTTAAGCACTTTAAGCGCATTCAAACAGCAACGCATCTGAAACGAGATGTCCAGCGATCACTCAGAGGAACCTGGTGGAAAACAATTAAACAAACAACATGGTGTTAAAAAAAATGATCGCAGATATTACTCATCGGCCCAAAAACCAGCACACAACAGCTTTCACAATTCAGCTTGCGCTTAGAAGGATGTACTGTTACTACCAGCTCAGCAGTAAAAGACCTGGGCGTAATATTAGACAGTAACTTGTCTTTTGAAAATCACATTTCAAATATCACAAAAACAGCCTTTTTCCATCTTAAAAATATTGCCAAACTTAGGAACATCTTATCCGTATCTGATGCAGAAAAGCTAGTTCATGCATTCATGACCTCCAGACTGGAAATCCAAAATCCAAAATGCAGCTGCCAGGGTTCTCACTAGATCCAGAAAATATGATCATATAACCCCAATATTATCATCCCTGCACTGGCTACCTGTTCAGTTTAGAATAAATTACAAAATAGTATTACTTACATACAAGGCCTTAAATGGTTTAGCTCCCACATACCTAACCAGTCTTCTGATACGCTACAATCCACCACGTGCCTTAAGATCACAAAACTCCGGACTTCTGGTAGTTCCCAGAATTTCAAAATCTACAAAAGGGGGCGGGGCATTTTCATATTTAGCTCCAAAGCTTTGGAATAGCCTTCCAGACAGTGTTCGGGGAGCAGACACGATTTCTCAGTTCAAAAGTAGCCTCAAGACGCATCTTTTTAATCTGGCATACACATAACTCATCCCAGTACTCATACTCCAGTACACCTATACCGAATGGCAACTACGCTAATTCTCCCCATCTGTTCTGTATTTCTCTACCCATCCCGAGGCATCGGGAGATTTTGCCAGCTTCAGTAGACAAAGGCCGACCCTGCGAGGTTCCTGAGGCGTCCAGAGAAGGACCAGCTCCAGCTGGATTCAGCTTTATGATGGTTGGAGCTACACATGCTGCTCCTGTGCTTCCAGTGATCCAGACCTCATCTGCCCTCTGCACCTACTGACTCGTCCCTATGCTGAACTGGTCTTCATGTCAATTTAAATAATTTCTGTCATATTGAATTTTCACCTGCACAACACACAAGATGTTATATCATTTCTATCTGTTATCGCCCAAATGAGGATGGGTTCCCTGTTGAGTCTGGTTCCTCTCAAGGTTTCTTCCTAATGACATCTCAGGGAGTTTTTCCTTGCCACCGTCGCCGTCACCCTTGGCTTGCTCATCAGAGACATTTCAATCATCATTCATTCATCTCATTATTATTTAGACACATTTTTCTCACACATACACACTTCCAATTATTTTCTTTTCTAAAATTTTTTATTTTTTTTTTGTAAATTTTCTTTCATTTTTGTGAAGCTGCTTTGAGACAATGACCATTGTTAAAAGCGCTATATAAATAAAATTGAATTGAATAAATTGACTATAGAAATAATAACGCTTAAAGATTTTCAGTGTCACATTTAAAGTTCACGTAAAGCACTTCTGTTTATTCTGCCTCATGATGAATGGAGTTTCGAGTTTCCTGAAGATGCACTAGAATTAGTCGAGCCTTTTTGTTTTTAGCCGAGTTTTGTTTGACTTGACAAGGAACATCCTTGAGTGAGCGCTCGATAATAATACAACCTGACGGTGGTTAAAGCGGCGGTATCAACAAGTTAAAAATAGAGACAAAGCCAAGCTGCTGCTCTTCCCTCGTCTCCTCGCTTGGAGAAGCGTAATAAACATGACAACCATCGTTAAAGAACCCAGATTCTGCCCCTGTACGTTTAAATACTGTACATTTTAAAACAACCGCTCTAGCCAGTCGATAAAACTGCTCTCGATCACGAATCCGGTTTGGGTTTTCTTTGGCCCGTTTGAATCGAACCCGCTCGTCCCAGCGCCTGCCGGACCGACGCTGCGATTTTACAGTAGCACTAACTTTTCTCCCGAATATGACAAGTAAATTACAGGCTTGTCAATCCCCGGGTTATTTTCTGCATCTAATGGTAGAAACATGCGCGGAGAGGAAGCGCGGAACAATCGGCCAAACGCTCGAGAGCAGCTTCGGCGTTAACGAGGAATTTCAGTAGGCTTTAAACGGGCGTCTGATGAAGGAACGCTGCCGCATAAACGAATATCACTCATCAGAACTGAATCATCAGGACGACACACGGAGAGGAGAGAGAGAGAGAGAGAGAGAGAGAGTGGGAAAAGCGAGAGAGAGAGAGAGAGGGAAAAAAAAAAAAAGCCGGTCGTTGCCCCGAGCAAAATGACACCGAATGTTGCCATGGCGACAGATTAATTATGCATTATAATAGGGGAATATTTGGAATCCAAAAAACAGTCGACCGGTGGACTCGTCCGACGACACCACTACTGACCTTTACAAAAAAAAAAAAATAATAATAATAATAAAACTCATCTCATGTCAGGTTACTGTAAATGCAACATGCTTGGAAATATTTAGAAATTACTCAAGTGGAGCAAAACACCTGACTGTAGCGTTTGTCATTCCTGTGTACGGGTATATATATATACAGTGGTGTGAAAAACTATTTGCCCCCCTTCAGATTTCTTATTCTTTTGCATATTTGTCACACAAAATGTTTCTGATCATCAAACACATTTAACTATTAGTCAAAGATAACACAAGTAAACACAAAATGCAGTTTTTAAATGAGGGGTTTTATTATTTAGGGAGAAAAAAAATCAAAACCTACATGGCCCTGTGTGAAAAAGTAATTGCCCCCTGAACCTAATAACTGGTTGGGCCACCCTTAGCAGCAATAACTGCAATCAAGCGTTTGCGATAACTTGCAACGAGTCTTTTACAGCGCTCTGGAGGAATTTTGGCCCACTCATCTTTGCAGAATTTTTGTAATTCAGCTTTATTTGAGGGTTTTCTAGCATGAACCGCCTTTTTAAGGTCATGCCACAACATCTCAATAGGATTCAGGTCAGGACTTTGACTAGGCCACTCCAAAGTCTTCATTTTGTTTTTCTTCAGCCATTCAGAGGTGGATTTGCTGGTGTGTTGGGTCATTGTCCTGCTGCAGCACCCAAGATCGCTTCAGCTTGAGTTGACGAACAGATGGCCGGACATTCTCCTTCAGGATTTTTTGGTAGACAGTAGAATTCATGGTTCCATCTATCACAGCAAGCCTTCCAGGTCCTGAAGCAGCAAAACAACCCGAGACCATCACACTACCACCACCATATTTTACTGTTGGTATGATGTTCTTTTTCTGAAATGCTGTGTTACTTTTACGAAATATGTAACAGGACACGCACCTTCCAAAAAGTTCAACTTTTGTCTCGTCGGTCCACAAGGTATTTTCCCAAAAGTCTTGGCAATCATTGAGATGTTTTTTAGCAAAATTGAGACGAGCCTTAATGTTCTTTTTGCTTAAAAGTGGTTTGCGCCTTGGAAATCTGCCATGGAGGCCGTTTTTGCCCAGTCTCTTTCTTATGGTGGAGTCGTGAACACTGACCTTAATTGAGGCAAGTGAGGCCTGCAGTTCTTTAGATGTTGTCCTGGGGTCTTTTGTGGCCTCTCGGATGAGTCGTCTCTGCGCTCTTGGGGTAATTTTGGTCGGCCGGCCACTCCTGGGAAGGTTCACCACTGTTCCATGTTTTTGCCATTTGTGGATAATGGCTCTCACTGTGGTTCGCTGGAGTCCCAAAGCTTTAGAAATGGCTTTATAACCTTTACCAGACTGATAGATCTCAATTACTTTTGTTCTCATTTGTTCCTGAATTTCTTTGGATCTTGGCATGATGTCTAGCTTTTGAGGTGCTTTTGGTCTACTTCTCTGTGTCAGGTAGCTCCTATTTAAGTGATTTCTTGATTGAAACAGGTGTGGCAGTAATCAGGCCTGGGGTTGACTACAGAAATTGAACTCAGGTGTGATAAACCACAGTTAAGTTATTTTTTAACAAGGGGGGCAATCACTTTTTCACACAGGGCCAGGTAGATTTGGAGTTTTTTTTTTCCCTTATTAACGTAAACCTTCATTTAAAAACTGCATTTTGTGTTCAATTATGTTATCTTTGACTAATAGTTAACGGTTTTTGATGAGCAGAAACATTTAAGTGTGACAAACATGCAAAAGAATAAGAAATCAGGAAGGGGGCAAATAGTTTTTCACACCACTGTGTATATATATATATATATATATATATATATATATATATATATATATATATATATACACACACAGTATATATATATATATATAAATGATTTAAGTTGTGGTTAGCACTGTCGACTTGCACCTACAGGGTCGAGGGTTCGATTCCCACTTCCGGTCTTTCTCTATGAAGTTTCATGTTGTCTCCGTGCTTGGTGGGTTTCCTCCAGGTTTTCTCGTTCCCCCCCCACAATCAAAAGACATGCAGATAAGGCTAACTGGTGTTCCCAGTGTTTTAAAAGTATTATCCTTTATATATATATATATATATATATATATATATTTATTTATTAGGATGGGAGGTGCAACCAACAACCGTCATAATCGACGACCAAATTAATAGATAATTAACTTATTGAACTGATGATTAGTCATTGCGTATCTTTCACACTTCATTCTGAATGCCCTTTGTGACCGCGGTATGGCTAAGCGGCTAACGTAATATCTGCAAATGTTATTCATGTAAGATATTCTTCTTCTTGGTCTTGTTACTTTGTTTTATCCTTGCATCAACAAATTTATCTTTCGTATCAACATTAATGTTAAATTTAAAAGATAAAAAAAATGCAAAGACTAAATGAGAGATATTTGAGTCATTGTGTGATTCATAATTCAAATCGTTAATTACTCGTATCAACAGTTCATAAATAAATAATCCCAATAGCTGATTATTCGTTTTGCTGGCGGATTGGTTCGTAATCCGAAAAATATTCAGCTTCATATTCAGCCGGTTCATGGTCTGAACACTTATTCGTCTCAGCGGCCAATCAGCTACTGATGAGAATAGTTGATTATTCTTTTTAATCGTAACAGATGCTTTGTGATCCAAATAGTTGTTCATTTGTTTTGATGGCTGGTTCATGATCCGTACGCGCGTAGTCCCCGACTTACGAACATTCGAGTTATGAATTTCTGCAGAACGGACAGCGGTTTTACGAACATTTGTAGATGCGAACAAATCACAGAAAAAGCCCGCATGTACTGTACTTAAAATAAACACTGCAGTGCACCAGAGATCAATATTTACAACTATATACAAAATGTTCAGTGTATAAGTGACTGTATAAAAAGGCTGGTATATTGTATGTGTTTGCATGTGAGTGCGGGAGAAATGAGTCGGCTTCACCGGTTTCAATGAATGATACGATGAGCACGATGATAGAAAACAGCTGCCCTCATGGTGAATTATCATCATTTCAGAATATCACAGTCCAATACAGTGGAAAACAGCTCCGAGACAAAATGGCATACGGGATTCCCCTCGCGATTTAAAGGCGCAGACAAAACATTTGACGCGTGTTATTTCCTTAGGTGCGATTACAGTTTTTGGCCACATGATGGCAGTGTGGAGAAAGTGGACAGATTTAGTCTAGTGGAAATGGTATGCTTTACATTGTATATTCGTGTCAAAAACGGACAACACTCGCTTTGTCGGACTTGAGAACAAATCCGACTTATAAAACGAGCTCCTGTTCGTGAGGCGAGGATTAGCTGTAGGTTTGCCAATCGGCCGGTTCACGATCCAGACAGTTGATCGTTCATTCCAGCAACTGATCCCTGAAGTCGATCAATCGTTTCAAATTTAATTATTTATTTCAATAAGAAGTTGAGTTGCAGCCCTGTGCCTGGGCCTGATACTGTTGTGAAGGATCAGAGGTGTGAATAATGATGACTGTAAGAGGAGGGGAGCCACAAAAACCTCTCCAGTGTCCCGGCGCATTAACTTATCCATGCGCCCAGTGGCCCTGCGTTTGTGTGCGTAATGCGCGAGTCGACATCGCACGTGTTCATGACACAAAATATCTTACAAATAATAAATAAAGCGATTAAATGGAGAAAAAAAAAATGAAAAACTAACAAAAAAACATTTACAGAAGAGGTTGAATCATCCTGAAATGTCAAAGTCAATCATAAGTGAACAAATCAGCAGCTATTTATAGTAACAGTACATGAGAACAGAACAGCGAGGTCTGTCCATGTGATCGAAATGCAATTTCACTGCAAGAGAGTCCAGCTTGAAAACACGCACACACACGGATCGACTGCGATAATATGATTAGACGTTTTTCTCTGTTGGAAAGACAACAACAAAAGAAACAACCCATGATAACGTTGGCTCTAAACTCAGAGCCGCTGTTTAAACAACTCCATTAACATCTCCTGACCAATCAGAGACCAGGAGCACTGGATCAGCAACGACGGAGGTACAGTACGCGCTCGCTTTATGAATGATGGGGTGTAATTTTATGAAAGGGCAGAGCGCGGGCTGGACCGCCTGAAATAGAAACTCCGGACATCGTGTCCAAAAACCAACGTCACGCTTACAGATAAGACACGTTTACGGGGAAGAGGAGGACACGGGTGTGTCCGAGTGTGATTACGTTTAGAGGGTCTCTGGTTACAGGTGTGTGTACAAACACACACACAATCCAGAAATCTGCTGCACATTTTTCCCTTCCTCAAAAGCACAAACAAATAATAGAAGAATGTATGGAGAGAGAGAGAGAGAGAGAGAGAGAGAGAGAGAGAGAGATTTACAGACAAAAAAAAACAAAACAGAAAAATAATGTCTCTCTAGGAACACACACACAAAAAGAGATGGACAGAACCCAAGAAGAGAGAGAGAGGAAGAGAGAAGAAGCAATAAAGAGATCTACAAGATGTGAGAGACAGAAATAGGCAGAGACAGACAGACTAGCGAGACGGAGACAGCAAGAAAGTGACCGTAGATAGGGACAGACAGAAAAGAGATAATGAGATTAAAGAAGACAAGAAAGATAAAGAGACAGAGACGTAGACAGACAGGCAGAATGAGTGCGCAAGAGAAGGACAGGTGGATAGAAAGACGAGACAATGAAAGACAGAATGAGAGAGCGAGAGAGACAGAGTAAGCAGGCAAGAGAGACGGACTGGAGAGAGAGAGAGAGAGAGAGAGAGAGAGAGAGAGAGAGACGACACAGAGTGAGAGACAGATTAGACGGAGAAAAAGAGAGAGGCAGATTAGACAGAGACAGATTTAACACAGAGACAGATTACACAGAAAGTGACGGACTTGACAGGAAGAGCAAGAAAGACAAATTAGGAGAGAGACAGATTCGACAGACAGTTTGCAGCATCTTCAAACATATAATTTGTCGATTCTTATTAATAAACAATGACATTTCCTCTGTCTCCGTCTCACAGCCTGTACGGTGTGATCTTCCCTCTCTCCGTCTCACTCTCTCTCCCTCTGTCTGTGTCTCTCTGTCTCTCTGTATACACAAGAGTGTTTGAACAAAACCAAAAACTCAAAACATCAACATTCACACAATGCTGTTCAGTGACACCTCAGCCGTCGCCATGGAGACAACTTTACCCCTTAAAATAAGGAAAGAAAGCATCAAACAACACACACACACACACGTCCATGTGTGTGTTTTCCTCCGCGTCCTCGCCCCACCCCGTCATTGGTCAGAGACTGAAATCGACCTAAATGATCAAAATATCGCCATCGCACCATCACATGGTCTCGCCTACACACTGACGAAAAGTTGCTAAGAAACGCAAGTGCAGGAAAAAGTGGAGCTTGTTAATGAGGAAGAAGAAGAAGAAGAAGAAGAAGAACCCAAACTCACCGGAGTACTCGTCGCTCCTCAGGCACCAGCTGAGCGCATCCACGGGGATACGCGAGCTCTCTGCATGCTTGGGCTTCCTGACAGAACCTGCACACACACACACACACACACACACACACACACACACGAGATGAAGAGAGAAGAGGAGTAAATGGTAGAGAAGGAGGAGTTAGAGAGAGACAGAGAGAGATTACCAAATTACTTCTTTCCAGATGAGGTTTTATGGTGGGTGATCTGGTGATCTCTTGGATGTGTGTGTGTGTGTGTGTGTGTGTGTGTGTGTGTGTGTGAGAGTGTGTGTGATGTCATTCTCATTTCTAAGAATAACGAAGCTTCAAAGCTGGAAAGTCTTTAAAGCGCGCGCGCACACACACACACACACACACACACACACACACACCTGTAAAAACAAGATAGGATGATTGAAGAACACGGGATAAAGTAAAAAGTCCTTGGAAACGCATCTGTGTTTGTCTGAACATCTCATCTGTACAGACAGCATGGACTCACTGAGAACCAGAGGGGTCTACAATAGAGTCGATGCCCCCTGGTGGCCCATGTTGGCATTGCTATTTCATTTGAATACAAAACATTTCCGCTTCATTCTCAGCAGAAGGAGACATCGCGTCCATCACAAACGCTCACTCAAGCGGGGACAATATATGAGGGACTGAAAATACTACTGCTGTTGGTGAAAGGAAACAAAAAAAACTGTGTGTACGCGTGTGTGTGTGAGAGAGAGAGAGATTGTGATTGAACGCCACGTTCCAACCAATCAGGAATTTCCTGATATTACCGTCGCATTGAAACAAACAAACAAAAAATTTTTAGTCTTGTTTTCACCCTTTAACCCACTTCTAACCCGATGTCATGATTAAGCCGCACTACAAATCACCATCGTACCTCCGACACACTTTGACGTCACAGTGTAGCTTACGAAGTGTTTAAAATCAGGACTAACTGAAAATGCGGTGGCGTTATGTAAAGAGCCAGAAAAGTCCAAAACCTGGTACGATAATGTGACATCTCCAAAAAAAAAAAGGTGTCTCGATCCTTACAGATGCGAGACTCAAGTGCTAAGGGGGTCACCGGTTCGAGCCCCAGCTCCACCAGGTTGCCATTGTTTTTTGGTGTTGTACTGCACTACTGGTTTTTTTTTTTTTTTTTTTTTTTTTATACAGTCCCTACAGAACTTACAGGAGACCGAAAAGTCATAAAAAGTCATGTCTTCTCCTCAAAAATAAATATTTTAAACATTCTCCAAACTCCGGAGTCATTATTCAGGTTATTCAGACGCATCCCTGGTCAAACCATAACACTACCCACGGTGCATCACAGCTGAACGTGAGAACTCGGCTTTAAACACTTACACATGTACTTTAAACAGGCTACATAGTGGAATCGTTAACGATTAATTATTAATTGATTAATTTCTGTTAAGAAAGTGAAAGTCTTGGATAATGTTGTGCGTAATATTTCTCTGTAGCCCAAATATCTAAGAACACGTCGAGCATGTCTACAGAAAGAGGGTGAACCTGTCTGTTTAAACCTGTTCGGTCTTCATTACTTTGTCTCACATAACTACAAAAATGTTAGAAAAATTTTGTGTTTAAATTAAACCAAAAAGTGTGTAAAAGTCTCTAAATATTAGATAATATTAACGATTGACGGTAAAATTAAAATGCAAACTGACAGATTTGGGTAGAGAGAGAGAGAGATAAGGGAAATTTACCATAAAAATAACTATTACTTACACAACTAAATAATAATAATAATAATAATAATAATAATAATAATAATAAAAATAATAATAATAAAACATACGAATAGATCAAATCAAAGTATAAGACATGTTTGTTACACTGAATTTAAACGCAGAAATTTACCTTATGATGATTAACCACCTGACTCTGTACTTCTAGCAAAAAACTAATAAACTAATAAATGATACAAGTACGGAATATAACTTTTATCTTAAGTTAAAAAAAAAAAAAAAAAAAAAAAAAAAGTAGATAAATTTTTTTATTTATTACACAGTTAAATTACTTTTAATTTACTGACCCATCTCTCTATACACCGATCAAAAATACTCTCACTTTGTTTCTTTTCCACGAGATCGAGTTTACACACGTCGCCATAGTAACGACTCAAAACCCACGAACCCGTCACATCCTGCACATACAGAAAGAAACACTCGTACTCCTTTTAGTTTTTCACTTCAGAAGTTGTTCAGACGTGAGGGTTCGACCTGATGGGGTCGACGTTGTGTGAAGGGAACCGCAAATGCAGACACTGAATGTATACACTATGACCACCAGATGGCGCTGTTCCCCTACATTACTATCCTATGTACAGTGCTGCAGAGTTCCCACAGGCCGTGATATCGACTCCTTTTGTCATGTGACCGGCGGCGAGTGCGTGTGCGGTACCTGTGGACTTGATGCTGGGTCTGAGGGGCAACATGTAGGGCTGTCGGGGCGGCAGCATGGGCGAGGACGGGAGAGACACGGACACTCCTCTGGACAGACCCATCCTCGGGACGTCCTCGGTGGGGTACGGCTGCACCGGCAGGGGGCCGCTGGCTACGTCACCGGGGACCATGAGACCCCCGTCCGGAACCTTGTGGTGGAACCTGGGGCTGGAGGCATCACCGCCTGGGACGAAAGACAAGACGAGAGAGGACAGGGAAACAATCACAGCATGACTCAATCACTGGCGCTTTGTCTTCGCCCGATCACGCTTCAGTGACAGAGGAGGGGTTAACACACAAAAAGCCTGATGTTCTGGCAAATTAATGCCTCTGTCAAGATGCGACACTAACGACGAGTCTTTCCACAGAGCCATATTTATTTATTGATTGATTTAGCGCAAGTCATAAGGCCTAACCAATCTGTATCGGTCATGACACACAGAAAGTAGCGAAGTGCTAAAATAAGAGCAAGGTAACACTGCCTCATGGGCGTCCACGTGGGAAAAGTCACTTTAGTTACACGTGAGCAGCTGAGTGTTTAATTATTACACAATCATAATAATCATCATGAAAAAAAAATTGACGCTGACACAAGCTTTAACGATGACCTTTAGTAACCCCGAGACATTGTGGGATTTTAATTGCATGATGCGGAACGAGGTCCACACGAAATCTCCCACGCTTCGCTCATTAAAACACCACATCATCATCATCATCACAACTCCATCTGTCCTGTCTGTTTTTCCTTGTTTTTTTGCAAACGTGCCAGTCGGACACTCCGCTCACGTTCAGCCACTTCATCTTCAGCCTCATTACCGCCGTCATTACCGGTGGCACTTTTCTCTCCAGCCGGTTAAACCCGCAGTGAAAACAGACTGCCGGGCCAGACGCCGTTTTATTTTCTTTCCTTCTCCCTCAGGGGAAACCTGAGAACGACTTTGTACGATTGCAAAAGATCCAAAAAAAAATAAATGCAGCGGTCCGGGTCCTAATGCTTCGATTCTAAAAGACCTACTGGTTTTCATTAAACTGAACAACACAGCATGCGTGTGGGCCAGGAGTGTAACCCACCTCTCTACAAGCTCAGTCCTTCCAAACTTCACACACGCAAAGAGTGCGAGCATGAGCGAGAGGGAGCTGTGAAATCTGAACACTTATCCCTTCTTACACTTCTAGTGTCAGTAATTGTGCGAGAGTCAAGTACTGTAGAACGCAAACTTCGGCTTTGGAAATTGGTGTAAAAAAGAAGAAAAAAAATTAAACCACACACGTCCAGACGGACACTTAACGAGCTCTCACAGTGAAATGGGCAGCAGTTAACAAGGAGGGGCACATACTTATGATCACCTCAGATTCTGCTTGGTGCAGGATTTACTATACTATTTATTATGTCTTTATTCACTACTAATAAAGTTGGATGTATTTCTTTTTTTGCCCCCAATCTTTTTAAATTTTTATTTCAAGATCAACAAAAATGTAAGGTATTAAAAGTGTTCAAAGCACATTTTTAAACATTTTGCCACGCCCACAAAACTCCATAAAAGGTGAAAACGCACTAAATGACTTACCATAAATACACACCAATCCCTCTTCTAGCGTTCCATTACTTTTGCTCCGATCGATGAGCTGCTAAAAGTGAATGTATTTGTCACGAAAATATCAACACGGATGCAAACTTTCCCCCTGTAAGTTATGAAGATTTCATTCAATCTGGTTGAAAAAAAGTAACGTTTGAAAAAAAGGTGATCGCTGATGATACACGTAGCCACACCCACAAAACTCCATGCACCCAATCGTCCAGTAATCCTCCCCGCAGGTTGTTACTATTACTATGGCATAGGAATGTTAATCATTACATGGCATTAAGAATTTAACAGACCTAAGCGACAATGTTTGTTTTACATAATATTTCTCCGTAGCTCACAAATCTATTAACGTCTACACCACAAGAGGGCGCACTTGCAGTTCAGTTGATTATTCCAATATATCCAATATTGCATAGTCATCTAATTTATGAACAAGGACAGTATGTCTTTTTTTTTTAACTGTGATGGAATTTATTCGTGAATCTTCCCAATTCCACACACCTTATAAAAAATGAGTATCAGTATTAAGATACTGTACCGTGATATTCCTGCCATGATCCCTGCGCCTGGGTTTTGTTTTTAATGCCCGTGTTCATTACCCTGGAGTCAGTTCTATGTTTCTACTGCACCCCACCTACTCCGCCCGCTGCCTCGTCCAGCCCAGATTAAATATTTATCCAGCTACAAATCATTCATACGTGGTGGAAATCAGGGTCACTGCAGCTAAATATGTGCTGACAAAATGAAAGAAAGCATTCCTGGTGACTCATGTCGCCCTGGAGGACCGAGGTGACGCGGCCGCCGTTGCTCCGAACAAATATCGGCGTGACAGCATTGATGGTTGTTCGTACCAAGGATCTGTGCTCGAACTCGCACAGGAAGGCTGGAAGGTGATTTCCGAGACACGCGTTAAACACAGTGTTTGAACCACGAACATGAAAGTCTTTCAAGCCAATTATTTTATTTTTTTTTTTTAAAGCTGATTGTAGCTGTGGGATTTCACCTGAGAGAGATGCTAATGTTGGGCTTTTATTTCAGCTAATAAAAGAAAGCATGTCTTATGATTCTAATGCTTATGTAGCAAAAAAAAGGAATGTAACCATGCACTAGATATAAACTGAATATTACAGTACAAAGTCAAGTGTGACATGCAACTTGTGTATGAAGGGATGAATCTACATTAAATGAAATCTGGAAGTGCTTTATTCCTTTTACACCACAGCAATTTGTATGCTACAATTTTAATCCGTTAAAGAAAGTACATTTATAGTTCCATTTCCTGTACAAAGAAGTCACTTCCTGGTCTCAGTTATGTTATAACACCTATAAAGAGTTGCTATTTCCTTTTTCACCAGTCTCATCTCTTGATCTCTTGACACAAAGAAGACACTGGAGACTCCTTCCATAACCCTTAAGGCATCTAGAATTTTTGTCCTTTTTATGGTTACCGGTGGTTGGAATCCACTTTATTGCATTACCGCCCCCTTCTGGTTTGGATCTCCCACATCTTACTGCACTTTCAGGTTAAAATCCTTTTATCTAGTCCCGGAGTCCTTAAGAAACCCATCAAATACTTTTTTCCTTGACAACGTAATGGAACGAAGATGGAGCAGCAAAAAAAATAACCCCCCCCCCCCCAAACAATACAAATTCAAGAAAGTTCCAAGACCATGGAACCGTCAAGGAACCACACGGAGGGAACAGGGAAACTACCGCTGCTGAACGAAAAACACATCACTACAGTATAAACCTGCACTACTGTCAGGGCTGATGTTATGGGAAATAAATCAACACTTTGTAACCGATCAGAATCCAAAATTGAATCGAGAACTCCTCGAGTTTCCTGGATGTACAACTGTTCTTCATTCGGACATTAACGTCTGACACGAGGGTGTAAAAATAACGATCCTGGATGATGTCATCTTTTGTCGCTGCTTAGGAACACAGGACACTTCCTGTCGAATTCACAGGAAACAGGAAGTCATCAAGGATGGAAAAAATTAACTGGTTGAAATTAAGCATACCATGTTTGTCCACACTACACACACACACAATGTCTCTGTTCTGCACTTCCTTCCTTTTTCTTTAATTACAGCGTGACCGAAGTGATTTATGGATGCTTGCCAGAAAGCAGCTGTGACGAGCAAAAGTTTTTGCACCCTCAGATATCGTTCAGTGTCCTCCTAAGGCCTCAACCGGTGTGATCCTTCACAATAATTAACGTAGGTAGAAACTGACGCATCGTTAAACAGCAACGCTCCAGATCGGATTTCTGGACACACATTTAGCGCACACATCTTTTGGAGTGTGTGTGTGTGTGTGTGGGGGGGGGGGGGGGTAGAACAATTAAATGGAGATGTAAACACAGCAGGCGAGCACATCTGGGAGCTAGGAAAGAAAAGAAAAGAAAGCTGTAACATCTTGGAGTTATTACGCCGATAAAACCCACCATCCGGACTCACGCGACTCTTTTAAAAGCGCGTCTCATACGCTCATTTTCAACCAGGCAGAAACGTTCACAACGCTCCACCGTAATCGACGCATGAACTTCTTTTTGGATGCTACAATCATTTACTCAACGCGTCCAAATCCTGGGGTTGTGCTTTTACAGGAAACTAATCAATGATGAAGCAGAGTTACTGTTCTCACCCTTAAGTTAATTACTCTCCTAAACCTGGTTTATTCATTTTACACCACTCTAATAATTTGTCTTTTTTTATTTATATATAAATAAATAAATAAATAAAGGTCCCATATTGTTAAATTTCGGGGCTCCTCCAAAGTGTGTGTGAACGCTCTCGCTGAAATACCCCTCAGCTTACTTTATTGCACTCCTCCTACAAACATGCTGTTTCAGTGTTTTTGCAAATGAACTACTGCTGAGCCACATCCCTTAAAGAAAAAAAATAAAAATAAAAAATAAAAAGAGAAAAGCAGAGCTGAACACATCCGGCGAGCAGATCTTGTACGAGGTCACACTAGTGAGAAATTGTCTTGTTTAAGCCTCGAACATGAAAAACAGACAAAAAGCGGGAAAATATAGTTTCCTCACTTTTCTTTGTTTGTACTGTACATTGTACTGTTCAATTTTTCATGTCAGTGCTCACTTAAAGGATGACATCACACCTTATCTGTAAACTCACCTGTTGGAAAACTTCCTACATGTTACAGCTTTACCTCCGACACTGGAGGCTCCTTCCATAGATCTCTGCTTACGGAATGGTTTATATCACCGATTACACACGACATCTCCTCCGTGAACATGCTGTTACTATAGAAACGTGAACGTATTCAAAATTTGCGGAGTAAACATGCCCTGAGTGTGTGGAGACATAAAGAGAGCGAGGCTGCTGAGTCAGCGGAACGTGGGCACCGTCACAGATGAGACAACACGCTAATGGATTTGGAAAAAAAAAAAAAAAAAAAATTACTCACAACATGAAGGCAGAGGAGTCGGCCTGCTCCGACAGGCCCATCTCAAACAAACACACACACCTTACCTTATCCTGAGGCTACACGGCATATCAGTCTGCACTTCAAACTAAATTCCCAGAAGCAACCTTCACCGAGTCTCTGCTCCAGAGCATCCAGAGTGCTCGAATCCAATACCCAATTTCCACAAAGTCGATCAATAAAAGCGAGAGAGCAAAAGAAGGAGGGAGTAGAGACAGGACGAGAGGACACACAAACATCTGCGAATGTCATCTCAAGTGAACAGGATCGACATCCTTTTGATTTTCTCGACCGCAAAAGGTACAACACGAATATGACGCAAACGCATAAAGGTTACGCTTTAGTTTGGAGACTTTGAATGACTTTCAGCAGAGAGCAGAAGCACTGCAGGATATAAATTTATGCAAATCTATGCAATGTGTGTAAGAATCATGCGACGGCCATCCTTCAAACTGCTGTCCGGTGTGAACTGATTATAAAGTGTGTGTCGGGGTTTTTTCCTTGCAGACTCTGCGAATGTTCGCTTGCATCTCTTTCTTTTCTGCTCAGTGTCAGTCTTTCATCCAGATGCATTTCATTTGGCGGAACCTTTAAATGTTATACAGATTGTGTTAATTAACTACATATTATACATCGTTTAAACGTTTTAGTCTTAAATCATTCTACAGCGATCAGGACTGTTTAAGGTCAAATAAAAACGTATTCAGCAAATGGCTGCATCGACAACTCGGGTAGATAATCAGGAGAATATTACAACACACATAGCATTTTGCTATTAAGGGGCGGGGCTATTCACAGAACATTCACTGATTAGTGGCCATTAACTACAACAATGCATTTTCCTTTCAAGGGGCGGGGCTATTCATAGATTAGGGCCTAGGAACTTTCTAAACAACATTTAGCTAACATAGAGCCGGGTTATTCACAGATTATTTACAGATTAGGGATAATTAACTACCTAACGATATAGTTTGTCACATTCACACACAGCAGCATTAAGACATTATCTCGTGATGTTGTGCACACAGAAGCTCACAATGAGACTGGGCTACCATAAACAAATCTTTAATAATTAACAATATCCAGTTGCACATCCACTCAGTTTAATATATATATATATATATATATATATATATATATATATATATATATATATATATATATATATATATATATAGATCTCATTCATTCATCTTCTATACCACTTTATCCTGTATTTAGGGTCGCGGGGACCTGGAGCCTATCCCAGGAGACTCTGGACACGAGGCAGGGTACACCCTGGACAGCGTGCCACTCACTCACACACTACGGGCAATTTAGGAACGCCAATTAGCCTAACCTGCATGTCTTTGGACTGTGGGAGGAAACCGGAGTACCCGGAGGAAACCCACCAAGCACGGGGAGAACATGCAAACTCCATGCACACAGAGACGGGAATCGAGCCTGGCCGGGGAATCGAACCCAGACCCTGGAGGTGCAAGGCGACAGTGCTAACCACTACACCACCGCGCCGCCATATATATATATTATAGCAGCACAGTATGCACATATTAGGGGTGGGGCTATTTACAGATTATTCACAGATTGAGGGTAATTAACTATCTAATTATAAATTTTGGTATTAGGGGCGGGGCTATTTACAGATTAAGGGTAGTAAACTATCTAAGAATAAATGTTATTAGGGGCGGGGCTATTAACTTTCTAACAATACATTTAGCTATTAAAGGCAGTGCTTTTCACAGATTATTTACAGTTTAGGAGCTATTAACTATCTAATAACACATTTTGTCCTTAAGGGACTGGGCTAATAACTAATACATTTTGTCATTAAGGGCAGGCGAATTCGTAAATTATTCAGATTAGAGGCTATTCACTAACAATATACATTTTGTTATTAGGGGTGGGGCTATTTCCAGATTATGGCAATTAAGTATCGAACAATACAATCTGTTAGGAGTGGGGATGTTCACGGGGTCTGTGTGTGTGTGTGTGCGTGTGTGTGTGTGTGTGTGTGTGTGTGTGCGCGCGATTGAGTGAGAGTTCTAAGCAAATCAACAACCTGTAGGCAAGTAAATAATATTTTAAAAATAGAAAAGAAATATTCTGGGAGTTGGTGTTTATACTGTGGCAGGTTGGTACAAATACATCAGTGTGAGTGTGTGTGTGTGTGATAGACACTGGACTGTGATGCTATAAAAAAATATATATAAAACCAGGATGTGGGTTGGCTGGGATGCGCGTCTGGTTATCGTTAATTATTAGGGTCTAGGGTGTTTGAGTATGGTTTAATAAAAAATATTCAAACTCCTGTAGCTCAGTCTCATTGTGAGCGTCTGTGTGCAAAACATCACGTGGTAATGTCTTGTTGCTGCTGTGTGTAAGTGTGTGAACGTGGGAGCGTGTGAATGAGAGAGAGAGGACGTGAAGAGCGACTGACTCACGGAGTGAAAGGTCCATAAATCTGACTGCAGTTCTCTCAGCTCTGTTAGTGCGGTTACGTAATCGATGGTGTGTTTAAAGGGAATGCTTTAAGGAGCTAATATCTCCGCGGCGTTGCGGTGTCTGCCGCCGAGGTGCCAAGTTTCCACTGTGTTCCTCTCGGCTTGGCTGTGGGCTGCAGGAACGCCGCCGCCGCGAGGAACACAGGAGGCTTTTGTGAGTGTAGTAAGCGCCGCAGGAGCCGCGGGTTGGCTGTGAATCGGGAAAGCGCGACGTCGTCTCGTACTTTAATCAGGGAGATACGAGGAGAGAATAAATGTTCTACCGCAAATAATAATAATAATCTAAATCTAAAACTACATAGTCATGATATTGATAGAATCACGATCAGCACCTGTAGGCTTCATGATATCGTATCAGATGGACCCTGGTGATTCCCACGCCTAATTTATACTGTGTATAACCTCTAGTCATCTAGATGCCCTCTCGTCCATCCCTGAGAATAAAACACCTGCTTCACAACATTTCCAGATGTTGTGCGAGTGCTCTTCCTTTCCTGAACGTTTCAAGGCAGCGAGATCACTTGGACTTAAGAATAATCAAAATATTGTATGCTAGGTAGAATCAGATTTCTAACTAGCTTAGCAAATGCAAACCTTGTTCATCACTGTAGTTTTGTTTTCACTCCCGCTAGTTTATGATGTATGCCACGTATTGCTATGCTAGATAGGATTAGCTTTTTGGCTAGCGCGATACTGTAGATACGAACCTTGTACATCACTGTAGTTTTTTTTTTTTTTTTAACCGCTCATGCTAGTTTTTATGATGAGGTACACCAAGTACTGCTATGCTAAGTAGAATTAGCTGTTTGACTAGCGTGTTCGACACAAACCCTGTAGATTTGTGTGTGCATGTATAAAATAAAAAAAAACACAAACCCTTGACGCTTGCTAGTCTATACGATGATGTACGCTATGAATTGCTATGCCTGGTTAGGATGAGCTTTTTGGCTACTGTGTTCGATATAAATGTTGTACATTACTGTTAAAAAAAAAAAAAAAACACAAAAAACAACACTTAACTCTCGTTAGTTTTCATGACCTTACATTTTAAATGCGCTTGTTTCTACTTTGCTAAAGTTTTATTATAATACATCTTTTGCATGTTCAGCTAGGAGACGGAGACGTCCACTTGTAAGTTCACCGTAAAAGCATCGTTGGTAGTGCGGTCACACTAAAACTTTTATTTATTTAATTTTGAACCATGTGAGTTAGGGAGGGAGGAGGGAGTCTGGGGAGAGGAATCAGGGACAGACTGTACCAGTACCGTGTCTGTAGAGTAACATGCAGCAGAGATTTACCGCTGATGTGAATGAACATCTTCACCAGGAGTACCACGACTCAGACTTCCTTTTTACCCGGCCACAGTACTGACTCATGTTGAATTTACTACCCATGATGCACATAATCATAGAATCACTTCCTGTTCACTAAATCCCCTTATAGAGCATCATTATGGTATTATGGCATAAAACATTTCATGGCAATGGCGCTTCTTCTTCCTGAAACCTCCACTGACTGATCACAGACCTGGTGCTTGGACCCCTGAAAAGCAGAACTTGGATAATGTAGGTTTTAAGTGCCAGAACTGTTTTGAAAAATATATAATAATAATAATATAAACAATCCGAGGAGTCTCTATTCTTACCTCCATCCTTCTTCCTCCCTTTTCCTCCTCGCTCGTGTGGACTCCTCTGTCCGGCCTTACGCATGACCAAATGTCTTTCTCCTTCCCTGTTATTTAATCCTCACGATACGCCTATGGACAAAAAAAAAAAAGAAACAAAACAGACACACAATCAAGACAGATGCAACAAGGAAATCCATGAATTGGGTTTTAATTTGATAATCCTGTTGTGCGTTTAGCCGCTGATGTTAATTTCCTGCTGTCCTTCTACATCTCCTGGATTCTTTGTTTTCTCTGGGCTTCAGGAAGCGGCTTTGTTCGTAAAACAGTTCTAGGATTTCTCACACGTGCAAAACAGTGATATAGACATGCGGCCAATAATTCTCTTCCCGGGATTTAACTTAGAAATAACCGCATGAAATAATACCATTTCCTAAAATAGATTTTTTATGATCTCTTTAATTAATTAATGAAAAAACCTTTGTGATTTGAGTCAAAAGATACAAAAGAAACAAGCAAACAAACAAACAAACAAAAAAAATCAATCTGCTAATTTTCTAACATTTCCTTCAATACCATGTGACAAAAACATGTTTAAAATGAACAAGATTTTGTACCAAATAAAAATCTGTGTGCAATAAAGAAACAAAAATTTTAAGTTTAAAAGTTTGTTTTCAAAAAAACATTTATTCCGAAGTCATACAATTTATCCTTTTAATTACTTTAATCACTTATAGTTGATTGTCGTCTCCAGCAGCTATATTTCTTTCATATTCTGAAGTAATAAAAACTACTAAAAAAAAAAGTACCTAATACACTGTGTAACTTGTGCTATGGATTTTTCCTAAAAGTCATATCCGCAATATTTTTTTTAATCTTCCGAGGCTCACTCCAGTCCAGCAGGTGGCACTAACACATTCACTGCATAAAAACTCCAAAAGAAGAAGCAGCAACAATAATCTTGGAAAATTTGTGTATTTGCAAAAGATGGAAGCAGTTTGTACATTTATGCAAAAAAAAAAATTTGTTCATTTTATTTTTTTTTTTGTTTGTTTATCTAATTATTTAAAAAAGTGTGAATTGATTCTGATCTCAAAACAGGTCCACGGATTCAATTAATCAAAACCTAAAAAGATCGAGTAATTAGGTTACTTTAGGTAAATTAGGTTAGGTTAATAATTTAATTGTACGCCTCTAATGATTACTCACAACATAACCTGTGAATGATTAAAACTCGACCAATCAGAAGAGAGTTAAATAGCATTGTATCCCATAAACAGATTTTATATCTCTCATGAGGATGCAGACTTTCACAAAAAAAAAAATTTAAACGTATCAGAGCTTTTACAAATGGCTAAATAATAAAAGCGCCAACAATATCTGGGTCATTATTCATTGTGAACAATCAGAGGAAATGCCTGAGTGTCTACCACGATGTCAGTGGGCCGGAGGTTGCCGGATAGGCCCCGCCCACCCGACTGGTTCCTGATTAACTTTGCGAGAGCTGACGATTCTTGCCTGAACAGCTGATCCATGAACACACTGCCGTGGTTTTAGCCTTTTTGCGCCGATCGACGATGACGATACGGCCGGAGAGCTGATCCACAGACCCACAGACGCTTTATGTGATACTCCTCCACTTCCTACATTAATAAGTAATGACTTAGAGTTTCACTCATTCCTTTCCTTAGCCCTCAAATCTCATTCGATCCTAGTTTAGGGCTTTTTGGATGGAACAGACTCTGAATAGCATACAGAACAGCTCATGGGAAAATAAGTGGAGCGTTATTAAAATTGCATGGTGCAGACCGGGCGGTCTGGGGTTTAAAAGCGCTCCTCATGATCAAGACTCTGCTCCAGACGAAAGGACTGCGGTCTCTGCAGATTTCCTTGTCGCAGAGCCACAGAGCTGCAGCCGCCAGCGAACGCGGTCGAGGACGACTCGTGAGTCTTCTTGGATAAGATTTCTGCTTGGGTAAAAAAAACAAAAATCCCTCGAGCCTGTCATATTTAAACACAGCAACTACAGAATAAATGGATCATCAACCCGTGTTAAAGGTCCAATATGTTACTATTTTATTGAACAAGTTAAAAATTGTTCATGTATAATTGAGCTACTTTTGAGCCACGGCCCTCCTGAGCACAGCAGAGCGGAGCAGAGCAACCAGCAGTGGGGGAGGGGACGTTCTTATGTGAGGTCACAACAGGGGGAAAAATCTAATAAACTCCAGCCAATACAAAAATGGGAAAAGGGAGAAGCTGTACAGGAAATCTGTTTCTCTCGTGTTTTGTTTGTGTCTAAATACAATTGTTTGTATAATAGGTGTCCTTTAATACATTTTACTATAGGGGTTTGCTAAAGTGTATTCAGTGTTTATTCATGTTTGGAGTGGGTGATAAGGCAGTTATGTCCTGCTATATGACATTTCAAGACGTTGCTATAGCACATGAAGCACATCGCTACAAAGCTATGGTAAGATATGGGGAAAAAAACAGGATGTGTGTTGAACTGACTTGATTACTACAAAATAAATCAACAAAAGGATTTTTCTTCTGTTACATTTTACAATTTTAAAGATTCACACAGTTGAAAAAACATCAAATCGAATCAGCTGACTGTGGTTTAAATATAATATTTTATATAATAATTAATACATATCGTTTTTGAATGACGAAAATTTACGTGTGCGTGCATTTCCCTGCATTGGAATCATGCTGCATTCACGTTTTCGCGTACAGTTAAACTTTGGATTGCGAGTATAATTAGCTCCGGAAGCTTGTATATCAAATCACTCGTATACCAAAGCGAATTTCCCCCCCATAAGAAATAATGAACACTCAGATACTTTGTTCTACAACCCAAAAATATTCATATAAAAATAATGAATACAAAATATAAAGTAAAAATAAAACAAATGAATGTTGCTGAAGTTTACCTTTGAAAAGAATAATGGCTGAAGTAAGACGAGAGAGGAGAGGAGGGGCAACTGTGTAGGAGGACTCTCTCACACACACACATACTCAAACCGAAACACTGCTCGGTCGAAGAACGTCATTAGGGAGGGCCGAAGACTATCACGCCTTTCCTCCAAACCGAACATGACACCAGGCGACCGCGTCTTTCAGAACTGCTCGCTCACGCAACATTGAGGGTGGCGTAACACACTCGGAGGACAGCGCTATCCGCTCCTTCCGCTTGCGTGAGCTCACAGACGCCCCTGATTGGCTGTAGAGCCGTGATTAATGTGAGAGCACCAAGTACCTCTCATCCCTCCCCTCTGAGAGAGCTTGGCCAATCAGCTCTCTCTAGACCTCGGGCTGTGAGAGGGTACAGCATCACACGGGAACCGAACCAGCGATCTCCGGACCTTTACCACTGCGCCACTAGGAGGCCCGGAAAACGTCCTTAACAAGGAACCTCTCTAATGCCTCCTTTTGAGGACTTGGAGGAAACGTGATGTTACATTGTCGTTAAACAGATTCATCTCCCACACTGCTACAGCCTTTTAACCTTCATGGGGTTGTTTTTGCAGTACAGTTACCAAAGAATAGTCACTATACTTGGGCACACACACAAAAAAGTACACGGCCACAACGTTATCAAAAACGGTACAGGCGAACATGAGTGTAGACTCTACGAGTGACGCACGCGCACCAAGCATGAGACCAAGCATTGGAGGTGATTACCCAAAATCCCACAGCGCGCGAGATAGAAGAACCATCGGCTCATTCGTGATCATGTGACGCTCGGCAGACAAAGCGCAAACAAACTACTCGTATTTTGAGACCTCGCTCGTTTTTAAGAGATAAAATTCATTTTAAAAATGAGCTTGTCTTGCAAAACGCTCACACGGTAAAAACAAACCCTTGTTGATTCACCAATCGGGTCAGAGGTTAGCAAATTATTCAGTCGCACACGGCTCTCGGCGCTCTTCCTCGTTTACGGGCCTCTGCAGTCGCTCACGTGACATGTAACCGCGGAAGCAGACCAAAACATCTGTCCTGCTGGAGACTAAAGAGGGGACAATAACCATCATAAATTCAGACCGATGAGAATCTGGAGGGGGGGGGGGGGGGAGGGGCATTTTGACACCCTATTTCAAGTGTCATAACCATTACATTTTCTTCTGTTGTACTTCTTCCTAGTGTATATTTTACGCAGTTGAACAAAAGGTAAAACACACAGATAAATAACAATATATACTACTGTCCAGGCATGTATATGCATGTAAATAAAAAATTAATTAATTAAGAAACTAAAACACGCCATGACGTACTGTAGAGTTAGCCGAGTGTCCAAAAATCACTGGCGCTTTCTACATGTTATTTTCATTCATTATTGTTAACTAGAAATAGGAGAGAGAAAAAATAGATTCAGTGACGCATCATGATTGTTTTCTGAGGTAATTTTTTTCCCCCCTGTGGTATTTTTAAAAAATAATTATACATTTTTATTTTACATACAAGTTTGCATTTGAGGTTGAAAAATGCTGCAGTTCCTTTATAATCCTATAGGTGGTGCTCTAAAAGATTCACACACTGGCAATCAGGATATTTATACAGTGGATACTTAGAGAATCGCAATATAAATCGAATCAGCACCTACAGTAGGTATCGTGATAACGTATCAGTCGTTCCCAGCTTTTAAATTATTCACATTAAAACTTATAAAATTAAGAAAAAGCTCGACAGTGTGAGATTTTTATTTTTGCTCGAGTGTAATGCATGTTTTGGCTGAAACAATGAGAACTGGGTGAGAAAATCATCTACGATTCTGCATGGAAAAAAAAAAAAAAAAAAAAAAAAAATCATGCAACCCTGGTGTTAAGATCCTTTAGCAAACGCTTTCCACCAGTATCCCCTTTAAACGGGTGTCACATCCACTCACAACTCGTAAAGATTTGAGAAACATCTAAGGAGCCGTTCATGCTTGCTAAACAGCGCAACGGCGTGTGTTGGCACGCGCCGATCACGGTCTTTGGGATCGATTAGTCGCCATCTGGCTGAGCAGCAACCACTAATCGTTTCCAGGTTCGCTTTAAAACGGGACATGAAGCTCCCCGGGTCTGACACTAATAACTCAGATATGAAAGCGTGACCACATCCTAGCGCTGGGAGACGTGGGCTCCGAGTCGAGGACGAGGACGTCTACGGTCGTGCCAGTTCTGCACGCGCGGCTTCGGCTTGCTGAGCGCCAGGCACGCGTCACATGTGCGCGGCAGAAGGAAGCGGGGTCGCGAACAGCAAATCATCTCCTTGTACATGAATGCTGTACGGCACGAGATAACTCGAATCATGTGGTCTGTTTGCCGTTACGCACATGAAAGGGTTAAGGCCTTTAAATAAATAAATAAATAAATGCTATAAGACGGAGTTTTAAACACCGTTCAAGCGTTTGTCAAAATTTCTCACTGGTACGTACACACATGATCATATTTATTTATTTTGGAGGGTTTATTTCCTAGACGGGCGCCCTGTGGGACTTGGTGTGGAGCCCGGAATAAATCTGCAACATGTGAGGTTTTGCAGCACATCGACGCACAAGATAAAATCTTTTTTTTTTTTTTTTTTTTTAACAGTACCGTCAGAATCGGTACAATTGCAGTTTAATTGAACCTATTTCCTGGTTCTTTCATGTTATAATGCCGTCTTTCTGTTTGCACGTGGTGGAAACTTAACCCCTGTTATAGCATCGATCTCTCATTCAAGCAGGAATTACGACATTTTCAGATACAAAGTGAGGAGGGGGAAAAAAAAAAAAACGTGTGTGATCAATGATACTGTATCCGTTTTCCTCCTCAATTTTCGTAACTACAGTATAAAGGTAAAACTGCTGCTGGGTTTATCGCTCATGCATTCGATTTGACGCCACTTGCTGAACTAGAGTGTCGAGGGGATGTTCACGAGGTCCTAGGGGTAGATATTCCGTCACGAGGACCGTTTTTTGCTTGTTTTTTTTCCCCCATAGTTGAAGGTTGAAAATTCCTCAGGGAGAAGTTTAATAATGTCAGTTCCTACAGATGTGTTTCTGCATCTGAGGCCTGAACACGGTTTATTTCTCAAGATCAGTAAAGACGTGAGGCAAAGAAGGGGCACCGATGCTCCGGCGAGACTAAAAACAGCTAGAACCCGATATCAAATTACAGAGCGGAGAAAGCGGCATTAAGATTTCGAGTTTGGTCTATTCGCCAGCAAAGCCCCAAAAACCCCCAGGCGGCTGGAAAACTGGTCTGACCACCGCTGGACCTCAACTTTTAATAACTGCTTGGAGTTTAGTTTCTGGAAAAATTATATGTTCCCGGAGGCCTCGGGCTAAAACTCCAAGCTTCATTTAAGCGAAAAAGATGTTTAATCAAATGGTACAAGGGCAGAAAATAGAAAGAGAGAGGATTGAAGAGAAGTGGGGATGGAAGTGTAAGGATGGAAGGAAAGGATCGCGGCGGAAGTACAGTATGGTAGGTACAGAAAACGGAGGGAAAAACGCACAGCTCGCGTCTTTATGACTTTGAGACAGAGCAGCAGGAAACATTAGGACATAACGTAGCGAGCTTAATAAACTTATGGAGTTTATAATAATCACAGTGAGAATCCAAAGTGACACCAATACAGCTCAAACCAGGAACCGGATGATGGAGAAACAAAAAAGACGTGAAAAGTGTGAAGCACATTGTCTCCTACTCCATGGGATGATGTGCGTCCCTTTCAATGTGTGAATAGTTTAGAGCGCCACCACCCGCAAGATTATAGAAGAACAGCGATGCTTTGCCACCTTAAACAAATCACACAAAAAATCACGATATATAACTGAACCGCCACCCCACCCCCCATATCTAATGGGGGAAAAGCAATCAATGTTATCAACAAGTTATGTAAATCAGGGCAAGCGATATGACTAACATCATATCATTATACTTTAAAATGTTTTTATGATGCTACATATGCATCAATATACTGTAGACAAGTTAATTAACAGCACTATCTGCCCTCTTCTGCATACATGAGCATCCAAATGTCTGTGATTGGTTAGTGTCTCAGGAGGGGGGTGGGAGGGAGAGTACTTTTGTTTAATATGCATTTTTAATATCTTACATCTATTGTTTAATATCTATACTTTTCTTTAATATTCTTTTTTTTAATGCTGAAAAAAGATGGGGAGGTTTTTTTTATTGTTTTTTTTATGTCTTACAGATAGAACTGTAAAAATCTGTAAAAATCCATGTGCTTTCCATCACAGCTAGGGTAGACATATTAGTTTTTATACAAAATACGATAAAAAGTTTGTGATACTTTTAACAGCTCAGGAAAGTTTACTAAGACATCATTTATTATAATATTAATATTATATTGATATTAAACTGCCAACATCAATGCTGTAATGCATTATTTTAATAAAACCCCTTATTAAATCATGTTGTTAATTTGTTGTCTTAGCTAGTTAGCTAATTATGTGTCTTCGAGTTTATCATCATCTTGTAAAATTGAACGGTTCACTTTACGTGTACATCCAGCTTCTCGGCTGATCTCTGCAAGGGGGCCAATACTTTCCCCACACTGACTGTATGAGCATATGCAAGTGGGATGACGTCATTAATTAAACCAGGCGCAGGTTCATGAACGTACGTGTCAATGTTCCAGGCTGGGGAAAAAGAAAATATAACACAGGGACACTCTGTAACAAGGACCAGAAAGGAAAAAAACCTGATGCGTTGGTGGCGCTGTTCCAATGATTGACGTAAAAAAGTAAAAAAAAAAAAAAAAAACGAGGACAGATGTTTAAATAGGTTTCATGGCTGCGACACTAGGGAATACGACCCTGTTTCCTTATATGGAAAACGTGTCCTAAATCTCGCTGAGTGAGAAATCTGACACGAAACCTTATGTACCATCTTGTACGAGTCCTGATAAATCGTTACGGCACAGGACGGACTCGATCTTATTGAAAAAGCAACTCTTACTGCATATATTTTTTTATAATTAATTACTCCTGCTCTGTGGTTATGTGAGATGAAGGATAAGGGTAGTGCTACTGACAGCTTCTGTAAGCAACATAACATTGTAATAATTAACTTCTAAGCTACTGATCGTAAAACTGGGACTAAAGGAAGGAAGGAGAGAATGTTCTCCCATTTTGTTTCTTTAAATCCAGGATGTTCGCCGTCGTCTTGTAGGTCCATCAACAGATGGATTTTCATCTCAAAGTCATGAGCAACAGTTTTCTTTTTTGTCGTTTGGGCTTGTGTGTTGAGGACCTGTTAGAAAGTGATCTAAACAAAAATGTTAAATTGGCGAAGTGTACAATTTTTCATTTACTTGTCAAAGTCAAACTATCGAGATAATTTTAAATCTTTGCCAACCGCTCGGAAATTTATGGTGTTCGTTTATGGTGTGTTCGCTAAAAATAACCTGCAGAGCTTTAATGTAATCAGTGATATTAATATTTCAGGTTGAAGCCCATGTACACATCTGTATGTCCCTCTGTCTAACTTATTAATACAAAGAAATCGCATTCTGCATTTTATTGCATGTCTTTCATCATCAGACACATACACTCCGTGTTCGGTAATCGGAGAGAGAATCACAGATGAGAAATGGACAAAGTAGATCAGATGAAGATGAAGTTTTGTCTTAAAACGACTCCAGCGTGTTAAAATTCACTTATATTCATTTCAGCCAAAGTGAAAATATGAACTAATCCCAATCAAAATATTCACTTTATCTTTTCTAATTAATATCTATTGCTGCAGGTGTTTGTTTACATTGAGTCAGTAGCGCATTAGTAGATTATTATAAAGTAGATTATTAAATCCCACACATAACTGATCATAACATCACTTTTACTCAACATTTAGATTTAAACTGATGGTGCAGATTAAACGGCTGGGGATCGTTGTTTCCTTCCACTGTGTACTGAACTGTATACGGTTGAAATGACAGTAAAAGCCCACTTGATTTGACCTACATTACACCAGGAACACAACAGATTTCAACAACAACAAAAAGCTGCTACTTTTGAGATAGATACGCCCATGTGGGCGGGGCATACACATTCTACAGGATGTCTAATTGGTTGAACATAAGACTAGTACAGTACGAGTCATCAAATCATTTTAGGTTTATGTCAATGAAATTAATGAAACACTGTTAAACACCTATTAGGCATTTGGTAGAATAAATGTAAATTTATTATATTCAAATAGAAAAACTCAAATAAATGAATGAATGAATTAATACACATAGCTTTATATGTTAGAGAATGTCCAGTGAACGAGAATCTACACTGAGTGACCGTTAAATAACGGACGTTCGAGTTTTTAAATTTTTATTTTTGAATTAAGAGCGCGCGTGCGCTTTCCAACAACTCACGCGACAAATAAATCAAACTGTGATATAATTAAATGCGTTTAAAACTTCACGTATACAAACAACAAAAAAACAAACAATACCCAGATAAATAGTTATGGAAATGAAATAAAACGAAAAACACTTACAGAATCGTATGTAATCCGGTTTAAACTCCGACTTGTCTCGTCCTCGCGCACTTGTACTATTAACACCAAGTCTCTCGTGCTCACTGCGCGCGCGTCCACTGAGGGCAATTCAGCTGTTGCGCTGCTGATTACAGACACGCCCCCTCCCCTCCTGTACGCCTTCACCGACGCAACGACAAGGCGGAAAAGCGGTTAGACGTAAGGACGGTACGTCACCGCCGCCGCCATTTTAGATAGGTCATCTTCCTAAACTGACTATTGAAATGAGTTGAAACTGTGTCGTAATGAAAAAGGAAAACAAAACTGTAGGAGAAAAAAAAAATCGTATGTAAGATACCCCGGGACTTAATTTCATTTGCTCGTCATCTTTGACTCTAAGTAGGATCCTTTATAACCTGTTATATGAAGCTAAACAATGATTTATGGTGTTTTCTGCTCTCTCGCGCCTCTGTGTGGATATTATTGGTAATGCAACCAACTCCTCTCCTTACACACACACACAAAAAAAACAAGAGACCATTTCTGGACCATGGATGACATCAGGATGTGAAAGGGGGTGAACTCAGAAACACATTAGCAATTACAAATTAACTTACAATTAAACAAAATTCTTAATTTTCTTCTTCTTTGTTGAAATAACTGCAGATCTCCTTCTCCCTCATCTTCCCGGGATCTTAAAGATACATTTCCAGAGCAGCCTTCCTTAATGCATCCTTCCCTCATCTTCCACTGTACTCTGCGTCTAGTCGGAGTTCTGTATGTTGCATCACCGCCTTTACAGCAGACTGGTTTCCAGTCCAATCCGTCTCAAAAACACCATTAAATGCTTCCTTCCCTGATCACTGACTGTCCATTCTAAAAGACTCTTAACATTGCTTTCTCCTCTCTGCATATATTTCCGGCGTGAGATCAGTACATGCTCGACAGTCTCACTTTCCCAGAGGACAGAATCCTGTTAGGTGTTTACCTACAGTACTATAAATAGGATGCTATTAAGGTTGCTGTGTCTAGTCCTTAGTCTGCTAATTAATACTTTATTTTTTCGATTTTTCTCCCACCTTATCACATCTACTTTCTCCTGTTCTTATTGCAAATGTCTTGCTTTAGGTTCGTTATCGCACTCCACTATTGTTTCGTCTGTCTCCGCACTATACCCCTCCCCTCTGACCTTGACAATTCCATATTGACCTCAACATTTACTTTTTTAGTTGCTTCTTTTGCCAACTTGTCTGCCGTCTCATTTCCCCAGGTTTCAAGGGGAAAGACTGTGACTATGGTGACTAACCTTCTCGGCCCATTCTGTCAGTTAGATTGTCATTGATTGTGATGGTCTTCCTATCCGTGGCGTCAACCCCCATTGCCCCCCCCCCCCCACACGTTACACCCAGTGTTCCCATAATTGTTTTTTAGTTCCTGTGTTTATTAGTACAGGACTATTGTAAAAGTTCATGTGATCACACCTACGTGCGGTCGTTCATTCATTCATCTTCTATACGGCTTTATCCTGTATTAGGGTCGTGGGGACCTGGAGCCTATCCCAGGAGACTCTGGGCACGAGGCAGGGTACACCCTGGACAGCGTGCCAATCCATCGCAGACGTGCGGTCGTGAAACTGCATTATATTTACAAATCCTGTACATTTTTACATGGTTCCAAAAATAGAAATCAATTGATTGTAGTTCTAGATTGCACTTTAGTTCCATCAAATTAGCCACAAAATCATTTCTCACACCAGAAATGCTTCGTCATACGCATATTTCATGTTGGAATATGTATTTTCATCTCACTTATAGTTATACAATACTTAAGCTAGTAACAAGGGAACGGACAAGCTAGCTAAGACGAGGCTAAAATTATGGCCAGGTTTAGCTAACATGCTAGCTAACAGCAGGCTAAATACTGTATTGTGCCTAGATTTTTCAAAAAAAATAAAAAGACATAAACGCTAGCTACACTCTACGCTGTACTGTAGATCACGCTCCATATAATGTCGTATAATTAACTAAATCAAATGTAGAATAGTTGATATGGTGACAGCGTTTAGGTAGCAGATAGGAAATTAGTGTCTGCCTAAAAAAAATACTCTTTATTTCAGACTGGGGTTTTAAAGTAATAACTGTCTCACACCGTCTCAAATCAAAAACCCTTGACTTTGACTTTACATTTAAAAGTTTTGAATTATCTAACAAATCCAGACTCCTGAGCAAAAACAAAGCTTATGGTAGATTTGAAAGCCAAATGAGAGCTTTTAAAATGTAACCACTAATTATAACAGGAAACCCGGTAACTTTCATTAAAGCTTAAAATATGTAAAGTGTGTGTTTTAGTGTGTGATTTAAGACACAACCCTAGTGTGTTTATCAGAGACTAGTGACGCATGTCACAATCAATGACGATAGATATATGAATAGATAGATAGATATAGATAGATAGATCGATAGATAACTCCAATGAGTGGTGTTAAACAAACCCTGTATGTTGGCACAGAGAAGCTACCAGATGGAGACTCTCATCATCACTAATAGGAAGTTCAAAGGTCTTTGGTTTGGCAAATGAAAAGACTTTCAGCGTCACTATATTTATAATCTGAGTGGGTGTGTGTATATTTTTGACCCCGTAAAAACCCCAAATAAATGAAAGCTTATGCTCCAAATTCCTGGGTTTTTCTCTTACAACTGTTCTGCCCCTGATAGACCAGTTCAGACCAATCATAAAAATCCAATGTTTCCATGACATGCATTATTATTATTTGTCCGTCCGACCACAAGTTCTCAACAAGATTACGTTCTGGAGAGTTTCCTGGACATGGACCCAAAATTTCCATTGTTTTGTTCCCTGAGACATTTAGTTATGACTTTTGTCTTGTGTTGAGGAGCTCCATCATGGTGGAAGCGGCAGTGTTCATCACCAAACTGTTCTTGGATGGTTGGGAGAAGTTTGGAGGATATTTCCGAGGATGTTTTTGTACCATTCTTTATTCCTGGCTGTGTTCTTAGACAAAATTGTAAGTGAGCCCTTGGTCACTTGGCCGAGAAGCAGCACCACACATGAACGGTCTCAGGATGCTTTACTGTTGGCATGACACAGGACTGATGGTAGCACTCACCTGTTCTTCTCCAGACAAGCTTATTTGGTGGATAGATAGATAGATAGATAGATAGATAGATAGATAGATAGATAGATAGATAGGGTTATAAAGAAAAACACATCCACACATGTGCAAAAACAAATGCTCATTTTTATTTCTCATAGTGTTATAATACACGTGGTCTCCATAAAGTCTCTAAGTGGGGATTCTGCTCTACACAGCTATGTCACATGACACGGGGCGTTGCGCTGCGGTGCACACATCACACGTTTTACAGGAAACCGACAGATCGGTACACGAGTCCGTGGCACACACTACTCTGAACAGTAAATACAGCAACGAGACCGGACAAGGGGACGTTTTGTTACCATTGCACAGTACGTCATTATGAAGAGGGTTCCTCTTCCACAGATTGGAGATCTTCATCAATATCGCACCGGACATAGAATAATTTAACTACACCGTTTAAATTCTTTTTAATGACTTCTTCATTCTGTCAACATGCCATTAAAAAAAATAAAATAAATAAATAAATAAAAAAACCACAACCATGAACTTACAATGCAGAACATAATTTCTGCGTGGGCCGATCCTCTGAAGGCGTCTACCGTACGCGAAATGTCGACGTCCTCATAAAAATGCCTTAATAATAATTGAAAAAATGATAAATATGACTGTTTTATATCCTTCTTTGGCTCACATATAGTATATATGACCGCGTTCCTTTTTTAATTTAAAGTACTTTATGTTCCATTTAAGGTACTGTGATGCCACACACACACACACACACACACACACACACACTGGCACAGTCCCTTAGATGAAAATAAAGCCGTCACTTCCACTTCACCTTCAATGCATGGCCTTGTAGGGATAAATTCCGCAACAAAATTGTCTCACAACGACCAGATAGATGTAACACACATACACACACACATACACACACACAAACACCCATGCCTACACCCATGAGTCTGGAGATGCGGGGTAGGTCTGAGCGCGGTAGGAAGGCCTGCGTGTGGTGGAGTAAAAGTCCACGTAGTTGGTGTTGCGCTTGAGCGCCTGCCTCTCGCTCATCACGGGGTAGTGGAGCGGCTCGTCCAGGTACGGGTCGTCGTAACCCATCGGAGACCCCAAGTACATCCCGTATGTCTCGTAGGACCTTTGGGTCGGCTCGTCTGAGTAGTACAGCTGCAGGAGAAGCGCAGATAAAGGCGTGAGATCGGTACGCGTGAACCACTGGAGCACGCTGCATGGTTTTACAATCACCGTTAACAACGCGTCCTCGTAAACCAGTGGCAGTTATTATCCAGCGCTCACGGACAAGACAGTAAACATCAATCGAGCTGTACAAAGGGTAGCCGTTTTAACCTCGTCTTTGCGATTAAATAGATTTTTGCAATTTAATTGATTTTTTTGTTGGTTGATTCGGTTCATTGGATTAATCAGTTTTGATTCAGAATCATTTCATACTTTTAAAATGATTTAGTTGATGGTCCAAAAAGGACGAATTCCTGGAAAATATACACGATGTGCTAGCACAATTAGTTAGTTAGTTAGTTAGTTAGTTAGTTAGTAACCTAGTAACCCTGTACAAGTATCAATGCAGTGATGGGAACTTCAAAGCACTTTTTTATGATCTGTCAAATTCCTAAATGTAAATGTAAAATACTCTGAGTTAATGGGCAATACCGCCACCTACTGGACTGGAGTGTGGAGCAGAAGACTTGCAGGGAAAAACGTTATCGCTTAGTACGAGTCATGACATTTACAACACAATCAAGTTACATAGCGTTTCAGTTAAGCAGTATCACATGAGAGGGAATGCTGTTGTGCTGAATATCAGCATGACTGGCATGACGGAGTACATTTACATTTAGGCATTTGGCAGACGCTCTTATCCAGAGTGACTTAAAAACAAAAAGTGCTTTAAAGTTTACATCACTGGATACATGGAGTAGCCCCGAGTGCTGAAGATACAGTATCAACTATACTGATATTCAGTGCAACAGCATGACCTCGAGTGTGATATTGCTTTTATATAACTTCCACAAATACCATTTATTATCAACAGATTATGATTTGTTTGTTCAAAAAACATATATCACATCAGCTGTAGTGCCCTTGATCAGGGGTAAGAGAGAGATTTGGGATTCAGCCTTGTGTTAGAAGCTAGTTATCTTTGTGGCCATAAATAAAAGAACATCACAGACGGTTCAGAGGCGATTCAGAACGACTTAGAAGCGATTACTGCAGAGACGGCGTGTTGTTTAAGACGACATAACGTTATCAGGTGTGTGTTCATGCTGAAAGTGCTTCTGTGACTGGTTGTGAATGTGGGTTTTGTCAGGCAGTTGCTCTCTGCTCAGTACTGCGGACCGTACAGACCTACTCTCACCCACGCTGAGACACACAGTTAGTGGTTGTTAGAACATCTGGTATGGTGAGTGAAGCATATAGTTAAACATGTGTAATGCCTCTCGTCTAATCAGATTACTCAGCCAGAACTAATGCTTATTAGATTCTTTTTATGAATTTTTATTGCTTTAAAACCTAATAATAAATCTAGCAGCTTGGGACAAATCAGACAATAAACATTAGTGATTATGAATTGAATAATAAACATAAATAAATAAATAAACATCACAATGAATCACATCGAATTGACAGTCTGCTTCTGATTCACAGCTGGAAATGGCTCACCTGTGACCTGTGAGCTTCCTCATGAGAAGGAGACGGGTAGGAGCTTATGAAATAGGCGGAATGCGTTCCTGACCCTAAAACACAAGAAAATAAATTACAATCAAAAGGTCTTCTCAGTTCATAAAGCAAACAGTATTATGAAGACGAAGGTGGTATTAGTAAGGGAGAAAATGTACGACTCAGGGTTAATAATAATAACTTGATGCTACCGCCACCATGTTCGTCATATCAAATTTCAAAGACACTCCTAAAGCTAACGATTCCAGTCTCCTTGTGCTATACAATCTATAAAACTAACTTTACGATAAGCAAACTCTTATCATTTGATATTCAGCTCTAGAGTTGTGAAGATTGATTCCAGGGTAAAAAAAAAAAAAAACAATTTAAATACCTTCTTGCAGGTGAAAATTCTGATTCCGTAAGGCAGAACCTGTTGGCGACTCCTCAGGCGTACCTGTGTACAGAGTTTTGTTTCTGTTGGCGTCTCCGTAATAGTTATGAAGTTGCATAGAAGACTGAGCCCTCCTCTTACTCAGCCGGTGCTCTCTTATGCCCAACATGGCCGGGGAGGAGGTGGCGCTACCACCTGACAGGAATACAGGAATCGTCACTCAAAAGAATCGCGATACATTGCTGATCTCTAACACGACATATTAAATAATAACGCCTTCACTCAGTTCATCCGTCCCATTAGTTACAGATCATGTTTATCGCTGCTGGCTGACCTGACTGGATGACAGGTGACATCTGTAGGGTGCTCGTAGGAAGCGTGGGTTGCGATCGGTACCGGTCTCGCTCCAGAGTCGACACTGGGGTGATGAAATGGTTTTGGTTCCACCCGTCCTGACGAGCCAACCAGAGCACAGAGCAAACGTTATAAGCTAAGGAGCAGTCGGAGTAAGTGGAAATAAAAGACTATTGGGCGGGGCAGTTCACCTTTTTGTAGATGTTGCGCAGATCTCTGTACTGCCACAACGTGTTGAGGACCTGCGCTGCAGCTTTCACGACCTTCATGGAATATCTGAAGGACAACGAGAGAGAGAGAGAGGGAGAGAGAGAGGAACATGACGTCCAATTAAGCTCATGTCGTGTTCATGCCTGGCATCTCAACCAAGGTCTTTTCTCGTCGCAGGATCCACTGCAACCACGAGACTGAAGCTGAATGTAGAACTCGCTCTTTCAATGATAACCAGTTAACCAGAGTCAAAACCATCTTCTGTCCAGAATTGAATGAAACTTTGCCAGTCATTTAGTATTTGCCTGAAGTTAAAGCTGCACCAGAAAAGTTATGTGCCAGATTATGTCACAAAATCCAGGACTTTTTTGAAAAAACATATAGCTTTTTCCCTCGAGGTGGGCGTGGTTATACGCATCACTCAACGAAGCCATTCAATGCGATAGTTTAATATGTATACATAGAGTATGCTGAAGACACAGAAACAAGGGTAATGCACCTAGAAAAATCTACTTTAAAATAAGCCACCGTACTACTTGCCCAAAGTACACAAACACCTGGACCACTAGATTGACCACAGTGGGACCTTGGATTACAAGCATAATTAATTCTGGAAGCGGGCTCGTATTCCAAAACACAAAGTATTCCAAAATCAAAGCAAATTCTCCCATAAGAAGTCATGGAAACTCAAATTATTCATTCCACAGTCCAAAAAAATAAATACAAAAATGAAACAAATTAACCTGCACTTTACCTTTAAAAAAGGGGGAAAAAAATCCAGACAGATAAGTGTTTCCGTTTATGCGCGCAGGTTCAAAAAGGAAACCGGCATCACTGAATATTATATGAACATTAAATTATATTTATCCAATTATATTTATATTAATATCCTATAAAATGTTGCAAGATTTACATGATAAAACTGAATCTTAGTGATCCAAGACAAACATTTGGGCTGAATAATATAAAAAGCATTTCTTTATTTTGCTCGAGGAAACGTTTTTGGACTCTACGATGCAGTGCCTGGCCGGCTTCCGGCCTACTTGTGTTTAAACCCATTTATTATCCAAGACAACAATTATAGATTTTCCAGTTCGCATTTATTTAACTGTTGCTGCGCTGTGCATTAAAGCGCTCCTCGTACCTCTCCCCGCGGCCTCGGCTGATGCTGACCAGCTTGTCAATGCCGCCCACCTGGGCGAGTGCCCGCGCGTTCTCCATGTTTCTGCTGGTGACCTCGTGAAGGGCGCAGCACACCGCCGCCACCGTCTCATCGGACAGCAGCGAGGGTCCGTGTCCCGGGAGGCGAGTCACCAGATCCGGCATGGCGTACTTGCCTAAATGACAGGAGGCAGCGTGAGCTCGTTTTTAAAGCTTAAACAGACTATTCACATCAGGTGTTAAGTTTGGAGTAACTGACCGATCAGCTCCTTGTTCCTGGCATCCAGTGCCATGTTGCGCAGCGCTGTAGCCACGGAGCACACCACCCTGTCGTTATCCATCCTCAGCAGCTCCACCAGGATGGGCAAGCCTTTCTCTTTACGCACCGCCGCTCGGATATAAGCTGCGAACTGATGGAGAAAAACACTCTGAGTTATTAGCCACCATCAATTATCAAAAAATTAGTATTATCCAATCTGAGAAAATCTGATTATGACCCGCATATCTTACCCTCCAGGACCCTGCTGAGAGATTCTGTAAGGACCCAGCTGCCCCCTCCAGCGTGGCCGGGTTCGAGCTCTCGGCCAGCAGGGTGAGGTAAGGCTTCACAACCGACGGGTGCCAAAGCATCTCCGCCCCTTTCGGACTCCCAGAGAATCCCGGGATAGGTCCAACGCCATCCCACTGCAGAGAAACTGAGCTGTGAACCTCAAGATTGCCACTATTGCACAATACCTACTGTACAGTATGTTACTAAAGATAGAACAATCCTGTTTTTTTATTGTACAGTAGCAAACCATACCGAAATCAACAAACAAATTGTTTTGACTATCCATCCTGGCTAAAAAAAACAATATGTCCAATATAATAGCAAAGCAGCGATGATTGGGCCCAAGCACCCGCACCATCGCTGCCTGGATGCAGGGGGGCGCTACACAACCTGTGTGCTCCCTGAGCATGTTACGACCGCCAAAAAGCCCCAGATGCTGGAAAAAAGGCATCACGCTATAATGCCACTCAATGTGATGTCACTCAATATGATGTCCCTCAGGTTACTAAGTTATTAGCCAATTGTTGGTATAAGTTTGTTTAAAGTATCGCCACAGCTGAACCGTTTGAGTTATCAAAAAACCCTTCGCAATTTTGCATCCTCAATGTCCTGAGATCACGTTGGCCCAGTTTGGTGGCGACCGTATAAATTCCCGAAGAGGAGTATATCAAATTATGGTAGAGTAGAGCCGATGCACATGCACAGTTAAGAAAGTTGCTCAGCCTTGACCCAAAAGATATGTTCAGTTCCATCCTGAAATTATACTTCTCCTTTAAAGCTTCTACATTTGCAACCCAGAAGATCTGCACATCCCCCCAAAAAAACATTTTAAAACTGTAACATTTGCATCAGTGGATAATTTAAAATGGTTATAGAGAATATAAAAAATACTCATACTCATACTCAGCATACTCAGCGCTCGAGGCGGACTCACCTTCTGATCCTGCCAGGACCTCTTCTTCTTCTTCTTCCTCAAACCCCAGCAGATGAAGTCCATCTGCTTGCTGGACGGATCGTTGCCCAGGAGCGTGTCCAGTTCCTGGGTACCCATCAACCGAGATGGGGGCATTTCCAGCTCGAGACGATACGAGAGGTTCCTCAGCGTGCACACGCAGTTTTCCACGATCTGGGGGAGGGGAAAAAAAATGCCGACATTGGAACGTCTGACGAGTTCAAAGGAAAGCTCATTATACAGCGAAGCGTTCTTATAGTCGGCGCGTTAATTAAAGGGAGGTCTGGAGAGACGCACCCGCTGTCAGGGTTCGCACTTTCATGGCACTGCGCGAGACAGTGTACGAGGAAATTAATCAGAGGATCCTGATTAACAAGGTCGGTCATCGGAATGCTAATTACTGTAGACTCAAAGCTCACCTTGCTGTCGAAGTCCGAGGTGTTGACACACGTTTTGATGATGTAGAGAAGGGAATCGATCAGACCCTCACAGCAGCGCATCTGCCTGCGAGCCTCTTCACCGGCAGAGCTCAGGTTTCTGCCACAACGCGCACACACACATTATTTCTACACGGCAGTTTTCCATGCCGGAGGTCAAACGTTATGAATGATACGGATTACATCATCTATCTAAACATGCATCCATTTTCCGTAGGAGGAAACCGGAGGATGCAGAGGAAACCCACAGGGGAACATGCATGTTTTTGACGTGATACCTGAGGCATCCGGTCGTGTTCCGCAGCACCACCGAGGAGTGCAGTTTGAGCTTGTGGTCCTCTCTCTGAGGGGCGGCGCCCCAGCCTGAATGAGGGATGATCACCGTGTTGGTCAGAGGCCCGAGAGCGTCGCGCACGATCGTCATCTTCACGGCGTCGCATGACGATAAGTTCCACAACACGCCTACACACAAGCGCAGCAATCAGAAACCACACGGAAGTGTTTTGAACTAGCGCCGCACTGGGCTATATCGCGGTAACTCACCGGTCACCAGCTCGCGCACGTCAGATTCCGAGGTCTTCCTCAGCAGCCGGAGCAGCGCCGGGATCCCGCCGGCGTTCCTCACACACACTTTGTTGTCGTCGGTGGCTTTGCCGAACACCAGGTTCCTGAGCGCGCCGCACGCGCTGCGCTGCACCTCCAGGACTTTGTGGTCCAGGAGGTCGACCAGGTGCTGGATCCCGCCGAGTCGGCACACCTGTACGCACGGGTTCATTTATGTGTGTTGGGTAATTCCGGAAATATTGGCACCCTCTTTTTGAAAATGTACTCAAAAAGTACCACACATTTAAAACCACAAATTAATTTTAATTATTAATAATTAATAATTATGTTATGTACTGTGTGTGTGTGTGTGTGTGTGTGTGTGTGTGTGAATACCTCAGTCTTAATGCGGTTGTCTCCGTAGCACAGGTGCTGAATGTAGGCTGCAGCGTTGGCCTGCACCGAGGGGAAGTGATGCTGCAGCATGCGGATGACCTCCGGCAACTCGGGATCTCTCCACGCAAACTCCCTACACACACACACACACACACACACACACACCACTGTTACAGTTGCTATGCTCAATACTGCATTTTATTCCAGTTGGCATGATTAATATTATTATTCCTCCATTTATAGTGCAATAATATTTAATATTGTGGAACGTCTGTATAACACGCTCGCTCGCTCGCTCCCTCACGGACCTATTACACAAAATTCACTTTTCGGTCACGTCTAGACGTTCAGATGTGTCTCCAGTTTATGTGTACGGACAAAAACAAATGTTTTTTTCCCCTGTTCTTTTTTTTTATTGCAAATTTTAACCAATCCAGTTGGATGTTCCCCCGCTATTGTGGCCTCATATAAGAAGTGACCCCTCCCCCTGGCTTGTTGCCAAGCTCTGCTTTTCTCAGCAGTAGCTCAATTACACAGACACAGAAATGGGGCATTTGGAAGAGGAGTGAAATAAAGGGAGTTTTAACAAACACACACAGTTTGGTAGTGCTCCGAGACCCTTGTTTATAAGTTAAAGAAATAGGAAACTATGGGACCTTTAAGTCAATATGACAAAATGCAGCTTGACATATCACCAAGAAACTGGGATGACATCATGACCTTGATGACAAGTTGACAAATTGCCACAACTTTTCAGTTCATAGCTCTCTGACTGTTACTGGAGACTCCTCCCATAAACAGTAATTAAACATATTCTTACTGTAAACCTCACCATATCCACATTGTTTCTGTGGCCAAAAAATAACTTTTATTACAGATAGAGTAACACAGTCATCACAGTAATTAACGATTCAGCAATGCTCTGACCCTGTGGTATACATCGTAATCAGTCCACAATGTTAAATATACAGTAAATCAATAAATCTGATCCCTTAACTTTGTTATCACACAGTTATGACGGTAACCATGACGATATGACTAACCGAGGATCTTTGTGAATGCTGTCTATGGACGGCGACCGCGTGGCGGCGACATTATTGTTGACGCCGACGGCGTGTCTGCTGTAGTTGGACTCCGCCGATCGGTAAAGTGTGGAACGATAGGTGTCAGTGTGGGAGGGAATGGAGTACGCCCCCCTCTGGTAGCGCAGGGTACTGCACTGACTAGTGGTCCTCGGGAGGGTCCCCAACCCTGAAACAGGACAAGACACAGGAGTGAACAGACATAGAGCGCATTGACAGATATTTTCATACATGCCTTTCCGGAGTTTCAGTACCAGATGATCTGTCTTTCATTATGTCATAACACAATATTACAATATTACAATATTCAAGCATTTTTCTTTTTTTTTACGAATATCATTACGTCACAATGGCAAATAATTTTCCAGCACCCACATGGGCAACGTCAGTAAAAATGCTCTCACACACACACACACACACACACACACACACACACACGCACTTAAAATAACATTAAAAAGTATCTCATGAGTTGATTCCTATAAAAAAGAAAAATCTAATATCATTTTATATATTTTATTAATGTAAAAAATATTTATTACTTTAAAAAATGAAAAGAAAAACAGTAAAACTGGAAGATCTCATCTAAGTTAACGTTCATCTAAGATTAACACCAAATAAGCTGCATATATAGTTATTATATAGTTATTTGTTAATTTGTTGTATAGTTATTTAATATATATATATATATATATATATATATATATATATATAACATCCATGATATATCACATAAAAACAAACAGTGAGTATCATAAAAAAAAGTCAGTATCTAGTGTTGCTGAATTGAATAATTTTATGGAATTTTTTTTATGTTACTGTTTTTATCTAGGAATAATAGAGAAGCAACTGGACGATCGAGCATTAGTAATATATCTGTACGCTAATTTTCTTTATCTATTTGTATTTGAGAAAAATAAAAACTATTAATTGTCAATATGTATCCCAGGACAGCTACTTGAACCATAAACCTAAAAAAAAAAACACTGAAGGAAACATGAATTTGTAGCAGAATTAGCATGGTGCTTACTTAGCTACTAAACCTAAAGTAGCTACCTACTGAATCTCGCCAACTCTAGCGATCTGACTTTAGTACCTACAGTAGCTAACCAAAGGTCACTAAGGTAGCTAACGTGTGGCTAGTTTATAAGATTTACAGCAAATCTGCTATCAAATATTAGCCTTATTCTGGCGCGCTAGCTAAAAAGAAATTGTTATTTTGAATCAGTAAGGAATTTCCAATCAGGATGTAACTTTACAACACAAACTGGAACTGAGGTTTGTTTTTTAAAGTCCATTCGAGTTGGGTTTATTGCTGTACCGCGTGCTGCGTAGCGTACCCGTGTTTCTGGACAGGCAGCCCTGAGAGCCGCGGGTCGGGCTCTGGTACAGCGGGTTCTGGAAGGTTCTGTCGTCGTAGACGGAGGCTCCGTGGTGCTCTGGAGATCGAGTTTCCTGACCCAGCTGGCTGTGTTGGCTGTAGGAGCTCTGCAGGCCTGCGTCAGGTCACCAGATCGATATTTAATAATCAATAATCAGTAGAACAATTCTTACATACAAACGCAGCACACTTTCCATTACAGTATAATCTTTCATGATCATGGTATCATTTATGTACCATAAGCTGATCTTTAAAATAATAATAGTAATTCTAATTAGTAGTAGTAGTAGTAGCATCAGTAGCAGTAATTATAGTAGAAATAATTTGAAAAAGTATTAAAATACTATGATAAAAAGATAATATTAATAGTGTATTAATGTTAATATTTTTGATTAGTTATTATTAGTTGTTTAAAAAGAATGCTATTAATATTACAAATATAATATAATATAATATAATATAATATAATATAATATAATATAATATAATATAATGTAAAGTTTAAATATTAATTTATTATTACAATTATTGGTATATATGACCATGAGTAGTAATGTAATAACAATTATCAAACTACAATACACAAAAGCTAATATTAACAACCTAATAATATTGTTTTTTTATTACTAATTATTAGTAGCTGTCATGCACACTCAGCCGCGACCGGCACCAGGACCCGGAAGTAAGGCGGTCGCGAAGCTGAAAGCATAAAAGGAAACAAGATGGCGCCGCACATCGCTCTGTCAGTGAGTTAAGCCCATGTCTGTTCGGAATCGTTCCAGTATATGTGAGTACTCACTTTCTTGGCTATCTTTTCAGACTGAGTGTGTGTTTATAGGACTAGGGTTAGATTGTGTCTTTCCTGTGCTCATTGAGTGTGAGAGTCCTTATAGTAAATCGCGTGATTATCCTGCCTGCTCGTGTTTATCCGCGTTTGGGTTTACCATTCACGCTACAGGGCTAACTGCTAAAGCTATCTGTTCATCCCGGTTTGTTCGTGACAGATAGCACGATCATTGTTCTGGTCATCCCGGTTAGTTCGTGACAGAATGACAGAGCCAGCAGTAAACCCAGCGGATTACGCTCGCCTTCGCGGTGTGGTTGACCAGCATGCTTTGCTCATTAATGCGCTAACCGCGGAGCTCGATTCTCTGCGCCGGAGTGTCCGAGACACCGCGGCCTTGCGCCGCGAGGTCGCGGAGCTTAGGCAGGAGAACGCGGGCCTTCGGCGCGGCGGTTAGTGGGCTGGCTAGCGGTCCGCCCGCCGCGTCGGTCGCGGCACCGCACCACCCCCCCCCCCTTCTGACGTTTTTTTAGCTCTTCCAGATAAATGGGATGGCACGGATGGGAAATGCAGTGTGTTTTTAACATCGCTGGAACTGGTGTTTGAGTTCAATGCCACCAAGTACTCCACCGACCGGCTGCGCATTGCACTCCTCGTCTCGTTGCTATCAGGGCAGGCAGCAGAGTGGGCCACGGCAGTCTTACACGCTGACACAGACACTGCGCATTCATACAATGAATTCACCCGTCAGCTCAAGATAACATTTGAACATCCCGCGGGCGAGGTGGAGACCGACACAAAGCTCTACCACCTGCGACAGGGAGGACTGTCCGTGAGTAGATATACCGCAGAGTTCCGGACCCTCGCTATCCAGACCTCCTGGGGAGACGCAGCTCTCCGGACGTCCTACTTCGAGGGGCTGGCTAATCGTATCAAAGACGAACTAGCCGGACGAGAGCTCCCAGCCACACTGGAGGGGCTAATCCAACTAGCCCTCCGGATCGATCAGCGCCTCCTCTCTCGTCCGAAGCCAGTACCTCGAACCCTGCCGCCACCATCCACTTATACCTACACTGCACCAAGACCACCACCCACCGTCACCACAGCTTTTCCTGGACGTGTCGGATCTCCACCCCCTGCCGTGGTTGACACCGGAGCCGGGGAACCCATGCAACTAGGGCGCGCCTCGCTGACCGTGGCGGAACGCCAGAGACGTTACCGTGAGGGACTGTGCGCCTATTGCGGCTCAGCAGCGCACCACCGAGCCACCTGCCCATCTCGTCCGGGAAACGCCCAGACCCGGTGAGAGATAGGAGAGACTCCCCGGGTACCATCCACCTCTCCGCCACCACCGATCACACCGCCACTCGACTCACGGTTCAGGTAACCCTCCACCTTGGCCATAAACGGGTCAGAAGTGCCGCGTTCATCGATTCCGGTGCCGCGGGTAACTTCATTGACTCAACATACGCCAGAGAATTGGGGGTAAAGATTGAGGCGTTATCCCAGCCAATGAGAATCATCTCAGTCGACGGGCGGCCCCTCTCATCCAGCCCCATCACCCAGCAGACTCTACCCATCACTCTCGTCCTCGGCCAACATCAGGAGTCCATACAATTTCACCTCACACCCATATCATCTCCACCCATCATCCTCGGCTATCCCTGGCTCTTACAGCATGACCCACTCATCTCCTGGTCTCAGAACCGGATCCTTCAATGGGGGCCGACCTGCACCGACTTATGCCTACAGGCCCAGGCTGGGACGTGTTCCAGGGAGTCCGAGGCCCCCGACGTCGACATCCAAGCCATTCCTCCACCATATCGAGACCTGGCTGAAGTGTTCTGTAAACGCCGGGCCAGCCACCTTCCACCTCACCGACCCTACGACCTAGCTATTGAACTCCAGCCAGGCTCCAGCCCCCCCCCGCGGCCATCTCTACTCCCTCTCTACCAACGAGACCCAGGCTATGGAGGAGTATGTCACCAACGCTCTGCGAAACGGCACCATCCGGCCCTCCTCTTCGCCGGCTGCCGCGGGATTCTTCTTCGTAAAGAAGAAAGGGGGCGAACTTCGTCCATGTGTCGACTATCGGGGGCTAAATAAGATCACCATTCGGAATCGTCACCCTCTGCCTCTCACCAACTCAGCCCTGGACGCCCTCTCTGGTGCCACCATGTTCACTAAGTTGGATCTCCGGAGCGCCTACAACTTGGTGCGCATCAGAGAGGGTGATGAGTGGAAGACAGCCTTCATCACCCCTACCGGACACTATGAGAGCCTGGTCATTCCATTTGGTCTCTGCAACGCACCCTCGGCCTTCCAAGCCTTCATCAACGATGTCCTCCGGGACATGCTAGGCCGATGGGTGTTTGTTTATCTGGATGACATTTTAATTTATTCACGCACCCCCACTGAACACACCAAACACGTTCGAGCTGTCCTTAAGAGATTGCTCGCCCACCAGCTGTACTGTAAGCTGGAAAAGTGTGCTTTTCACGAGCACTCCACCACGTTCCTGGGTTTTGTCATCTCGCCCCAGGGTGTGGCCATGGACCCGCAGAAGCTGGAGGTTGTACGTCACTGGCCCCTACCCAGGACACTCAAACAGCTCCAACGCTTTCTCGGGTTTGCGAACTTTTATCGTCGCTTTATCCGGGGCTACAGTACAGTTGCAGCACCGCTCACTGCACTTACCAGGCTCTCCAACAGTTCTTTTCGACTCAACCCTACCGCCATCTCAGCTTTTCATCAACTCTGTCATCTGTTCACCACCGCACCCATCCTGCTTCATCCAGATGCCAGCCAACCATTCGTTGTGGAGGTGGACGCGTCGGAGGTGGGCGCCGGCGCTGTTCTCTCCCAACGAGGTCCAGACCAGAAGCTGCACCCATGTGGCTTCTACTCCAAAAAATTTAACCCCACTCAGCAGCGATACGGTGTGGGGGACCGCGAACTGCTGGGCATAAAGTGGGCCTTGGAGGAGTGGCGTCACTGGCTCCAGGGCGCCAGTGAGCCATTCATCGTCTGGACGGACCACCAAAACTTAATCACCATCCGAAGTTTGAAGCAGTTAAACCCACGACAGGCACGGTGGGCACTGTTCTTCGAACAATTCAACTTCCACCTCTCGTACCGCCCGGGGTCGAAGAACACCAAGGCTGACGCCCTCTCTCGGCAACATGAGCGAGAGACGCCCCGGGCGGACCCCGTGCCTGTCCTTCCACCTACCCGCATCATCGCACCCCTGCAGTGGAACCTGGAAACAAGGGTCCGCCAGGCACTGACCAAGGACCCAGCGCCGGCAGGTGTGCCGCCCGGACGGCTCTTCGTCCCCGAACGACTCCGAACGGAGGTCCTCCAGTGGGGCCATTCGTCACCCGTCGCAGGGCACCAGGGAAGCCGGAGAACCACCACCTTCATCGGCCGGGCTTTCTGGTGGCCCTCCATGAGGAGGGAAATCACCGAGTTCGTTCGGGCGTGCCCAATGTGTGCCAGGGCAAAGGACATTAATCAACCAACTCCAGGGGAACTCCAACCACTCCCAGTTCCCCGTCGACCCTGGTCCCACATTGCCGTGGATTTCATCACGGGCCTGCCGGATTCAGATGGAAGAGACGTCATCCTGACCATAGTGGATCGCTTCTCCAAGGCAGTGCACCTGGTGGCCCTCGCCGGACTCCCGTCAGCGAAGGAGACAGCCGAGCTGATTTTGGAACACGTAGTCCGATTGCATGGGTTCCCAAAGGACATCGTCTCGGACAGAGGTCCCCAGTTCACCGCCCGGTTCTGGAAGGCCTTCTGCCGTCTGATCGATTCGTCCTGCAGTTTGTCTTCCGGCTACCACCCTCAGACGAACGGTCAGACGGAGCGAACCAACCAACAGCTGGAGCGCTACCTGAGATGTTTTGTGTCGGACCGCCAGCGCTCCTGGGCCCGCTACCTCAAGTGGGCCGAGCTATCCCATAACCTCCATGTCTCCTCAGCCACCAACCTGAGCCCATTTGAGGTGTGCTATGGTTTCCAGCCTCCAATGTTCACCCACCAGGAACCGGAGGTTGACGTACCATCGGCCCAACAGTTGGTTCGCCGGTGCCGGCGGCTATGGCACCAAGCCAACCTCGCCATCCGACGCACCAATGCCAACTATGTGGCCCAACACCGCCGCCGGCACCCCCCGGGACGATTGTACCACGTAGGTGACAAAGTGTGGCTATCAACCAGAAACCTCCACCTGCACACCGAATCCAAAAAATTATCACCAAGATTCATCGGGCCATACCGCATCACGCTCAGGATCAACCCTGTCACCTACCGGCTCCAGCTGCCTGCGGCGCTCCGGATCCACCCCGTCTTCCACACCTCACAGTTGAAACCATTCACCACCTCACCCATGGTTCCACCCACCCCCCCTGCTCCTCCTCCCCGAATCATTGACGGCGGTCCCGCCTACACCGTGCGACGGATCCTCGACTCGCGCCCTCGGGGCAGGGGCACCCAGTATCTGGTCGACTGGGAGGGCTACGGCCCCGAGGAGCGGTCCTGGGTTCCGGCTCGCTTCATCCTCGACTCCGGGCTCATTAGGGACTACCGTCACCGGGTATCCTCCACCCCTGGACCGTCCGGAGTCGGTCCTGGACGGGGGGGTACTGTCATGCACACTCAGCCGCGACCGGCACCAGGACCCGGAAGTAAGGCGGTCGCGAAGCTGAAAGCATAAAAGGAAACAAGATGGCGCCGCACATCGCTCTGTCAGTGAGTTAAGCCCATGTCTGTTCGGAATCGTTCCAGTATATGTGAGTACTCACTTTCTTGGCTATCTTTTCAGACTGAGTGTGTGTTTATAGGACTAGGGTTAGATTGTGTCTTTCCTGTGCTCATTGAGTGTGAGAGTCCTTATAGTAAATCGCGTGATTATCCTGCCTGCTCGTGTTTATCCGCGTTTGGGTTTACCATTCACGCTACAGGGCTAACTGCTAAAGCTATCTGTTCATCCCGGTTTGTTCGTGACAGATAGCACGATCATTGTTCTGGTCATCCCGGTTAGTTCGTGACAGTAGCAATGCAAAAAAATAGTTCAAATTCCAATTGTTGACAAAGAATGCTTTTTATCTGAAAAATCTTTGAATTAATAATTAGTATTAGTAATTTAATAACATTTATTACATTTCAATTATAACAATATTAGTAGGAAATTTATATTATTGTTATTAGTTCTATTTATTAGTGTTATTAGATTGTTATTTACTAATTACAAGTAACAATTATTCAATTATAATGTTAAAAAATAATATAACTTGTATTTCATTATTGATTAATCATAGTAATTAATAATTAATAATATTTGCAATTATTACATTTTAATTACAAACATATTAATAGCATATTAATATTACTGTTATTAGCTTTATTTGTTGGTGTTATTAGTATTATTGGTACATTTACTAATTACAAGCAATAGATTTGTAACAATTGTTAAATTATAATGGTAGAAAAGAATAATGTTAATATTATTATTTTTAATACATTATTGATCATTAATAGTAATTTAAAAAAATTATTTACATTAGTTTATTAGTAATTGCTTTTATTTAATAGTTTTTCTAATTCATGAATTCAGTCATTTATTTATTCTATTATTCAGTCCATCATCACTTCTTGCATCCTGCATGGCTGCCATGTTGTTGTTGTTGTTGTTCTCTCTCAGCTACATGAGTGGAAACAGAAACCCTCCCACATGCTGATGGAAACAGGTGAGTCAAGCAGATCTCAGGTATCTCACGCTCTCACACACTGAGCATCTCATCATCATCATCATCATTGTTGTGATCTTAAGACTTTGAGATTAATCATGAAATCAGCATGACTTCCTATACACACCTCCACCCCACCCACCCCCCTGCACACACTCACACACTACCAAGGAGATATAAATATACCAGGATGACTAATAATAAGTGACGGCATCACCATATGTCTGGAGGAGCGAGGCCTTTCTGTTTATTCACGTGTGTCAAATAGTAATAGTATCTCTGCAATCGTCATCATCATCATCATCATCATGTAAACTCGTGATAAATACTCGTTATTACTTTCAGCTCACCTGTAAGACTGTCTGGTCTGGAAAGAACGATCCTTTCAAAGAAATCGTACGCCCGCGCCCCGAACGAGGAATGCGTGTTGTCGTACGCCTGCGCGTCGTGCTTGCCCAGCGTCCCGTAGTGCTGCGGCTGCGCCGTCATGCCAGAGCGCAGCAGCGTCGGGGAGCTCATGCCGTCCCTGTGATGCCCGGAATAAGCGGACTGGAGCGTGTCGGCGGAAGGAGGGAGCGTGGTGCCAGGGAAGACGCTGGGCAGTGGGCGGGGCTCGGAGATGATGGGCGAACCGTAGGGGCTTCCCAGGGCAGGGCGAGAGGAGGGGGGAGGGGAGTGGGCGTAGACGGGAGAAGAGGCGCGAGAGGGCACTGAACTGACACGCCTCATTACACGGCCACCTGACATCTGCATAGACACAATGTTTAGAGTCTGATCAACGTGTGTGTGTGAATACAAATACACCTCATTCTATCGTGTATGTGTTGTGTAAAATATTTCTGTACCTAGATTAGTCTTCTAAACTGAATAATAAATTGCCTGATGTAGCAAAATCTTAATTTGCATACCGGTTCCTGATTGGCTTTTAAATTTTATGATGCAATAAACTAACGTTCTGTTTGTTTAAAAGCAAAAAACCAAACTTTTCCCACCTGCGTTAGCGACTGTCCCTCTGCCCTGGACCCCATGGCCAGGCTCGGACTGAAGCTAGGGGCGGAGCTCGTCGACTGGGACCGTCCCTCGGACCTCCTGGGGGTCACTAGGTTGCTATAGTAACCGCTCACTTCCTGATAGCCGCTGTCAGAATACGAGTTCATCTGTGTTGAGCTGCGCGAGTTTGCCGCCGACCCTGAGAGAAGGCGTAGAGGACACGCAGAGAAGAAAAATGGACAAAAAGGAAGTTATAAAGAGTGGAGGATGACTGAATAGAGAAAATATTCTTCAAGGAGCGAAATTCTTTCAGGTCGCATAATCCTGTCGAAAAATATGCGCAGTAGGGGCCAATAGATATGGTTCTACGATGAGTAACTGGTTTATTTGATCGGGTTTTAGATCAAACAGGATTCTTTCATTCTTTACTAATATAAAAAAATTTTTTTTTTAAATAATTATTATTAATTGAAGGAAACGAGTTATACAATATTTTCTCAGTGCATGTTTAATTTGAGACTATTACAAAAAAAAAACCTTAGCATATGGCAAAATAACACTAATTATCTGCTCGATCATTCCGTGGACAATATGTATATTTCATTTACATTTGAGGAAAGATTTATGAAAAGACAAGTACAGGTATCTCCTGATATCCATCATTATCTGTGGTCTGATTGTCAGATAATTCTGATGAAGCCTCACGTTCATGCAAGGAGATTTGCTCCAGTTCTGGTGAATAGGGTGACCTTTGACCTCTAATCACGAAAGTTGGTGAAGGGCAGTCATCTGAGGCGTGGAGCTTGGACAGACCTGCGGCTGAGGAGTCTGTGGAGAAAAGGGTTTGAGCGTCAAGGTGAACAATGTGCACATATTATATACGAGCAGAGTAGCACATGTATAATGTACCCAGTGATGGGGGACGTTACCTTTTAAAGTAACTAATTACATTACAAAATTACTGTCTTTAAAAAGTAATCAGTTACATTACAGCGTTACTTTCTGATAAAAGTAACTAGTTCGAGCACTTTTCCATTACAGAAAATTACAACTCCTTTGTGATTCCTCATGCATGTTGTTTTAGTCAAAACCTTTATAATTATTCTACCATCATCACTCAGACAAGTTTGGCCCATAATCTGTTAACTACTAATACCCCTCTCTCACCTACTAATACCCCTATCTCACCTACTAATACCCCTATCTCACCTACTAATACCCCTCTCTCACCTACTAATACCCCTATCTCACCTACTAATACCCCTATCTCACCTACTAATACCCCTATCTCACCTACTAATACCTCTATCTCACCTACTAATACCTCTATCTCACCTACTAATACCCCCTATCTCACCCACTAATACCCCTATCTCACTTACTAATACCCCTCTCTCACCTACTAATACCCCTATCTCACCTACTAATACCCCTATCTCACCTACTAATACCCCTCTCTCACCTACTAATACCCCTATCTCACCTACTAATACCCCTCTCTCACCTACTAATACCCCTATCTCACCTACTAATACCCCCTATCTCACCCACTAATACCCCTATCTCACTTACTAATACCCCTCTCTCACCTACTAATACCCCTATCTCACCTACTAATACCCCTATCTCACCTACTAATACCCCTATCTCACCTACTAATACCCCTCTCTCACCTACTAATACCCCTATCTCACCTACTAATACCCCTATCTCACCTACTAATACCCCTCTCTCACCTACTAATACCCCTATCTCACCTACTAATACCCCTATCTCACCTACTAATACCCCTATCTCACCTACTAATACCCCTATCTCACTTACTAATACCCCTATCTCACCTACTAATACCCCTATCTCACCTACTAATACCCCTATCTCACTTACTAATACCCCTATCTCACCTACTAATACCCCTATCTCACCTACTAATACCCCTCTCTCACCTACTAATACCCTATCTCACTTACTAATACCCCTATCTCACTTACTAATACCCTATCTCACCTACTAATACCCCTATCTCACCTACTAATACCCCTATCTCACCTACTAATACCCGTATCTCACCTACTAATACCCTATCTCACCAACTAATACCCTATCTCACTTACTAATACCCCTATCTCACCTACTAATACCCGTATCTCGCCTACTAATACCCTATCTCACTTACTAATACCCGTATCTCACCTACTAATACCCTATCTCACTTACTAATACCCCTATCTCACCTACTAATACCCCTATCTCACCTACTAATACCCCTATCTCACCTACTAATACCCCTATCTCACTTACTAATACCCCTATCTCACCTACTAATACCCCTATCTTACCTACTAATACCCGTATCTCACCTACTAATACCCTATCTCACTTACTAATACCCCTATCTCACCTACTAATACCCCTATCTCACCTACTAATACCCCTATCTCACCTACTAATACCCATATCTCACCAACTAATACCCTATCTCACTTACTAATACCCCTATCTCACCTACTAATACCCCTATCTCACCTACTAATACCCTATCTCACTTACTAATACCCCTATCTCACCTACTAATACCCCTATATCACCTACTAATACCCTATCTCACTTACTAATACCCCTATCTCACCTACTAATACCCCTATCTCACCTACTAATACCCCTATCTCACCTACTAATACCCCTATCTCACCTACTAATACCCCTATCTCACCTACTAATACCCTATCTCACTTACTAATACCCCTATCTCACCTACTAATACCCCTATCTCACCTACTAATACCCCTATCTCACTTACTAATATCCCTATCTCACCTACTAATACCCCTATCTCACCTACTAATACCCCTATCTCACCTACTAATACCCTATCTCACTCACCTACTAATACCCCTATCTCACCTACTAATACCCCTCTCTCAGCTACTAATACCCCTCTCTCACCTACTAATACCCTATCTCACCTACTAATACCCCTATCTCACCTACTAATACCCCTCTCTCACCTACTAATACCCTATCTCACTTAGTAATACCCCTATCTCACCTACTAATACCCCTATCTCACCTACTAATACCCCTATCTCACCTACTAATACCCGTATCTCACCTACTAATACCCGTATCTCACCTACTAATACCCTATCTCACTTACTAATACCCCTATCTCACCTACTAATACCCCTATCTCACCTACTAATACCCCTATCTCACCTACACGGTTCCGCGCGGTGGACGTAAGTACGGTTCATCATGATTCACCGCGAGTTTTGGCGCCGTGATTAGGTTTCCATCATTCTGTGCGTTGGTCCTCGCATAGTCAAACCGCACGGGGGAGATAGGGGTAGAACAGCAGGAATAACAGAGGGGGCGGGTTATCAGGGGCGGGGCTCATAGCACAACTTTCACAACTTTGGGAATGACTGCTGTCTGGCTCACGGATTACGAAAATTGTCTGAATAATGAATAGATTCAATTTTTTAAACTTAAATGGCGGACCTAACGCGTTAGATTACTCAAAAAAGTAATCCAAGTATTCAATAACGTGTTACACCCAACACTGAATAAAATTAACCATATTATGCACTTCACTGTACACATACTGCACTATACTCTTTATCTTCTGTTATACTATAAATATGCTGCAGATATGATGGGTTTGACAGCAAAATGAGATAAATCCATTTAGGCAGATTTGAGATCAAATGGGGATTTTTGCAAAAATAGGAAATTGAACTAATTATGCATGTTTTCTTTAAGTCTCTAGGGTGTTAAAAAGTACAAATGTTATGTTAAGGTTGTTTCCGTTATATCACTGTGGAATGTGCAGGATTCAAAACACTATAACTCCAGCTCCCACAGTTGTTTTGTTGCAATTTAGTATCCATAATACGTTGGCTGTTGATATGTTCAGCAGTAGCTGACGTCAGTGTCTCGCTGTAGAAGTCCATGACTGCTGGGGAAAGTGGAAAAAGCATGAAAGTGTAATGGCCCTTTTTTCTTGGCTTCGGTTCACAGACGCATTTAGTTTATTGACGACAGTTTACCAAGACAGCAAGTGTTCCTTCGTAAGCCGTCTTCTTAAATCAAAAAGCCTTCATCTTCAATCCAGAAGTCTTCATGAGTGATTTTAATGCTTCTTTAATTTACAAGTCTTCTGAATTTCTTCATAAGTCTTCGTAAATCTTCGTCTTCGATCAACAAGTCTTTATAAGTCATGTTTTGCTTACGGCATCTGATACAATCGTCCAGTGCTATTGTGATAAACCAAAAACTGTCAAAACAAAACTTTTAAAGTAAGAAATATTCAATGATTTTCAAAATATAAAAAAACATTTGGATATAGCCCGCTTTCTGTGCTGGAGGTAAATCGTTTGCCAGATTGCATGTAAGATTATGTTTTGAAATCAAACTGTTAATATAAGCCATTATACTTGACATCTTCTGCTTTAAGATCCTGTCCAAATATTGCACTATGCTCCAGATGTACTGAAAAGACTCTGCACTACTCCTTAGAATATAAATACAATGTCCTATATGAGAAGAGTGTTCAAGTCAAACTGGGATTTTTCAGTAAAAACTCCCTTTATTTCTCCATATAATCCCCTCCTACACTAATGCACATATCCCAGTGTTTCACTAGTGCTTGGAAACCATCAAGATAGAAAGTTTACTCAGGACAGGATGTGACTGCCTGCTTCATTTTTGAAACGCTGGCCTGCCAGGAACTCCTCTACAGGATCTTTCCGAAAATGGGAAAAAATGTCCTGGTTTGATCATCTAAGTACTCAGCTGGTAGTTACTGCCACATACATGTTTGTGTATTAAAGGAGTTCCTGGGAGGCCAGCGTTCCACACTCGGACCGTGAATCAGGCGGTCCAATGCTGGCTCTTACTCTCGTACAGTAAATGTCCCGTTATTCTGCACAAATCAAGAGTCCTACCTTGACTCGAACGCCCCTCTGTATTTTCTCTGTATACTCCAGATGTCCTTCACTACACCGTGCATATCTACAGTATACTACGCTACACTATGCTGTACGTGCTGCGTACTGCACCATATTGTACCGCACTAGAACGTTCCTACTGTACATTCCGCTGGTCTCTTCACACTGACTCTCTTTCTCCTCTCTCTTTATACACATGGCCTTGTGCAGTGCAACTCCAACTCAAGGTTCACCTCAAGCTTTCAACGTTTCATCGTGACGTGTTTAACATTCCCGACGTGCCACCCTTAACGAGCGCTCGTCATCCGCCGAGGCTCCGAAAGAACATCTTTTGCTTAGAGTGCCATTAGAAAGGGCTGCATCGGGACCGGGGGTCTTACCTGCTGACCTCCACAGCAGAGACTTCTCAGAGGAACTGAAGAAAAGAAAGAGAAAAAGTTTATGCAATCAAATCTAGAACACGTTATTTCAGCTTTTAACCAGGAGCTACAGTATGTTTCACTCTGCGACGTTCCACAACGTTCCGCTAACTGTAACTATAAGTGGATAATAAGTAAGAATTGTTGATGAATTTCCTAAAACTGCACAGCATGGAGTGTTTCATCTCGTACAGACGTCATACAGATATTAAGACATAGGAGTGTATTCTTTATTCGCGCCTGAATAAACGTCAGATCGGCACAGACGTCACCGGCGGAGACGAGATGCCCCCGGGGTACGAGTCTAACAAGCATGGAACAACGAGAAGCAAAAGGGGCAAGTAATCAGGGGTCAAAGGGCAGGGTGTGTAACAGTACGAAGGCATCCATATGGACACACATACACACACACCAGAACAGGGACACCTGAATCAACATTCAGCATCTCACTGCCCCCATGCTGAGCAGATGGAAGGATGGACACACACACACACACACACACGCTCAAGGATTCTACCTTGAAGGATTCTGCATCAATGCCAGATTCCTCTAACGGTGAAACATTAGACCTGGTGATTATTTTTATCCTGGCTAAAAAAAAAATCAACAAAATGAAACATTTGTATTTATTTCATTACCATTTGAAAATACGATTTTTATTTCAGAACGTACTAATTGAATATTAACGAGGAGGAGTTCTGAGTGTCCTGGCAACGATCTTACGTCAACAGAACCTTCTTAGAATGTTACGGTTCTTGGATATTGCACAGGGAATGTTTTCGGTTCGGGTTTTGGGAACATTATGGAACAGTTGAACACAGTTTGCACGGGGTTTCAAGAACTATATTTGTAAGTCGTCAAAAAATTCCGAGAATGTTTTACAAAAAAGGTCCATTTTAGAGAATCATAAAATAAAATGTTACGGTAAGATACGTTTACTGTAACTAAGAAATCAAACACTTGGGGATGAAAATCAACAAAGCACAACAATAAAGCAGTAAAGTTACTGTCCGCGTTATTATTATTATTATTATTATTATTATTATGAAGTTAAAAATGTTGATATGAAGTTATATACCAGAAGAATAAGTCGATTATTCTAGTTTTATTTAATATATTAAAGAACGGCAAGCCAAATGAAATGTATTCATTTACAGTTACTAGTAAAGTTGTGGAACGTTAACAAAACAAGCTGTTACAGTACATACTGGAGCGAAAAAACATAAACAAGTGTAAATCGTTCCATCCTGAAGAGGTGGGAAAATGTCAAGTTGTAGTTTTACACTGGAGACTCCTTCCATACTGTACATGGACAATAAACATGACTTTTCAGAAAAACTCACCAGAACCAAAAGACAATTAACGGGGACTATAGTTTCAGCAGTTAATAAACATGCTGACGACGGAGAAACATTACGTAAAACAAACATTATCAGTTCAATTCTTCATACCTATTAGTCGATTCATAATTTAATCCTGAAGATATAAAAAAACGTAAAGTCTCAGCTGTTACAGAAACTCCTTTTGTAAACGTCAGATAATCATCTCCTTACAGATCAGCAGCTGAGCAGGTTTTTAAAACCAGTAAATAGGCTGTGAATGTGTGGAATGTAAATTCAGTAGTTTGAACTCCATTTAAACACTTCTAGCAGCACAATCCTAGCAAATCAGCTACGTAAAAAAAAACATTATGCAAGCCTAAGTACCGCTCTTGTCTCTTTGTCTTCATTCGGAAACAAAAAGCAAGTCTTTTAAGCCTACAGTGTGCAATCGGGGACATTACCTGACCCGGGTCTAATTAAACATTACTGGTTTTTAATTCTCCATGCACATTAATCGATTCATAATTAATCATTAACATTCCAAGATGCTGAAGATATCAGAAAACGTAAAGTTTCAGCTTCGACACTGGAGACTCCATTTTCAAGCTTTTTAAACCTGTTTAAGTTCCATTTAAACACTTAAATCCCAGCAAATTAGCTATGTGAGACACTCAAGTAGTTAAAACACACTAAGTACTGCTCTTGTCTCTTTGTCCTCGTTGAAAAGCAGCAAAACAAAGGCTTCTAAAAGGCATAAAATGTCCAATATTGCTCATTGCCCGAATTGAACCTGCACCCTTCTGTGATGTACGAGTGAATAATCATGATAACGACAGAGAAACATTATGCAAAACAAACATTATCGGTCTTCATACACTTCATAATCAATCATTAATATGATTATAAGATCTGCTGTTATTAATCAATAATTAATTAATCTTTGGACCAGTCAAGAGCCAGAAAAACTAAAAACCAGAACTCAAATTCAAGGTAGTAAATGAAACTGAAAAAATTATTTTTAATCCTTTTACTGTATGTAAAAGTCAGCTTTGTTAGTTAAGCGACGCGCAAAATGTTTACTGATGACGTACCTGTCGCTGGCGACACCTGGAGACTCCGCCCCCAGCCTGCATCGCTCCAGCTGATTGGCCACAATCTGTCTCTCCACCTCGAGCTCTCGGGTCAGACGCTCAAACTGGAGCTCCTACGACAAACAGAGTTTCATCAAATATATATATATAGATATGTTTTTAGGGAGTTTTTAAGGACAGGTCCATTATGTGTGTGTGTGTGTGTGTGTGTGTGTGTGTGTGTGTGTGTGTGTCCTTGTCACAAATTCAGTGAAGTTAAAGCTCCTGCTGATGACACTGTCCTGACCCTCGCTGTCTCAGAGGCTGTCCTCTGCCTCCTCTACTGTGTGTGTGTGTGTGTGTGTGTATGTGTGTGTGTGTTGCGACAACTGTGCCGAGTGCCTCACTGAAAACAGCTCATTAATTCAGCTGCTCAGAGACACACACAAACAAAAACAAACACACACACACACACACACACACACACACACATGGAGAAGACAGGTACGTAATTAGAAATAATTTCTTGTGTTTGGTTTAACCGCCTTGCTTTGGCGCTCCTCGTTAAGACCAGACTCTAACAGAAGAGTAAAAAAGGTGAATAAAAGGTGAGACGTCACGCAGACGTGCGTCTGGTGTGTCTGTGCTGCGAGCTGCCTGTCACAACACGTCTCCACCATTCGGCTCGCTGCTCGCCGTGACAAAGCCTGTCTTGTGGACTGGATTCAGGGCACACACACACACACACACACACACACACACACACACACACAGAGTGATATTGCAGTTTTTATGAAAGATTTCTATTGACTTTCCACTGAAAGCTCGAGTCTGATCTACTCGCAGTCTGAGGGGGAATAAATCTGATACAATTTGTTCCCTCTGTTACGTTAAAAGATGCCGTTTGTTTCCTCGTTTTGCTTCATTTCCGTCCACGAGATCCGATTTGTTTTCTCATTTTGGTTCATTTCTGTACACAAGATGTAATTTGCTTCCATGTTTTGGTTAATCTGCATAAATGAGACGCGATTCGTTCGTACACTTTGGTTAATTTCTGCACCAGAGACACAACATTTGGAAACAAACAGCATCTTCCACATCTTGTTTAATTCGAGTAAACAAGCCACAATCCATTTCCAAGGTTTTAATAAACAAGATAAAATTTGTTCTTACTTTCTGGTTAATTCGTGTACATGAGATAAAATTTGTTACCGAGAAGCTTACATTTTTATCTGCATTGGTCGCATGAAATTACCCAAAATATACAAACAAATTGGATCTTATTCATAAAAAAAACTAAAAATGTCTAAATGTAAACAAACAATTTAGCAAAATGACCAAACTAACAAAAAAAAAAGTATTGTGTATATAATATGTATATAATAGTTTGGTTTTTTCTTCTTAAAAATAAACATAAAAAAACTGAAAACGTTTGGGCGGAGTAGTGGTGTAGTGGATAGTACTGTCGCCTTGCACCTCCAGGGTCCGGGTTCGATTCCCGTCTCCGTGTGCTTGATGAGTTTCCTCCCAAAGTCCAAAGACATGCAGGCGATCACAAATTGCCTTTAGTGTGTGTGTGTGTGCCCTGTGATGGATTTACCCTGCCTCGTGTCTCGTTAAAGGGGCGGGGCTTGTGATGTGTAATAAGAGGCTCCGCCCACATTTAGAATTTACGCTGATATTAATAAGTGTCTGATATTACTGCTGGGTTTTAAGTTTTTCCGTTGTGTGTGTGTGTGTATGTGTGTGTGTGTGTGTGTGTGTGTACCTGCTCTTTGACGGAGGCCAGGATGTTGGTGGTGGTGCTTTCCATCTCCATCTTGTTGGCGCTGGTTCCTTCCTCACAGCTCTGCACCTCCTCCTCCTCTGCCGCAGGCCCCGGCTCAGGGGTAGGCATCGCTCCTACACACACACACACACACACACACACGCACAAACAAGTTGTGAATGCCCCACTGAGATATTATTAATCACCATCTTCACAATCTTCAATTATATCATTTCTGGCACTGAGGCCAAGTCCAACTCGCCATCAGCTGAGAGCCTGGACCTGTGTGTGTGTGTGTGTGTGTGTGTGTGTGTGTGTGTGTGTGTGTGTGTGTGTGTGTGTGTGATACTCTGCAGGTCTTTGCTCCTAGCGATCCTCGGCATAGCTGCGTGTTCCAGAGAACATGGACGTGAAGGGGAAATGTGTTCGGCGTGTCGTCCAACAGCCCAGCAGGTGAGAGCAGAACAACACAACCTGCTTCCCCTCCAGACCCACCGCGCTCGACAGAAGGGCTCAACAACCAGGAGCTCACACACACACACACACACACACACACACACACACACAGAGAGATACACACTCTCCCACACATTCAGGTCGTCTTCCTTTCTCGTACCTGAACTCTTCGACACTCTCTGCCCAGTCGAGTGCATAAGTATTGGCACCCCGGTTCAGGTCTCGGTGGTCACGACGACGCTGCTGTGATGAGTAATACCGTATAATCGTAGGAAGGGTTTGATGAAGCTGAAATTGTCAGGTTTATTCCGCTGCGAGTCTGCAGTGTTAACAGTTAAAATGGTTCCTGATTAAAAATTGGGGATTTTTTTTTTTCTCCAGCCATCCTGTAAGTTATTTATTTATTTTTTATTTTTTTTTATGATTTATGTTAAATGCTTCAGTAAAAAATCCTAATTAATAATGATGAGAATTAAAGCTTAGTAAAAAAAACAAAAAAAAAACATGACTTTTCCCCCTTAATAATCAAAGCATAAATAAAAATCAGGGAAAACTAAAAAGAGTCATCCTTCCATTTGTGGAGGGAAAAAATGAATAAATATGGTTAATATTCATCACACATCAATATAAGAAAAAAATATATTTCAAATCTAGTCAAGTCATGTTAAAGATTAAAAATAGTATTAAACTTAATCAGAGCTGTAGTAATAATTCATTCTTTCATTTTCTATACCGCTTAATCCTGTGTTCAGGGTCGCGGGGGCGGAGCCTATCCCAGGAGACTTCGGGCACTAGGCGGGGTACACCCTGGACAGGGTGCCAATCCATCGCAGGGCACACACACATACACACACTCACTCACACACTCACCCAATCACACACTACGGGCAATTTAGGAACACCAATTAGCCTAACCTGCATATCTTTGGACTGTGGGAGGAAACCGGAGTACCCGGAGGAAACCCACCAAGCACGGGGAGAACATGCAAACTCCATGCACACAGAGACGGGAATCGAGCCTGGCCGGGGAATCGAACCCAGACCCTGGAGGTGCAAGGCGACAGTGCTAACCATGTAGTAATAATAATAATAATAATAATAATAATAATAATAATATATTTTAAGCAATTATTTCATTCCAAGGAGTCTGTTTATTTCAAGTTTATTTTGTATTTAAAATAATAAAAAATCAACACTGACTGTTCTAACATATTACTTTTATCAATAAAATGCTAAATTGTGAATTAATTTCAGTATCTACAATTATTCATTTTAATATTTATGATTTTAAAAAAGAATTAAGCTCTGTCTGTTATTTGCCTCAAGCTCCTCCCCTTTCATTTATAATTTATATATTTATATTTTGATTTAAATACAGCATTGGGTATCTTTTCATTCCCCAACTGCACACACACACACACACACACAGTATATATAATAGTACATACTGTATACACACACACACAGTATATATAATAGTACATACTGTATACACACACACACACACACACACACACACACTGTGGCCAGGCGGTGTATCTATCTTTGCCCAGCAGGCTGTATTCTTTATTGCGGTGGAAATGAATCTAATTATGAAACATTAAACAAAGAGACCATGAAGCGTTTATTTTCTCCCGCGCACCTGCTTTTAATAAAGCATCAGTAGAAACCCAGTCGAATCTGACAGAAGCCGGTTAATAAGTCGTTAAACACACACACCTTTGGCTGGTGAATTCCTGAAAACACACACACACACACACACACACTGAATAATCTCAAATCTAAATGAAATTTCCTCCTGTTCTGTAAGACTCCCTGTGCAGTCTGAAGATCGTTCTGTCTCTCTCTATAAGAATTAGTTTTCCAGGAACGCAGAGACGTCTCTCTCTGTCTCTCTGTCTCTCTCTCTGTCTCTCTCTCTGTCTCTCTCTCTGTCTCTCTCTCTCTGTCTCTCTGTCTCTCTCTCTGTCTCTCTGTCTCTCTCTCTGTCTCTCTGTCTCTCTCTCTGTCTCTCTGTCTCTCTCTCTGTCTCTCTCTCTCTGTCTCTCTCTCTGTCTGTCTGTCTGTCTGTCTCTCTCCTGTACGAGTGTGTGTGCTAAACGCTGTAATAAACCCACAGCCTGACAATATCAGTCTGTCTCACACACAATACACACACACACACACACACACACACACACACACGCGCGCCTCCTCCGAACCTGGCGCTCGCAGTGTGAGTGTTAACACAACAAAAATCTGTCCTGAAGGCATTACATCCTTCATAACCTACAGCGCCGGGTTCACTGAGAAACTGCAGAGGAGAAGAGGAGAGAGGAAGAAAGGAGAGAGAGAGGAGGACCACGGAGAAAAGAGAAAGGAATAGAAGAAGAAATAAGAGGAGAAGAAAGAAGGGAGAGAGAGAGAGAGAGATAAGTGGAGGACAAATGAGTTGAAATGAAATGAGAGGAGAAAAGAAAAAAAGAGACAAAATAGAGAAGAGGAGAGAATGAAGGGGAAGAGAAAAAGTATAAAAGAAAAGAAGAAAAAGAGAGAGAAGGGAATGGGTGAATAGAGGATTGGTGGAGGAGAGAAAGAAAGGAGACTGAGGAGGAGGTCAAAGGAGAAGTAAAATGAGAAAAGAAGAGACGACAAGGAGGCGGAAAAAGATGCGGAGAAGAAAGATGGAAAAAGAGAAGGGAAAGAGAAAAAAAGGTATAAAAGTGATTAGAAGAGACAAGACGAGAAGAGCTGAGCAAATATGAGACGAGAATAAAAGAAGAGGACAGTGCTGTGCAAAAGTTTACACACCCCTCCCTCAGTCTGTCTCACTGCTCACACAGCCCTGTGCAAAAGTTTACACACCCCTCTCTCACTTTGTTTCACTGCTCACACACTCACACAGCTCTGTGCAAAAGTTTGCACACCCCTCCTTCACACTATCTCATTGCTCGCACACTCACACGGCTCTGTGCAAAAGTTTACACACCCTCTCTCACTTTGTTTCACTGCTCACACACTCACACAGCTCTGTGCAAAAGTTTGCACACCCCTCCTTCACACTATCTCATTGCTCGCACACTCACACGGCTCTGTGCAAAAGTTTGCACACCCCTCCTTCACACTATCTCATTGCTCGCACACTCACACGGCTCTGTGCAAAAGTTTGCACACCCCTCCTTCACTCTGTCTCACTGCTCACACACCTCTGTGCAAAAGTTTACACACCCCTCCCTTACCGTATCTCATTGCTCACACACCCATACAGTTTTGTGCAAAAGTTTATACACCTCGTCTCGCTTAGTATCACCACTCACACAGCTCTGTGCAAAAGTCTACACACCCTCTCTCACTTTGTTTCACTGCTCACACACTCACACGGCCCTGTGCAAAAGTTTACGCACCCCTCCATCAGGGGTGTCTCACTGCTCACACACTCACACAGCTCTGTGCAAAAGTTTGCACACCCCTCCATCATGCTGTTTCACACTCACACAGCTTTGTGCAAAAGTCTACACACCCTCTCTCACTTTGTTTCACTGCTCACACACTCACACGGCTCTGTGCAAAAGTTTACACACCCCTCCATCATGCTGTTTCACACTCACACAGCTCTGTGCAAAAGTTTACACACCCCTCCCTTGGTGTGTCTTACCGCTCACAGAGGCCAGTTTCTCACCAAGAAAACACAAATATCAAATTACAAATGTCAGCATAAATAAACAAATCCTGTGTAAATCAGGGAATCAGGGCTACACACACACACACACACACACACACACACACACACACACTGCATTCCGCACCTGTGTGGTGGGAAACCAGATCAAACTGCCATGGAGAAGGACACGAGACTGAAGGGTGAAGTGTGCGTGAGTGTGTGTGTGTGTGTGTGTGTGTGTGTGTGGAGCAGCTGCAACTGGAAAAGTATCCGATTCCAGACGATCGTTAAGTGGTTCAGTGTTCAGCAGTTCAGTGCAGCTCTCTACATCCTATACAGTAAGTGTTTATCTTACAGGACGCAGTTTTGTCCTTCTGACTTCAGGACCAGATGAGATGAATCCTGCAGTACTGTATGTTTACATCAGAGATGTAGAGGAGAGAGATGAGAGGAAAGACAGGAGGATGGAGTTTACTGTGGTTTTAACTTAACGCATAAAGAGAAAGACGTGGGAGATGAAAGGAGAGACGCTGGTGACGCTGGAGCGACAGATACGAGATCAGACGTAAACATAAACAAATGAAAAGTATGATCAATCGTTCGCTAATAAACAAATAAATAAATAACCAAACACAAACAGTTAATGTTGGAAAACTGCTGGGGTGTAAAAGCAATAAAGCATTTCAGGGACATGCAGTTTTAGGAAAATAATCATGGCGTAGTGGCGGCAGGGTCTCTCCACGCCGCGCTTGATGAATTTCCTCGGAAAGCGTGACACAGGCGTTATAGTCTTTTATGGTTCTTTGATTCGAGGAATGAAATAAAAACAGAACACAGACGCATGTTTATTACTCAGGGATGTATTTGTAGAGAACGTGTAGTCAATCCAAATCCCAAAAAAGTGTCGTTAAAGCATTTGGGTGCAGAAATAAACCCCCTAGCACTCAGATCCGGTTCTGATCCCCAGCTGTGCCATCTGCTGTCTACTTCCCGAACTCGCCAAGGATGGAACTGGATATGTTTTAATTGGACGGAGAGAACGACAGACGCAAGCGTTCCGTCTGCTGCGGCCCGAGAGCTTCAATCTGCCGTCTAGTAAACGTTATATCTCTCTCTCTCTCTCTCTGCATGTGTGTGTGTAAAGTCACCATAGCAAAGCCCCATCTGCACAGAGGTGTGTGTGTGTGTGATGTTTGCATTAGCCTTGGCAGACGGTGGCGTTGGTGTTGTCATGCAGCACAGGAATGAGTCAGTACCGTAAAGAACGTCAGGGTTTTTTTTTTTTTCTTCCCTTTTTTTTCATTCCTCTCTGCACGCTCTGCATAATACTGACATCCTTATGCAGACTTTTATTAATGTCAGTTCATTTAATCTGACTGTTCCAGAGCTTGTGAACAAGGCCTACAGTCACACGGCGTCATCACATCGCACCGGTATCGATCTTCATACTAACCATGTCTTCACATACTGTAGGAACGCACTAAGCGTGTAGAGTAACGCTACTGAACGTAGATTAAATGAAAGAAACGGCAGCAAATGTTTAAAGTGTGCCTCATGATAAAATCTAAATGTTCGGTTGTTTACAGGATGCAACAACCTCCGCAGCGACCTCATTTCCCCTCTCGTCTATTCCAACCAATCAGCATTACTGAAGGTGGGTTTTTTTTTGGGGGGGGGGGGATGATTGAGTGATTAATATGTCACTGTGCGGCTTAACAAACAAAAAAAACATTCAGGAAAACTTTTACTTAAGACTACTTTAAAAAAAATACAAGAAAGTCCGGTTCTTTGGAAGCACAATATGATAAAAAAAAAAAAAGAGTCAATGGGTGTCAAGACTTTTGCACAGTACTGCGTGTTCTTACTGATCCATTTCTGATTCATGTGAAGATCCGAACCAATTCAACTTGGAATTCTTACACTCACGCAGGAATGAAAAACACCATTTGTCAAGACGGCCGCCGAGCAGACGGAGGACAGACGAACTCCGGTGCCCTTAACGTGCGGATGATGTACTTAAAAAAGAAATAAATAAATCAAATTCTTCAGCTATTTGGAATTTCCTGGCTGAATTCTGACAGGCCTGGAGGTCGGATGTCCGAGGTGAAGACGTTACACGTGCTTAACTTGATTCCTGGTGAACTTTAGACGAGCAGAAACGCTCAGGCTGAGCTGAAAAATCCAAAATTAAGGGAGCGCTAATTTTAGCACGGCACACGCGTGACATTTTACATAATACTTTATTCCAACACGGGAATAAATAGCTCGCGATATGGAGGTGGCGGATCGCAGCGCGTCGAGAGATACGCTTCTGTTATGGAGTGTTTTATTTTCTGCTTCAATTTATTTCATTATTTTTATTTTCCCCTCACACCTTCATGAGAAATGGAGAAGACACACTAATGGACTGATTTGTTTTATTTCATGACGAGGTAAAGTCTTCACGTCATAATCCGACACGCGTCTTTGTTAACTCACACAGAATCTGGACAATGAAGCCCTTAAAGCTTAGAGCATTTTCGCCATTATTTGTTTTGCTGCTGTTGTTGTTTATTTTAATAATCACATATAGGGCTCAGGTCTGTGCAGTATAGCGTGACGTTTCCGTATAGTCAGCATAAAATATAGGCAATACTTTATGATGAACTGAATTTGAGTTCATTTTACTATACAAACATGACAGAACAAAAACATTATAAATAGGTCACATAGGCAAAGAATTAGCACAGATACACACGATCACATGTTTTTATGCTTGTTTTCGGTTGTAATTTTAACCAATTAATAATAATAATAATAATAATAATAATAATAGTAAAATGCTCATTTTGAGACTTCTACATTCTTGCGACGTCATTCACATATTCCGATAGCGGTAAAATTTACACGTTATAAAAGTAATGATAACGTTGGTTCTACATGACATACAACGGTACTTCGGCGTACAAACGCCCTGCCTCATGAATTTTCGCCTTAAGAACTGAAATTTTGCAAGAAGCGATGGGAGTTTACATATTTTTTTTTTTTTTTTTTGTGAAGAAGACAAGTGAAGACAGAGCACCATGAGTTCCACGCATGTTAGCAAGAAGGGAGCAGCTTTAAGTTTAGCAGCCAGTGCCGGGAGGAATCATAAATTAAGGTTTAAAGGTTTATTCATTCATTCATCGTCTATACCGCTTAATCCTGTGTTCAGGGTCGCGGGGGACCTGGAGCCTATCCCAGGAGACTTCGGGCACTAGGTGGGGTACACCCTGGACAGGGTGCCAATCCATCGCAGGGCACACACACATACACACACTCACACACCCAATCACACACTACGGGCAATTTAGGAACGCCAATTAGCCTAACCTGCATATCTTTGGACTGTGGGAGGAAACCGGAGTACCCGGAGGAAACCCACCAAGCACGGGGAGAACATGCAAACTCCATGCACACAGAGACGGGAATCGAGCCTGGCCGGGGAATCGAACCCAGACCCTGGAGGTGCAAGGCGACAGTGCTAACCACTACACCACCGCGCCGCCGGTTTAAAGGTTTAAGTGAGGTTTAATGTCTATTTATTTTATAGTTTATAGTTATGTAAAAACTTATGCTTTTGATTGTTTTTATACTCAGAAATGTGATTATAGTGTTGGAAATTGGTAATATTTTTGGTCGGCTGGAACGGATTATCTGCATTTATATTATTTCCGATGGGAAAATGCGTTTCACAATAGGAATTTTCAACTGAAGTACTCGTCTCTGGAACAGATTAAATCTGTACGCCGAGGTAACGCTGTACTCAGTTTGAAGTCTGAAGCCTCCCTATAAATAAATAAATATATATACTGTATATATATATAATTATTATTGTTTATTTATTTATTTTTCTTCCTCATTGCCCTGTGCTGTGTTGCTGGTCTTAATCAGTGCATCAGTGCCACCTGGGTTTTAAGGGTTTAACCAGGATTTTATTTATTTATTTATTTATTTATTTATCTATTTATGTTTTCGCATGAAGGTCAACCTAATCTCCCGGACCCATCCTGGTCCAGGTGAAAAGCTGCCTGCAGGAGGTGCGGCGGCGGCGATGGATGGGACCGGCGAGCTGCAGGATGCTGAGCTGCAGGATGCGGGTCGATGCCAATCATCCTCGCATCCGACTCGGGATCGATCCTAATAAGGATCAGGTGTTCCCTGTTCTCTCTTTCTCTGGTCTCAATCCACACACACACGTGTGTGTGTGTGTGTGTGTGTGTGTGTTTGGTGAGAGATTAGTAAGAACAAGAGCAAGACCATGTTCTTCATCATCATCATCATCATCAGAAGAGGAATGAATGGGAGGCTGAGGATGATGATGGAGCAGGATGGAGATGTGGACCTCAGCTTGGTGTCATGTGTGAAGCATCTTTGTGGAACAAAATGGTTCAGGCACGTCCATGCACACACACACAGACACACAGACACACACACACACAGAGAGAGAAGATGCGCGTCGTGATTGAAATGGGAAATGAGTGACGGCGCAAAAGGATGAAAAGCGCATCGGTGCAGCAATTCCTGTCTTTTCCCTTTTTTTTTTTTTTTTTGCAGGATTTTCCATCCAGCCGCATTGACATGCCAGTGAGTGTTGGCTGACACACACACACACACACACACCTCCTGCCCCTCACCTCCTCAGTGCGCGCTGACCCTCTCCATTTCCCGCCGCCGCTCGGGATTAAAGACGCGGATCCGGATCCTGAGCGATGATGGAGGCCGAGCTCGCGGCGCTTCACGCGCTTCACGCGCTCCGTGCTGCGCGCTCTCCGCCCGTAGGAGCCGCTCCGCCGCGTGACGTAGGCGCGCGGATAAGATGCTCGTTGTGGAAGGCCATCGGGGCCGGAAGCCGCTCAGAGAGGCGGGAAAACATTGTGGAAGCACAAAACGGCCCGAAAAGCCGGGAAGCAGATTTTTTCTTCAAAAATTATTTATTGCGTTGTTTATGTTGTTTACAGTCAAGCCATCAACATACAATACAATGTAAACATGGCTGTTATTGTAACAAAAAAAAAAGATATATAAAATAAGTAATGTTTTGTAACAAAATCAATTATTAAATAATCAATTTACAGTAACTGCTCTATGTAAAAGAAATAAACAAATAAAAATAAATCTGTCATTATCCCTTCAATAAAAGCACCAGACTTACCCGACACTGTACACCTGATTGACGCTGGTCTACCTGTCACTCAATCATTTCTGTCTCCTTCGCCTGTGATTGATATTGTGACATTAGTATTTACATAAGCACCCGTTCTTAAAGCCAAATTGCCTTAATATGTGAACTTGTTGTACTTACTTGGCGTTTAGGTCACTGAAAAATGATCTTACGTAAATGATCGTCACAAATAAAACACTGCATGGGAAACGGCGTTTGTAAACAAGCTATTGTAAACAAATGAATGTTAACTAGATAAGTAATCATTTTAGGGCCAGGGGTAGCTCAGTGGCAGTGGCGGTTCTACACTGAATTGCTCCCTGGGCGAGACACCCTCCCGGCGCCCCCCCCCCCCCCCCCCCCCCGTACACACCACACGTTTTATTAAACTACTCATAACTTAAATAAATATACTGTGTACAAACAAATATTATATAAATATAGAATTAATATTGAACAAATCACACTAAAGAAAAATAACTTATTTACTTCACTGCAGAACAGAAACCACAAACTGAAACTAAAATCGGACTTTTCTGGCCGTTCTAGATGCAAAGTCATCAATAATGGCATAATTTTTTTTTTCTAAATTGGGCTCCTGACAGCTTTGGCCTTTTTTTCTCCATCGCTGTGTTTATACTTTATAATCGATGATTCGACAATCAGCAGATTTCCCCCAACGCTGTCACTCACACCAGAAGTCAAGACTAAACCAATTCACCTCCATATCATAATAATTTTTTATTACCTGTTTTTATTTGCCATTTCACACAATGAAATAAATGAAAAAAGTGCAAATTACTGGTGTGTGTTTATAATATTTTGAATGAAATGTGCGTTATTTGTAAGAAAGTCAGGTAGACATAATTTAGCCGCCTTCTTGTCCGCTTCATTTGGGAGAGGTGAACTGTACTCTGCGTCATCCGCTCTCCTCTCCATCCAACGCCCTCCCAAGTCCTCAACTCCAGGTTCGTGTGCCGTCCCCCGCACGTGACATAAAAAAAATGCCGCCATGGGCAGCTGCCCACTTCGCCCTACCCTAAAACCGCCACTGCTCAGTGGTTAAGGCATTGGACTACGGTTCGGAAGATCCCAAGTTCAAATCCCACAACCACCAAGTCGCCACTGTTGGGCCCTTGAGCAAGGCCCTTAACCCTCAACTGCTCAGATGTATAATGAGATAAGAATGTAAGTCGCTCTGGATAAGACCGTCTGCCAAATACCTAAATGTAAATGTGATAATTTAATCGCTAATACAGCAGATTCATGGAAAATTACATCGGTAATCAGCATTTTTGCTGCAACTAATTTATGAATGAGTCTGCATCAACTACATTAAAGAGAATCGCTTTATTTAAAGTGAAGAAAATACCCGACTTACTGGAGTTCAACATTAATTGAGCCGCAGCCACAAATCTGACCTGAACTGGGAAAGCAGGAGGCCGTGGGCCAAAGCACTGTGAGGAAGCGGAGGGGGAAGAGGAGGGGGAACTAAATGCAGTTTTTGCAGAGTTTTTTTTTCTACTTACATAATTATCTTAGATATACATGCATATATTGTGCACAATATAGAGTGCGAATTTATATATATATATATATATATATATATATATATATATATACACACTGTATTTTTTATTATTATTTTTATTAAAAAAAAATTTTGGGGGGGGGGGGGGATTTACGCCCATGCCCTGCACGCGAATTTATTCTTATTGAGATTATTCTTTTTCCCCCAGAGGAAATAACGTAGAGGCAGATAACCCGATAATCCAGCCACTTCTAATTCTAAACATAAAATTTCTAATTTACAACACTATACAGTGGTACCACAATCACACCGCCGCATGAATTTTGCCTTAAGAACTCACATCGTGCCTCGGCATACAAACAGAGGTCGTTACATTTACTCGCATTCCTGTAATTGAGTAGATTTTTTGTGTACTTCTACTTTTTAAAGTAGTTTTTAAAATCTGTAATTTTACTTCTGCGGCACGGTGGTGTAGTGGTTAGCACTGTCGCCTTGCACCTCCAGGGTCTGGGTTCGATTCCCCGGCCAGGCTCGATTCCCGTCTCTGTGTGCATGGAGTTTGCATGTTCTCCCCGTGCTTGGTGGGTTTCCTCCGGGTACTCCGGTTTCCTCCCACAGTCCAAAGACATGCAGGTTAGGCTAATTGGCGTTCCCAAATTGCCCGTAGTGTGTGATTGGGTGTGTGAGTGTGTGTATGTGTGTGTGCCCTGCGATGGATTGGCACCCTGTCCAGGGTGTACCCTGCCTAGTGCCCGAAGTCTCCTGGGATAGGCTCCAGGTCCCCCGCGACCCTGAACACAGGATTAAGCGGTATAGAAGATGAATGAATGAATGAATTTTACTTCTACTTAAGTATGTTTTGTTTAAAGTATTGTACTTCAGTACGTTTTAAATCATATTCACTACTGAGCAAAAAATAAATGAACGGAAATGAAAAATAATACAAATAATACAACAGGGAAGGAAAAAAATCTGCACCCTGGAAACCACTGCACTGATTGATGGCGTGGAGAACAAACGCGCTAAATTCACAAGAACGATGGAGACGGACGAAACAGATGCCAGTGAAGAAAGAAGTAGCAAGAAGAAAACGGAGCCGCTTAGTTATTAAAGGAGCCAGTGCAGAGAGGAATCATAAATTAAGGTTAAGTGAGGCTTAATGCATAATTATTTCATAGTTTATTACTTTTGTAAATGTTTTGATTGTTTTTATATGCAAAAATATGATTACAGGGTTGCTGTCACCCTTGGCTTGCTCATCAGGGAGATTTCATTCATTCGTCTCATTATTATCTACACATTTTTCTCACACATACAAACTTCCAATTATTTTCTTTTCTAAAATTATTATTATTATTTTATTTTATTTTTTGCAAATTTTCTTTCATTTTTGAGAAGCTGCTTTGAGACAATGACAATTGTGAAAAGCGCTATATGAATAAAATTGAATTGAATTGAATTGAAATTGGTAATACAGAGGAAGCATAATTCGTTCCGGGAGCGGGCTCATATTCCAAAAGCGAAGCAATTTTTCCCATAAGTAATAATGGAAACTCAAATTATTCGTTCCACAGCCCAAAAAAATAAATACATAAAAATAATTGATACAAAATATAAAGTGAAAATATAACAAATTAACCTGCATTTTTCATTTAAAAAAAAGTAAAAATAAATCCAGACAGACATGTGTTTCCTTTTGTGCGCGCAGGCGCTGTGTGTGTGTGTGTGTGTGTCTGTGTGTGTGAATCTAAAGTAAACAAGAACTCTCTCCAATGACACTTGATTGAGCGACACTCTAATGGAATCACTGCTGTAAAGTAAAAATAAAACAAAATTAACCTGCACTTTACCTTTGAAAGGAATCATGACAGAGCAGTGTTTCTGTGTAGAGCATAGAGTGTGTGTATGTATGTGTGTGTGTGTGTGTGTGTGTGTGTGTGTGTGTGTGTGTGTGAGCGGCACGGTGTCCAACGACATGTGCACAGACAGACACAAAGAGCAGGTTAAGCCTCGAGCAGAGAGAGAAAATGGATCTTTAACCTCTCTAATTTAGACACACATGCATACAGACACAAAATAAAATGTTTTATACACACACACATGATCACAGTGTTATAGTAAACAGTTGATAATACCAGTAAGAGACGAGCACTAAGACCCAGCAGGGGAGACGATTACCCACAATTCTGCAGCACAAGAGAGAGAAAAACCGTTGGCTCAGTTGTGATCATGTGACGCTCGGCGTCAAAACAAGAAGCGCATGCGTGATACATGATAAATCAAGACTTGTTAGTTTTTCTACTCAAAATTTATTAAAATACTTTGCTCGTCCTGCGGAACACTCGCAAACCGCGTTACTCGCTATCTGAGGTTTCAATATATTTGGGTGGCTGGAGCCGGATTATCTGCATTTACATTATTTCCTATGGGACAATGTGTTTCAAAATACAGAGTTTTACAATACAGAAATTCGTATGCTGAGGTACCACTGTAAATAAATATTTGTATATAAAAACCATCAAAGACTTTGAAATTAAAGATTAAATTAGAACCAAGTTTTGAATGGCTTCCGGACGTACGCGCAACTTAGCATTTTGGTTCGGTTCATTTGATCGTATGCTGAAAATGTTTCATATGGCGAGGGGTAATTTCTTGCAAAATTTTTGTTCTTAAGGCAAAAAATTAATGAGACGTGCGTTCATATGCCGAGGTACCGCTGTAAGTATGATTCCATGTGCACGTCTCTACAGATTTTCTGTCATGTTAAGTATTTTCTCCATGATTTGTGTGCTCTTCTCACTGAGACAGAAATGTTTGGAACAGGCACAGATGGTCTAATCTTGTGTACAGCCTTGAATCACCAGCCTAGGAGGAGGAGGAGGTTTCGAGAAAGAAAAAAATGCTTAAAAAATGACATCTCAGTGTGAGTGAAGCTTCAATAAAACCTTCTTTTCATAAATTTGTGCCTGCTTGTGTTTTTATTAAGAAGATAACAAGACTATTACTTTGTGATTCAAATTTAAAACCTGTCACCATGGGCAGCGGCTTGCTTTCGCATGGAAGAGAAGAATAAAACGCAACACAATATCATTTACAGTGCTGTCTCTCAATAAGCCGTTTATTTAAGCAACATTTTTTCCCTAAGCTTCTGAGTTGATAGAGATCACAAAGAGGATTGTCGGTAAACAGTGGACATTAAACTGTGGTGTAGTGGTTTGCACTTTTCTTGCACCTCCAGGGTACAAGTTCAATTCCCGCCTCGGGGTCTGTGTGCATAGAGTTTGCATGTTCTCTATTGTGTCCTGCAATGGATTGGCACCCTGTCCAGCATGTACCTGTAAAGTCCCCTGGAATAGGCTCCAGGCTTCCTGTGACTCTGTACCAGATAAGCGGTATAGAAAGTTAAATAATTAATTACCTCATTTTATAAAATAAGAAAACGCTGGTGAAATTAATTCCACTTCGTTGAGGTGTATTTCTTCTTACACACTAGGTGGAAGCACCAGAAGGAGCAGTGCACAGAATTTGGTAACTTGTGCCTCGAAGCATGCTTACTTAATACAGGTTGTCCCCGACTTACAAACAAGTTCTGTTCCGGGAGCACGTTCGTAAGTCGGATTTGTTCTTAAGTCTTATTCAAAGTGAGCTCTGAACGTCCTATGTTGCGTTTTGTAGCGCCGCTCGATTGACTTCTAAACTGGCGTTCGTTTGTCTCTGTCTAACGACAGCCTGCAGCCCAAATTGTAGTTTGTGTGTTTAACCTGTAGGGGGCAGTGTGTCGGGAACTGGATATGAAAGCCCTTGTCATTTTATTTGAGGTGCCTCCTTTTAATATGGACCATTTGGTACATTAGACATGAATCTTATTGTTTTAAAAATTCAAATAAAAAATATTTTTTAAAATAATACAGCGAAGTAGGGAGAGAAAAAAAATCGCCGCCCCTACTGGGTTCACCCTCTGACTGCACAACGTCGGATTAAAGGAAGTTTTTTGTGGTTTATGAAGAAATGCGAACATTTCCGCGCAAGTTTTATTTCTTAAGCATTTTATTTTTGCCTTTTTTCCACATTTCCCTCTGTATAGCATGTAGGATCATGGGATATATCCGGTCCTCCGAAGCGTAAAATGAACGCGGAGAAAACGAACTAGACGCGGTTTCCTTGCGTTCGTTGGGATTTGAACGGCAAGAAAATGCTGCATGCAACGTTTTTTTTAACACCGTATAAACGCGCAGACGGACAAACGCACGTCACCAAAGCCCGTGTGAACACCGTCATTGACTCCTATGTGTAGAAAACCCTCTGCGCTTCATCCGCGGTCACCGGACGCAACGAACGGCAGAAAAACGGTCGATTTTAACGCCCATGTGAACAAGGCCTAATTAACTGCATTTCACTTCAGAAAATGAGCTACGTTTAAAAAAAAAAAAAAAAAAAAAGAGAAAAATTACATTCACGTAATTGTTTTCTCATAGAAAAGTGCTATCCGCCCTCTTCTGCATTCATGATCTCAGAGCAGCTGGTGATCGGTTAGTGTCACGGTGATAAGTCAGGGGAATGAGAGTATGCCCCTCCCACTTACAGATCATGGACATTTTCCCAGCCGCCCTGGACTACTGCTTATGGATGGAAGTGACATCTGCGTCTGGAGAGACCTTAGAAAACCTTTCTGAATTTGAATTGTAGACTTTTTTAATTTATATTTTAAGTGCATGTACAGTATGAACATAACAGTGCTAGAACATGAAGTGCAAAATTATAATACAGCAAGCCTTTATGGAAATTTATTGCCCAATTACTTATTCTGGAGTACAGCCGTTACACTAATCACCCACTTACTCATAATCACTTATAATTACACCTCATCTTTAATCACACTGTGTTTAATCATACCCTATATAGTCGCTTTTACTTTAGTACGATAGGCGCATCACCTTTAATTCCATTACCTTGTTTGTGCACGAGGCACCCCGAAGCCTTCGAATTGGTGTAATGAGCATACGTCCCCTCCCCTGCTCCCCAAAAAAAGACACCAGTTCCACCAAGTTTCCATGCACATGCATATTTTATTTGTCTATCAATAATCAACATTGAATGTAAACATTATTTTATGTGACAGAAAAATGCTATGGAGTTAAATCTCTGTACTTTGCACATACTACTGTACCTGAACCAAAAAAAAAAAAAAACTAAAAAAAAAAAAAAATAACATTTAGTCAAAATTTAGCATAACATCTAAAAACAACGTCGAACAGCATAGCAACACATTCACGAACGCAAAGCTCCCTGGAACCCGTTAGAAAGCTCTGGACACGAACGGGCTTCGTCTCGCAGTGTAGTCGTGACAGTGACGAGGACTTGGCACACGTTTGGAGATATGTGGCGGAGTAGGAAAAAAAAAAAAAAAAAGAAAGAAAAAACTGTCTGGTCTTTCTGTGTCTGCAGCTCGCCAACATGAGCAGGTCACGGGTTTCTTTCCAGTTGAATGAAAAAAAGAGGAGGTAAATAAATAACTTGGCGTTTTAAAATATAAAATAAAAGCTGCGTCGGTACCGAGAAGGCTTCGGGTTGTGTTGCGAGTTTCGTGTGATTCTTATTAAGGTTCACAAATAGAACTTAGTTTTACGGATAAATTTAATTTCAAGGATCACAAGCACCATTAGATATGTAAGCGTGACACGAATGAGTGGAAAAGAGAACCATGACTAAAAGAAATTTGCATAAATAGGGTGAAGGACTGAAGAAGGACGGTGGACCGGAATCTCGCACAGCCACGAAGGAAGCGTCTGCGCTTTTACTCCAGCTCCTCCTCCTGGCCGACGCTGCTCACATGCTCTGATGTCATACCTGAAACACAGAGTGAAATGTTTATCGCTTACACAGGTGCTGAATTCCTCTTGAATCTGATTGGCAGAATCAGAATCTTGAAGCTGTTTAACAAAAGTTTGGTATTGTTGCTTTATCTAGAATGTTCTTTAACCTTTAATTATTAGATTGTCATGTTCGAAATATCATCAAGTATACTTTTTTTTTTTTTGTTGATATCGGGTATCAGGTTGTGAGGTGCCAATAACGTCCGGTTTATAAGGCGAGTGACACTCAGCCGGAACCGTAACGTCATTCACAGCGGGCAAAACTTCCTCTGCGACGGCGCGACTTCAGCTGAACAGTGGAGCTGCCAGTAAGCGAGTGGATCTCCTGAGTGAGTGCATCGCTCTCAGAAGGAATCTATTTTTAGTCCTGGTGTCTCTAAATGTTGTTATTGACTGATCCGCCTCCGCAGTTCATGGGGAAAGTATGATGAGTCTGACCTGAGTGTGTGTGGAAAGGAAATCACTCGCTCTGACAAAACTGCTGAGCAATACAACACACTCTGAACGCTCAAACACCTCTGTGTTATCTGAAAATAAATCATTTGGGGTTTTTGGCTGGAACTTGAGAGAAGCTCAGCTGTCTGCATCACACTGCCTTCAGACCATCTACACTGAGCTCACAGTAACGTCAGCTGAGTAAACAGAAGATAAATACTGACTATGTTTTGCGTAAAATATCAGCTAAATACTGGTTTAATATTAACTTTAGATTGGGAAAATACTGGCTAGCCAAATGTCAGGTAAATATTAGTTGAATATTAAGTAAATACTAGTTAAATATTGGGTAAATATTAAGTAAATATTAGTTAAATATCGGGTAAATATTGGTTGAATATTAAGCAAATATTAGTTGAGTATTTAGTAAACATTAGTTAAATATTCTGAAAATATTACTTAAATATTAGCTGAATATTGGGTAAATATTAGTTGAACATTAAGCAAATAGTTAAATATTGTTTAAATATTAAGTAAATATTAGTTAAATATTAGTTAAATATTGGGTAAATATTACTTGAATATTAAGCAAATATTAGTTGAGTATTTAGTAAATATTGTTTAAATATTGGGTAAATATTAGTTAAATATTAGTTGAATATTGGGTAAATATTATTTAAAAATTAGTTAAATGTTGTGTCAATATTAGTTAAATGTTGGGTAAATATTATCTATCTATCTATTAAATATAAGCTATCTACAGCCCTTTCCATAGTTGTTCAACCCAGAAATCATACGAAGTCGAGCCAAGTAACTTTTCCAGCTCACTTTCAACCCAGAAGTCTGAACTACAGTAAACATTTACAGATATGCATGTGCGCGCGCACACACAATTATGATGTACTGAATACTACTATTGAGTAAATGTTAGCAAAATATGATCTAAATGTTGGATAAACATTGGATAAATATTTGGTAAATGTTGAAGTAATGTTCACTAAATATGGGGAGAATATTAGTCAGATATAAGGCAAAAAATCTGGCTAAGTCTTGGATAACTGTTGGATAAACATTGGGCAAATTTATTAGCTTAATATTGGGTAAATGCTAATGAGATATTTGGCAAATATCAGTTCCATTGTATGTAAATATGGGTTAAATACGGGGAGAATCAGAAATCTCACTTGAGCCCTCATCGTCAGGAGACTTCTTTTCATCCTCCATGTAGCCGAAGCTCAACAGCTTGGACATGTTCACCGGGTCAACTGGCTTCTTATCATGCGAGCTGTAAAAGAACATAAACGTATAAAATCTGTGAGAACATGCGAGTCTCCTGCACCACAGCAAATGTGTTTCACCTGATACCGTATACAACAACATGCTTAATCTTCTAGATTCGGGATCGTCATCGTGGAACAACCTACATTCGTTTGTACTTGCCGGCCTCCTCGATGTCCTTCTGGCTCAGAGAGAGTTTCTGCATCTCCTGAGTGGCTTGGCCGACACAAGCCTTCTGTCCGAAAGAGGGAAACATGATCACTCCATCATACAGGTTTTCTTTAAAGAGTGTAATGGAGGCGAGAGGGTTAACATGCTCTTTAAAAATAAAAGAACCCAGAACAGAAACTAAAATCATCGGAAGTGAAAATGGGAGAAGAAAAGGATGAGGTTTAATGAGTGAGAATTATTCTAAATATAGAGATCTTAATGTTCATCTAATGCTAATATAAGCCCCTGTGAGCTTACTGCCAAAGCATGTATTGTTAAAAACCTACTTTAATAATAAAATATAATAAACATTTATATGATAAAATATTAATACATTTAGGCATTTGGCAGACGCTCTTATCCAGTGTCATTTTTATCTCATTATACATCGAGCAGTTGAGGGTTAAGTGCCTTAATCAAGGGCCCAACAGTGGCAACATGATGGTTGTGGGGTTTGAACCTGGGATCTTCCGAACCGTAGTCCAATGCCTAAACCACTGAGCTACCCCTGGCCCATTAATAATAGCATGCACCAAATTTGTATTAAGACCTGACACTTAAGCTAACAAATTTTAAGCATATACTGTACTTGGAAATATCTTATATTATATCTTATAATAATATCAATAATTATAATAATTATATTATATCAATAATAAATAAAATAATAAAATGTTAGAATAAATACTAAACCCATGAATATCAGCATTGTGTGACCAAACAAAAACTACACAAAAACAACAACATAAAAATAACTTGAATATAAGAAGTATATAATAAAATATAAAGAATAATATAATAAAATCAATCCCAATAAAAAAAATTATGTCGCTTTATATGCAAACATGTCCAATCCCCCAAATAAATAAACAAACAAATAATTTCCAAATCAAGTCCAGACGTGCCATTTGTTTCAAAATTGAGTTAAACTCTCTTTTATTTTTTCCCTTGACTATTCGACACCTTTTTATCGCTCCTGTACTGACTCTATCTATCTAAAAATAAAACCCGAACTGGTGATACAATAACATACTTTTGCTCTTTTAGTCTCCACCTTCAATTTTTTCACCCTCTCCAAACGTTTATCTTTCGCTGTTTGTTTCATATTAAACTTGTATTACCATAATCATGACAAACATTTCTACTACTAATCTAACTATAGATATCCTTTTGACTCCCCCATTCTCTCTCCATGAGTAGCTTCAAAAGGTTCATTAATTAATTAAAACATAAGATGGTGTATATGCTGCTTCCTTGTTGTGGAGGAAAGGTGCGAGTGGGAAAAACAAGAACAAAAAAAAAAAAAAAAACAGATCTGGAAAGTGAAACCTCTTAAGGATGCACTAATAACTAAATGATCATGAATGAGGCGGAAACGAGAGAAGAGCGTGATGGCGTTTTCAGTCAGGCGTGATGGCACTGATGCGGCGGCGCTTTATTGTCACCTTGTCTTTGCCAGCACCAGAGTCATTGTCCCATCCTGAACAATCATCAGTCCCAAACGGGGCCACCAGCTTCTGCGCGTTCGCTTTACCCTGGCTGCAAGCACAAAACCACTGTTTATATCTGCTGGACAATGTACAGCAGAGACGTAGGACAGGACGGTGGACGCTTCTGATAATCAGATCTCACCTTTGATCGTCGACAGGGGACAAATCATAAACACATTGGGCGTCGCCCTGCTCACGGTCATGGGACAACAATCCTGAAACGGAAATGTGAATAAACAAACAGTCGGATTGTGGCTCACGTCCAGGGGTACTGGGTTAAAATTTAACATTTCAATAATATACCTCGGACAGCTGCGGCGCTTCACATTACTGCTTTTTTTTTTTAAACATCGCCACATATGAGATAAACTGGTTTTAAACTTCCCGCAGAAAGAATAAACATATTTTAAATCTTTGAAGGTTCAGTTTTCATAGTCTTAGGATTTTTCAAAAGTACATTTACAAATGACATATTAAACACATAATGTACAACATACCGGATTTTGGACATTTTATACAGTCACTCATATGCTGAAAATGTTGTATATAATTTTCGGTATCTGGTGCACCTCACTATCTATTTGTTGTACAAATACATGTGAGCTACTTGTGATTTGTTTGCGTCTACGAATGTTCGTACAAACGCAAACGTTCTTATCTGTGGTTGTTCATAAGTCGGGGACTACCTTAAAAAGCGTAAAACAATTCTTTTAGTTTCTCAGAGAAGCATCAAGGTCGAGACAGAGCTGTCACTCGGGCCGACGTTTATACCTGAACTACAGGACTGACAGGAAATTCTGAAAAATGCTGAGCGACATTAACAAATCAGGCTGCTAGAAAAACAAACATGGTGGACATTCAGCGAGTTTCGGGACACGCTGAATGGAAGACATGTCCCTATCGATCGACCGGGACGCGGACAGATTTAATCGTAAATCAAAATATCACGAATGTCAAACTGATCAACTTCACATCTGCTGTGTTCACGCCGTTTAGCAGACGCCTTCATCCAGAGACGGACACCTCACTAGTAAGAGCGTTGCTATGGTTACAGTGTGGGCACTATCATTGAAGTAATGACGTGAGCGGAGAAAACACGGAGCGCTCACTCACCCCTGTGGCCTCCTTGCTTGGCGAGTTTAACGTAGTCCGAGTCGCTGGCCTGAATCCCGACTCGCCTGCCCTTGCTTTTCTCCACCGGTGCCGTGTCAGCACTCTGGGACAGCCCGGGAATCTGCGACGCGGGACCGCTGGCACCGTTAGAGTTGGGGATGGAGGCTTTCATTCCTGAGACAACATTAAAATTACGGCGTGAATCGTACATTCCATGAAGGAACCCCACCCCGAGGCAGCGCTGGCGGTCGCACGCCTCTGCAGCGAGCCTTACCGGGTTTAGTGCGGCGGTAGTTGGGCTCCGTGGACATGTCTGATGTTTCGGGTCAGCGCAGAGAATGCTGTGAAGGAGAAATGCGACAAGGTTACAAAAATAGTCTCAGGCAACGGGGCAGAGCAGCTGAATAAAATCTGCTTTGAAGAGAAATAAGGATTTATGAAAAGCCAAAGAGGCTGCGCCATGACCGGTGTAGGGGAACGCCTCTAGAATGAGGCCAAGATGTGTGCGTGTGCGCGCATTATGTACATTTATCACTTACACACTTTAATCTAATCCAAACCACGATGATGTAAAACAACAAACCAGACGTCAACTCAAACCTAATATAGTATGTTTGTGAAAAGTGCAGGAACAATAATAAAGAATGACAAAAATGTCATTTCAAGATACTTCAAGGCAATGGTGTGTATGATACACATAAGATATGATGATTATATTGAAACGATCTTAGCCCACAATTTTGCTGGATTAAAACCGTAAAAACAAACCAAAAAAAAGTTAAATAAAATGATACAACACTGATACCATGATAAATTATGTCACGATTCCCTTTTCTGAAGAGGAAGAAACAGCAGTAGAACGTGACAGTTTAACTGGACACTCATAAGCGTGGATTAAAAAACGTGCAGCGCCATCTGTTGAATTCTGAGATAAACTAATGATTAGTAACTTGTACGTAATGGGGTGGCGGCAGCCGTAGGAGTAATTGTGGCAATAATAATAATAATAATAATAATAATAATAATAAGAGTGGAAGTTGTAACAACAGTGATAGTATTATCAGTACTAGTAGTAATAATATTTGTAGCAGGAGGTGCAAAACTATTAGTAGTAATAGTAGCAGTAGCATTGATTATAATAGTAGAAAGAGCAATAACATTAGTAGCAGAAGTAATAGCAATGATAGTAGTAACAGTAATAGTAGTTATATCAGTAGTAGCAAAATTATTATTAGTATTATTCATTCATCTTCTATACCGCTTAATCCTGTGTTCAGGGTCGCGGGGGACCTGGAGCCTATCCCAGGAGGCTTCGGGCACAAGGCGGGGTACACCCTGGACAGCGTGCCAATCCATCGCAGGGCACACACACATACACACACTCACTCACCCATTCACACACTACGGGCAATTTGGGAACACCAATTAGCCTAACCTGCATATCTTTGGACTGTGGGAGGAAACCGGAGTACCCGGAGGAAACCCACCAAGCACGGGGAGAACATGCAAACTCCATGCACACAGAGACTGGAATCGAGCCTGGCCGGGGAATCGAACCCAGACCCTGGTGGTGCAAGGCGACAGTGCTAACCACTACACCACCGCGCTGCCATTATTAGTATTATAATAATTAAACTTTATTTCAGGTGCTTTTTTTTTTTTAGCTATTTGGGTCAAGTCCCACAAAAAAATGAGTGAGTTTACCCAAATATACATATAGTTGCGAGTAACGATGAGTGGGCCCAGGCACCTACGGCAATTAAAACAAACATTAGTACTAAGAGTAATAGTAGTATTAATAGGACCATTAGTAGGACTATAGAGAATTGGGATGGAGGAAAAATTTATTCATCCATATTATAGTTCTAGATTATTTTCTGGGGCGATTCATGTATCGCACCCGGACAACGGAATCGCATCTGAGATAAAGTAGTACTAGAAATAACACTAGTGTAGTAGTAGTATAAGCAGTAGTGGTAGTACCAGTAATTGTAGCACTAACACCATCAATAACACTAGTAGTATTACAAATAACAGAAATAGTAATAAATGTGTAAAGTCCCTGGACAATTTTATTTAAATTCACTATTTTTTTTCACTGTACATAGAGTAAATCTACAATTAAAGTTTTCTATATTTGTATAGCTAAGTTTTTTTAAAATAATTTTTTAAATATTTGATATTTTCTAAATTCTATTTATTATTTTATTCCCAATTTTTTTTTTCTTACCAATAATTTTTTCTTTATGGTCACAGGCGGTCGTATAAGCATTTTTTTTTACTACATATCGAACTGCATGTGTATTCTGTATTCAAATAAAATTTTAATGTTTATACATTTTTAGTAGTAGTAGAAGTAGAGGTAGTATTAAACGTAGATGCAACTGTAGTAGTAATAACACTCACTCAACGTCTATACCGCTTTATCCTGCGTAGTATCAATAATAATAATGGTTACAGAGAACATAATTATTTTTTAGTGCAAGATAAACTGCACATGTAAGAGCTGTAATAGTAATATTATTAATAACATCAATAACACGTTTACATTTATGACATTTTCCCCAGGAGCTCTCATCCATTTCTCTCGGTTATCATGTGAAGCTTAAGGGCATCGAGCAAGGGCCCAGTGCTGAGATCTGACCTCACAACCTTCTGATCATCATTAGTGATGCATTACAGCAGTTAAAGCAGGATTTCTGATGAGGAGAAATATTTACTACAGGGTTAACAAGGGCACATGTGGGCCTGTAATCTGATCCCGTCTAAATACTACCACTGCTGTTTATTATAAATCAATTCAAATGTCATAACAGGAAACATTCGAGATATATATATATATATATTCCTTATTTGTCTTAAAATTAGGTAACTAATAATAATAATAATTTAATTATATATTGTTTGTAATTAAATTTACTCCTAAATGGTGTACAAATTAATTAAATTGCCTCATTATATGATAAATAAAATAATATTTTAATAAGAATTCAACAGCTAATTATATATATATATATATATATATATATATAGCTCGGATCATTCGTTTAACATGTAAAATCGAAATCCATCCTTATTAAACAGCACACATTAACAAGAAATATAAATAAGTGTGCTTTTCTTTCTTTTCCTCTTATTAAATAATCAATATAATCAGTGCTGTGTGCGGCTACAGTCCAGGGCAGCTAACTGAGTCCAGGCTACAGCGGATTAACATGAGCTACCGGGCCGGCTTCACTTCACATAAACCCCGTGCTTTATCTCTCATCCTCATCATAACACGATCAAATAAATCGGCTAAAATGCTGCTCTGTATAAACGAGTCGTTATCCGTCAGAACGCTCGCGCGGCTAATTAGCCTCCGCGCGACAGGGCGAGGCATCTCGGTCGCCTGGTAACAAAAAGCAGCATCACGCGCGATGCTAGCGTCATGTAGCATCAAACACTCGGCGGGCCATTAAACGCCGAACTAAAGCGAATTAGAATTAGAACCGCCGGAATTTCGAAAAATGCGGCGCCGTGTGCGTGTACACCCGCCTCCCGGGCTCAGTGCGCGGATTTCCAGGTGCAGTTTTACGTTAAACGCGCTTACGTGTGTCGGACCGGTGGACTGTTGGCGTCTCCTCCTGACGAAGCCTCCGCTGTGCACTTCGTCGCCGCGTCACACTGCAGCGCTGCTGAGTATGAAGCGCACCGGCGCCCCCTATTGTGTCAGGAACGACACTTCAGATCCCCTCTATACTCTCCTGCAGGGCTACTGAAAGATACATTTGAAAGGTCCACCTACCAAATATCTATTCAGTCCGAGGTCCGGAAAAAAGACAGTCCAATTTCAACTACAAAAAAAGTCAAACCCAAAATTTTCTAACAATACCCAAAAATGACATGATAGTCCTCCTTTTAGTGTGAAAAGTGACATCTTCTTTGTGCCACCAGTTGTTTGAACTTGGGCATATAAGGTGTGAGGACCAGGTGGAGGCACTGATGTAAATGTTCATTGGTGATGAAGCTGCGATATGTGTTTTTCACCCTGTGCTTATAGGTGAAACGACAGATTCACAACAGTACGTTAAGGAAAACATTGTGAGAATTCGAAGGGCCATTTTCTGCAGGACAGGAACACCTGCTGCAGTAACCATCTGTGTCCAGAAGGTGAGAAGGTGACCACTTTTGATTGCTAGATTAAGCACATTGGTTTTCTGCTTCCCACGGGGAGAACGAGTGCATATTTTTCTGTCCACTCACTCTTAAATTCGCTGTTTTCAAAATCAACTCATATCAATGGCCAGTTTTGAGCACGAGGATTAGGATATTTTAAGGACATATTATAATAAACAGAATGAGTAGCTCACCAAGTCTGCGTCTTTGGGAGTCATGAGACAAAGGAACGAACAACTCGGGACTTGGTGATTCGTTGAGAACCGCTCAATTCTGTTTCCTGTACATAGCCTCCGGAGGTTTTGCGATGATTTGCACATGCGCGCCCAGTAGAAGATGAACGGATCACTCTCGGAGACGACTCGTTCTTCTGAGTCACGTTAATGAATCGTTCGAAAAGAACGAATCGTTCATGAACGGCCCATCACTAGCTCAATGATATATCGCGCGGTAACACAGTTGCGCACTTCATTGAGAACTCATTTGGATTATGATTAAATTAGCATGTTTGTTTTGCCGTCGGTCCAGATTTAACCGCATTTGGGTCCGGATGCGGACCGGATTCCGCCTATTGAGTACCCCGGCTCTACTGCATGGTGCGAGGTGTTTAGACAAAAATAAATAAATAAATAAATAAAGCTATAAGGTGTGGAAAAAAACATAAAATTGCCACTACTGTATTCCTTTTAATACTAATACTACTATTAGTAGTAGTAATGATGGTGGCAGAAGTACTAGTAAAAGTACGAGTAGTAGTATTAGTAGCCAAAGGAGTAGTAATTATAATGACTAATTATTCTTATTATTGTTATTCTTATTTTTATTAGTAGTAGTAGTGGTAATAGTAGTACTATAAGTATTAGTAGTAGTATTATTCCTTCTGCTACTAATAATACTACTAGAACTATTGCTAGTACTTCTGCCATCATCATTACTGTTACTAGAAGTAGTATTAATAGTAGTATTAATACTACTACTGGTAGCATAATATTATTGTTAATACACCCGGTAGTATTATAAATAACAGTATTAATACTACTACCAGTAGCATCAGGAGTATTAATAATAGTATTACTAATAATAGTTAGTACTACTAATTAAAAAAAAATCATTGCTGCTAGTAATAATACAACTACTAGTACTATTACTAGTACTTCTGCTATGATCATTACTACTACTGTTGTTACTATCTATCTATCTATCTATCTATCTATCTATCTATCTATCTATCTATCTATCTATCTATCTATCTATCTCCTCACTGTTTCCACTTTCTGTTTCTTTCCAACTTAAATCTGATGAATCTTTCTTCATCCATCCTGCATACAGTACATGGCTATACTTCACCAATACTTGATAACTTCATCAGTAGGTGTTTTTTTCTTCTTCTTGCCTTTCATGCTATTCTCCCATGTGTCACCTTTGGTCTTCATCCAAAAATCTATAATCCTTCTATAACATTTAATATTAAAAGTATAAAAATGTTTTCTCAGTGTCCATGATACACAAGCATAGAGTTGTGTGTAGAATACACATTTTATCTGTCGATACTGATAGATTTTCCAGATTTCATTTAGTGACACAAAAGAACTCCGTGTAATAGCGATCCGTCTACTAATTTCTTCGGAACAGTCGTTATCTCTCGTTATCAGGCTGTCCAAGTATGCAAAATTGTCTATGCGTTCTATTTTCTATTTGTCGACCTGTATGTCTGCTCCCACCACTACTACAACTATTACTCCCATTACCAATATCACAACAGATATTACTACACCAACAACAACAACAACAACAACAATAACAACGCCTATCCTGACTGCTGCTGCTACTTCCACTTCTGTTATTAATATCACTTTTAGTATCACTCAGTATGACTGCAGATCAATCCCTGCTATCTGATATCACCCAAATGAGGATGTGTTCCCTGTTGAGATCGGTTCCCCTCAAGGTTTCTTCCTATTGTTCACATCTCAGGGAGTTTTTTCTCGCCACCGTCGCCCTCGGATTGCTCATCGGGGAAAATCTAATGAACATAATGTGTATACAGAAGAAAAACTTATTTCCATTACTTTTTGTTTGTGTAAAGCTGCTTGGTTACAATGGTCATTGTTAAACCTGCTATAAAAATAAAATGGAATTGAACTGAATAGAATTGAACTAGGAGGTGGCACGGTGGTGTAGTGTATTATTATTATTATTATTATTACTCACTTATTGTCTATACCGCTTTATCCGGAATACAAGGTCATGGGGGGGCCTGGAACCTATCCCAGGAGACTACAAAAAATTTGGGAACGCCAATTAGCCTAATCAGCATGTCTATGTACTGGGGGAGGAAACCGGAGTACCCAGAGGAAACCCACCATAGGAGAACATGCAAAAACTCCAGACACACAGACTTGAGGTGGGAATCGAACCCGTGACCCTGAAGGTGTGAGGCCACAGCACTAACCACTGAGCCACCGTGCCACATTATTATTATTATTATTATTCATTCATTCATCTTCTATACCGCTTAATCCTGTGTTCAGGGTCGCGGGGGACCTGGAGCCTATCCCAGGAGACTTCGGGCACTAGGCGGGGTACACCCTGGACAGGGTGCCAATCCATCGCAGGGCACACACACATACACACACTCACACACCCAATCACACACTACGGGCAATTTAGGAACGCCAATTAGCCTAACCTGCATATCTTTGGACTGTGGGAGGAAACCGGAGTACCCGGAGGAAACCCACCAAGCACGGGGAGAACATGCAAACTCCATGCACACAGAGACGGGAATCGAGCCTGGCCGGGGAATCGAACCCAGACCCTGGAGGTGCAAGGCGACAGTGCTAACCACTACACCACCGCGCCGCCTATTATTATTATTATTAATATTATTATTTTTTCTTCTGTACATATGAGTTCAGTAAGGTTGGTGACTGTGCTGGGAATTTAACCGTTTCCTTCCTCTTCAGCGTGAACCCCGAGTCACACTTTACAGTAAACAGAGTTGATGCTCGAGCCGAACCGAAAGTCCCATGGGGTTTCACTGAGGTCACATGACTTCTGCCTCTCGAGTATCAAAGCAGTCGCACGGCGGATGAACAGACAGAAGCGCAGAGAGAAGAAGAGAGAGAAAGACACAAGAGGAGACACAGAGAGAGAGAGAGAGAGAGAGAGAGAGAGAGGATGACAATGAGCTCAGTGATGTTAATCAAAAACCTGCTGAGGAAGAGCAGCCGAGCGGCCTGCGTGACCAGAGAGGGACAAGCGCGTACAGTAAGTGTTAGTTATTATTACACTTATTAATGATTAGTTAATTCAACCTGATTGATCAGAATGTTTGAATGTCTGTGATGATGATTCCTCACTAATAATCAACATGCAGCGTCTTTCTAAACGTGTTTCAGTGATTCGAATTGTTCAGATTATCTTATAAGTTTCCAGAATTATAAATGTGATGATATAAAACAGTTGAAAAAAATAAATAAAAAAGGTTTAAAATATATTTTCTCAGGAAAGGATGGCTCGGATAAAACACTCGACACACTACTATGAAAGGTAACAGCAGCTTATTATGTACATGATGTCTTTTTGATATGTTTTAGTTCTAGTTGGATGACATAGTTATGAACTGTATGTAGTTATGTACTGTACTGTTTAACTTATATGTGTTTTTTTGTGTTACAGACAAAATGTGACGATATCAAAGAACGACACCGAGGCATTCGGGTTTAATATAAGGGTAAATTACAGCTAATCATTAGAAACATTAAAACTACACAATCTGACTTAAATTCACTTCCCCAGGTCAGTGAGACTGAATAATGCCGGAGACGATGAATAAACTGTTGTGTCTGTGTGTCTCTCGTTGCTATAGACCTATGAGAACAACACTACTGACAGTACCGAGCCGTTAACCTGTGTGTGTCTAGTGAAGGAGAGCAGTCCTGCAGAGAGCGCTGGGTTAAAGACAGGTGAGGAGTGTTTCTCTTCTCCTTATTAACTGACTGACACCATGTTTCTTGAACCCTTACATAATAACTCATACACATCTGTGTTACGTTAATACTTATAATGTAAATACGTTTAACATTCTATCTCTCTCTCTCTGTCTGTCTGTCCTTCAGGTGACGTCATCCTGAGTGTCAATAGCACTTGTGTAGAAGGTTTCGACCATCAGCAAATCGTTGACCTCATTCAGAAGGGCTCCTGCGTACTAAAGTAAGGATGAATTTACTTTAAAAGTGACCTACTGTAGCACAGTGTTGAGTTAACACCCAGCAGGGGTTACGTACTGTAGGGCCAGTTGGACTCGTATGAACTTAGAAACTGTTGAAACAACACTTGGGATTTTCCTGAATAATAAACATTTTTCAATTTAATTTTCACGTATTCTAAATAAATACTGTGTAGACAAATGGTATTCTTAATAAACATTGTGTGCTCAATGAGTATTTTGAATAGATATTTAGTAGATATTTTGAATAAGTATTGTGCTCTCAGTGAGTATTTTAAATTGGGATTCTGAATTACTATTGTGTACGCAGTGAGTATTTAGAGTCAGTATTGTGCTTGATTGTGAGTATTGTGTATTAGTATTGCATGCCGATTGAGTATTTAGAATAAGTCCATAAAGTATTGTGAATCAGTATTGTGGGTTCAGTGAGTATTTTAAATCAGTAATTTTGTACTCGGTGGGTATTGTGAATAAGTATCTGAGTATTGTGAATAAGTATTGTGTACTCGGTCAGTATTTAGGATCAGTGTGGTGCGCTAAGTGAGTATTGTGAATAAGTATCTGAGTATTGTGAATAAGTATTGTGTACTCTGTGAGTATTTAGGATCAGTATGGTGCGCTAAGTGAGTATTGTGAATAAGTATCTGAGTATTGTGAATAGGTATTGTGTACTCTGTGAGTATTTAGGATCAGTATGGTGCGCTAAGTGAGTATTGTGAATAAGTATCTGAGTATTGTGAATAAGTATTGTGTACTCGGTCAGTATTTAGGATCAGTGTGGTGCGCTAAGTGAGTATTGTGAATAAGTATCTGAGTATTGTGAATAAGTATTGTGTACTCGGTGAGTATTTAGGATCTTTATGGTGCGCTAAGTGAGTATTGTGAATAAGTATCTGAGTATTGTGAATAGGTATTGTGTACTCGGTGAGAATTTAGGATCAGTATGGTGAGCTAAGTGAGTATTGTGAATAAGTATCTGAGTATTGAGAATAGGTATTGTGTACTCTGTGAGTATTTAGGATCAGTGTGGTGCGCTAAGTGAGTATTGTGAATAAGTATCTGAGTATTGTGAATAAGTATTGTGTACTCGGTGAGAATTTAGGATCAGTATGGTGCGCTAAGTGAGTATTGTGAATAAGTATCTGAGTATTGTGAATAGGTATTGTGTACTCTGTGAGTATTTAGGATCAGTATGGTGCGCTAAGTGAGTATTGTGAATAAGTATCTGAGTATTGTGAATAGGTATTGTGTACTCGGTGAGTATTTAGGATCTGTATGGTGCACTAAGTGAGTATTGTGAATAAGTATCTGAGTATTGTGAATAAGTATTGTGTACTCTGTGAGTATTTAGGATCTGTATGGTGCGCTAAGTGAGTATTGTGAATAAGTATCTGAGTATTGTGAATAAGTATTGTGTACTCGGTGAGAATTTAGGATCAGTATGGTGCGCTAAGTGAGTATTGTGAATAAGTATCTGAGTATTGTGAATAGGTATTGTGTACTCTGTGAGTATTTAGGATCAGTATGGTGCGCTAAGTGAGTATTGTGAATAAGTATCTGAGTATTGTGAATAGGTATTGTGTACTCTGTGAGTATTTAGGATCAGTATGGTGCGCTAAGTGAGTATTGTGAATAAGTATCTGAGTATTGTGAATAAGTATTGTGTACTCGGTGAGTATTTAGGATCAGTGTGGTGCGCTAAGTGAGTATTGTGAATAAGTATCTGAGTATTGTGAACAAGTATTGTGTACTCTGTGAGTATTTAGGATCAGTATGGTGCGCTAAGTGAGTATTGTTAATAAGTATCTGAGTATTGTGAATAAGTATTGTGTACTCGGTCAGTATTTAGGATCAGTATGGTGCGCTAAGTGAGTATTGTGAATAAGTATCTGAGTATTGTGAATAAGTATTGTGTACTCGGTCAGTATTTAGGATCAGTGTGGTGCGCTAAGTGAGTATTGTGAATAAGTATCTGAGTATTGTGAATAAGTATTGTGTACTCTGTGAGTATTTAGGACCAGTGTGGTGAGCTAAGTGAGTATTGTGAATAAGTATCTGAGTATTGTGAATAAGTATTGTGTACTCGGTGAGTATTTAGGATCAGTGTGGTGCGCTAAGTGAGTATTGTGAATAAGTATCTGAGTATTGTGAATAAGTATTGTGTACTCTGTGAGTATTTAGGATCAGTGTGGTGCACTAAGTGAGTATTGTGAATAAGTATCTGAGTATTGTGAATAAGTATTGTGTACTCGGTGAGTATTTAGGATCAGTGTGGTGCGCTAAGTGAGTATTGTTAATAAGTATCTGAGTATTGTGAATAAGTATTGTGTACTCGGTCAGTATTTAGGATCAGTACGGTGCGCTAAGTGAGTATTGTGAATAAGTATCTGAGTATTGTGAATAAGTATTGTGTACTCTGTGAGTATTTAGGATCAGTGTGGTGCGCTAAGTGAGTATTGTGAATAAGTATCTGAGTATTGTGAATAAGTATTGTGTACTCTGTGAGTATTTAGGATCAGTATGGTGCGCTAAGTGAGTATTGTGAATAAGTATCTGAGTATTGTGAATAGGTATTGTGTACTCTGTGAGTATTTAGGATCAGTATGGTGCGCTAAGTGAGTATTGTGAATAAGTATCTGAGTATTGTGAATAAGTATTGTGTACTCGGTCAGTATTTAGGATCAGTGTGGTGCGCTAAGTGAGTATTGTGAATAAGTATCTGAGTATTGTGAATAAGTATTGTGTACTCTGTGAGTATTTAGGATCAGTGTGGTGAGCTAAGTGAGTATTGTGAATAAGTATCTGAGTATTGTGAATAAGTATTGTGTACTCGGTGAGAATTTAGGATCAGTGTGGTGCGCTAAGTGAGTATTGTGAATAAGTATCTGAGTATTGTGAATAAGTATTGTGTACTCGGTGAGAATTTAGGATCAGTGTGGTGCGCTAAGTGAGTATTGTGAATAAGTATCTGAGTATTGTGAATAAGTATTGTGTACTCTGTGAGTATTTAGGATCAGTGTGGTGCGCTAAGTGAGTATTGTGAATAAGTATCTGAGTATTGTGAATAAGTATTGTGTACTCTGTGAGTATTTAGGATCAGTGTGGTGCGCTAAGTGAGTATTGTGAATAAGTATCTGAGTATTGTGAATAAGTATTGTGTACTCTGTGAGTATTTAGGATCAGTGTGGTGCGCTAAGTGAGTATTGTGAATAAGTATCTGAGTATTGTGAATAAGTATTGTGTACTCTGTGAGTATTTAGGATCAGTGTGGTGCGCTAAGTGAGTATTGTGAATAAGTATCTGAGTATTGTGAATAAGTATTGTGTACTCTGTGAGTATTTAGGATCAGTGTGGTGAGCTAAGTGAGTATTGTGAATAAGTATCTGAGTATTGTGAATAAGTATTGTGTACTCTGTGAGTATTTAGGATCAGTGTGGTGCGCTAAGTGAGTATTGTGAATAAGTATCTGAGTATTGTGAATAAGTATTGTGTACTCTGTGAGTATTTAGGATCAGTGTGGTGCGCTAAGTGAGTATTGTGAATAAGTATCTGAGTATTGTGAATAAGTATTGTGTACTCTGTGAGTATTTAGGATCAGTGTGGTGCGCTAAGTGAGTATTGTGAATAAGTATCTGAGTATTGTGAATAAGTATTGTGTACTCGGTGAGAATTTAGGATCAGTGTGGTGCGCTAAGTGAGTATTGTGAATAAGTATCTGAGTATTGTGAATAAGTATTGTGTACTCGGTGAGAATTTAGGATCAGTGTGGTGCGCTAAGTGAGTATTGTGAATAAGTATCTGAGTATTGTGAATAAGTATTGTGTACTCTGTGAGTATTTAGGATCAGTGTGGTGCGCTAAGTGAGTATTGTGAATAAGTATCTGAGTATTGTGAATAACTATTGTGTACTCTGTGAGTATTTAGGATCAGTATGGTGCGCTAAGTGAGTATTGTGAATAAGTATCTGAGTATTGTGAATAAGTATTGTGTACTCGGTGAGTATTTAGGATCAGTGTGGTGCGCTAAGTGAGTATTGTGAATAAGTATCTGAGTATTGTGAATAAGTATTATGTAATCACTGAGTATTGTGAATAAGTATTGTTTACTCGGTGAGTATTTTGTATCGATATTGTGGACTCAGTGTGCATTGTGAATAAGTATGGTGTACTCAGTGATTATTGTGAATAATGATTGTGTACTGAGTGAAAACTGTGAATAAGTATTGTTTATTTAGAATCAGTATAGTTTACTGGATATTTAAAGTTTTCCTAGTAAGCAGTTTTAAAAGGCATTTTGTAAGATTATGTTTTCTGTATTAGTATTTTGGACTTAAAATATATCCTGAACACGCACCTTTAAAAAGCATTAATAGTTTTAGTACTCTCTAAGTATTGTGAGTACTGTAGGTTACTCTCAAGAGTATTATATAATTGATAAATGACATACAGACGTTATGTACCGAAGTAATGACTCTCAATCGCTACTGCATACTAAATAAGTATTTTGAATCGGTGTTGTGGAGAGATATTGCATAACTAATGCTGAAAGTATTATTTATTTAGTAAGTATTGTGAAGTGTGTATTCAGTATTATTTAGAATATGAAGTGTACTTTTTTTTTCTTTTTAGAAAGCAGTCTTAGCATGTGTTGTGTTTTCAGTATTCTGAATAGTTATGTACTGAATACAGTAAGGAACCTGAATAAGTGTTTAAGTGTCAGATTCACCGTATTGATGGGGTGTGTGTGTTTGTAGGATGGAGATCGTTAGGGGAACAGCAGTTAAACAAAAGGAACTACAAAAGAAACTGGAACAATTACAGGTAAGGTTTCACCGTAACACCTACATAACACTTTCTCACACACACACACACACACACACACACACACACACACACACACACACACACACACACACACACACACACCTCTCTCACTTTTCCCACCTGCATGCATGGCATTTCTTTCTTTCTTTCTTTCTTTCTTTTTTGTCGTTCGTATTCAGCATTTCTATTCCATTCTGTAATGGAGGCGTTTCAGGGAAATGCAGCTAGACTTTGCTGACAGTACGCTCTGTTTTTCCCCCCCGAACTCACAGAGGCAGCTCAGAGAGAAGAGGGAGGAGCTGCAGAGGCTTATCATGCAGGAAGAGCATCTGAGAGGAGGTGTGTAACCGCAGGTGTGTGTGTGTGTGTGTGTGTGTGTGTGCGTGTGTGTGAGTGTGTGAAAGGAGGGCGATGTCAAAAGAGATATGGGGGTTCCCATAAGCAAGGGGAAGAGCATCATTTCCCCTTGAACTTCTTAATATAATAATGACTGTGTGTGTGTGTGTGTGTGTGTGTGTGGCTTCACTGCCAGGAAGACACATGAACAGAAAAGACAGACTGTGAAAAAGAAAGTTTTATACCTGTTTCTGAGAATACGGCAAGGCACACTGAGAATACACTTCGTGCCACGTGTGAAGAAAAAAAAAACTCTTAGTGCCACATACGTACAATGGTTTTATTGTGATCGTTGCACATCAATCTGAGTCAGACAAATCTCAACCATTAAGGCATTAGAGAAAGTCATCCTTTTATAATTTGGGTTTAAAATTTCAAATTTGCGTCGCCAATTAATCTACCGTCCATTATACTGAGGAACGTTTAGCAGCGAATACAGAAGAAGGATGGACTTGCTTGTTATGGGGATGATTATTTTCACCATGATGTGTGATTAATACACGGCGTAGTAATAATGCAGAAGAATTACTTCTGACAGACATAATGCAGAAAAAAAAAACCTACAAACTTGCAACAAAGCCAAAATGAGACTTTGGCTAAGATGAATAAAGGTAGATAGAGATATATAGAAACTGCTGAATAAAAGAAAAGTTAAAAGTGGCCACCAGAACACCCAGTACATCACAACCTGCTGCATACTGTATGTGGCCCAGCCAGGAAAGAACCCAAGAATCTGCAAACCTGAGCCCATATTCACAAAGCTTCTTAGAATTCTCTCCGAGAGTTCCTATCTTAGCATAAAAAGTCCTAACTAGGAGTCCTAGAATAAAAGTGATTTAGGAAACTTCTCAGAGCAACTCTGAGTAAGGAAAGTACAAAAAGCTTTATATTAGTGAGGAGGTGTGGTCGTCCCCGTTGCTAGGGATGACACAGCAATTCAAGGACTGTGATTGGTTGATAAAAAAATAACCTCTTGAAATGCGCTCTTTGTGAAAATAGAATACATGATAATAGAACAGACAATGAAATCATAATGTTTGTTTATGAAGAAATTGTATAATCATGACTACAGGCTATTTCATGCAAAGTTTCTGTTTTAGGCTAAATATCTTAAAGAAAATTAAAACAGCCAAATGTTGAAAATGTGTCGACTTTTGACGCAACCAATTTCCACACAGTAGTTACTATATTTAAGAAGAGCAGTGTTTTCTTTTAGCTTTACATTCAGTGTTTAGTTTTTACAGTCGATATTTCTTCTTTCCGCCATTTTTACTCTGCTATAGAATCTCTCACGCCTCTTAAAAGTTACGCCTCTCTTACTACTCTTAGAGTAGTTTTTAGGGATAAGATGTTTCATGAATCATTTTTATCTTTACTAAGATTTAGTCCTAAATTTAAGGGGAAATTCTAAGAAAATGTCATAATTCTAAGAATTTTCTTAGAATTTCATCACTAGGACCAACTTTTAGGCTTAAGAAGAATACGGAATACAGACCCAGGCCTCTAAAATCTGAAAGATCCCAATCCAATTGATCAGCAAACAAGTGCATTCCAAAAAAAAAATTATAATTTTCTGTGCATTAATTCAATAAAGCATGAGTTAACAGCGACAATAATTCAGTGTTGAAAAACTGTTAATAGGCTGCTAAGCAATATAACCTAAACAGATCAGACAAAATAATGTCTTAAGTACCTCTTTAATGTAGTTGTTGTTAGTCTTTCGGAGTCGCCATAGTGGAGCATCCGATCCACACAACAACCTGGCACAGCAACCCCCCCCCCCCCCCCCCCCCCCCGGATGCCCTTCCTGATACAACCCTCCCATTTGTTTTATCCGTGGGTGGGGTTTGGGCATGGGGTGGGATGTTACTGCGATGTTATCACTGTCGGGTGAAGCTTCGAACACGGATTAGCCAAACAGACTTAAGAACCAAAACAATGTTAAGTTTTGCCATTTAAACAAATTTAAACCCATTTGAATGTGGATCCCAAAATAAACAGGAAGAGACCAGGAGCCAGAATTGGACGCCCTCGTACCTCAGTAATGTCTTCGTCTGCTACTTAAGTGGATAACAATAGCGAGTGCTTTTTTTTAATGAGTTGTGAATGCTAAAACTCTGAAGTGGTAAAATCCCTTGTTTTTATTGAACTCCTTAATTTTAGTTCTTTAAGCTCTGCGAGGTGTTAATTCAACACTTTTTGTTGTGCATCTTCATTTTAACTTTTCAAGTTTTTGCTCCATGCAAACCATTTCACATTTGCATGTGTAAGAGAACACCTCATGTCCCGACCTTGTATTTCGCCTAAAGTAATTGACCTCCATCATTTGTTTCTTTTATTTAAACGCTCGAGTACATTTGGACAAACTTCAAGTCTAATGATGACATCCTCCTTCTGATTAACAGATCTTTATTATGGTGTGTGTGTGTGTATGGAAGGTGGGGGGGGTGTTAGGGGACACTATATGTTTTTTTCATATTATACACAGATGACACTCAGTGCTAAACATATCGCTCTCTTTGCTGTGTTTCAGGTGAGCTCCGCTGCACGCAGTCTCCGTCACGCCTCGCCTCACCTCAGGACCTGACGCTCTCCTCTGGTCTTCTTCCTCTTCAAACCTAAAACTCTAAGACGACCTGAACCCCATGCCTTAGGGCTTGTCTGCGTTCTTTTACATGATCTGTGCCGGGGTGCAGAAGACTGGAGCTTTAAAAGCCGATGCTTTTGTTAAGATGCGTTAAAGCTTGAAAACGCTTCAGCTATAAACAAAAGTGCGGGGATTCCACTAAGTGTAAACGCCTCTGTCTTAAAGCTTTGTCAGAGCGTTACGGCTTAACCAGTGCCTGCTACAAAATTCCCTGACACTGGAGACTCCTTCCCTAACAGGAGCACGTTAATGTCACCATATCAGTGATTATATAAGTGCAAGTGTCTCTGAAGGAACAATCATGTTAATGCAAACCTGTGATTCGCAGCTGTTGTTTAAGACGACTCATCACCCTCTGACCAATCAGATTTCAGTGCTGTTGTACTGTATATAACACAGGGTATGACATGACCAAGCAGTGTCCTTGTGTTTTTTTTATATTTTGTAAAAAAAAAAAAAAAAAAAACGGGTTTAAAAAAAATTATGACTTTATATTTATTATTAATTATTATTATTTAAATTTTAACTTATTGAACTTATTGCTTTTTACGTTTAACTGTCGACCTATTTTTGTATTTATACACTTATTTATGTGTAAGACAACTTGTACTGCACATAATGTAAGAGTTCTAATTAAAAAAGCATCCTGTCTGTCATGAGAAGTTTGTCCTTTATCTCATTTTATGTGTCAACACAAATCAACCCTCTTTGCTCGGTTAGCAATCAGACACCACGGCGATTGTATCGCTCTAGCCTCAAGAGTTCGCGTGTCTGAGAATCACTCGCCGCAATCGCAACGGCAAGCAAGAAGCAGTTTCATTAACGCCCACCACACTCACACTGGCATTTTACACTCGATTTAATGATTGATAAAAAACATGCGCATGTATGAAAGATTTCCACTTGACGGTTTGGTTCGGTCTGGTTTGGTAAACACATCCTGGCGTCTATCGGCAGCATCATCGACACAAACGGTAATCATATATGGTGTGACAGGATATCACATCTCTATGACTCATATGAAGTCTTAAGGTGGTTAAGTCAAGTCTACGACGGCTTCACAGCGAAAAGAAAAGGACTCGTTCTCTAATACACAAAAATGGAACATTAAATGAAATAGTCTGGACGACGCGCTGAAGTTTAAACCACGCATCAGAATGGGGACGTAGTGGAAAGTGATTTAAGTGACTTTGAACGCGACATGGTGGTTGGTGCCAGACTGGCTGCGTCTTATGTATTTCCGAAACTGCTGATCTGCAGGGATTTTCACACACAACCATTCTAGGGTTTACAGAGAACAGTCTGAGAAAGAGGAAATATCCAGTGTGGCGAATCGCTGGGCGGAAAAAATGCCTTGTTTATGGCCAGAAGGGTTCGAGCTGATAGAAAGGCAACAATAACTCAAGTAAGATCTCACTACACCCATGGTATGCTGAGGAGCATCTCTGAACACGCCGAACCCTGAAGCAGATGGGCTACAGCAGGTAGCCAAGAACAGGACACCCGCGGCTACACTTTGTTTACATTTACTGCATTTGGCAAACAGCTTTATCCAGAGCGACTTATTCCGTATTTGAATATCATTACAGATCTGAGCAAGTGAGGTTCTTGGTTAAGGAACCTGGTCAAGGACCCAACAGCGGTAACTAGATGGTGATAGGGTTTGAACCTGGGCCCTTCCGATCAATAGACCACCGAGCTACCACCAAGGACTCACCAAAACTGGACAACAGAAGATGGGAACAACTCTTGGGATCTGATTAGTCTTGATTTCTGCTGTGACATTTGGGTGGAAGGGTCAGAATTCCTGATATCAATTACCAGTATCACCAGTCTAGGCTGCTGCTGCTGCTGGTGTAATGGTTTGGAGGCAATTGTCTTGGCACACTTTGCGGCTTTAGTACCAACTGAACATGGTTTAAATGCCACAGCCTACCTGGCATGTCTTGCTGTTGACCGTGTCCAGCACTTTATGACCAAAAGTAAAAAATAATCACCACAAAACTGTCACACACTGTACAGCATTCAGATGGCCTCCAGAATCGCCAGATCCTGAATACAGGATAAAACGGTATAGAAGGTGAGTGAGTGGTTGTGGTTCCGGGTCCTCCAGTGTATGAACCTACAGATATCATTGAAAGAGCAAGTTCTGACCAATGTTCAGACAAAACCTTCCTTATATTTACATAGATTGCCTCCAGCGACATTGTTATCTGTTCCTGAGGTCCTTCTCGAATCCGGTCAGCTCCAACATTCATCCATTCCTTCCTAAAATTCCTTCCCTCACACTCCCCACCTGTTCTTCTTCTTCTCTTCGGTGAGGTCATATCCACAGCTGGCTTTTATACACCACAATCACACTCAACTCATCCTCACTCATCGACATACACTACCGTATCTGGCAGGTGTCTCCTCATAGACGGCGGTGCATCAGCTGAAACCTGATCTGCTGTGCGTCCCGACAACTATTGTTCCCAAATAACTGTTGTCTGGGCGTTCTGATCTCTCTGGACAACTCTCACCATCCGTCACTGGTAACCATGGACACCCAGCCTGTTCTTTATATCCTTTCATATCAGTTAGAGCCGGGTTAATTCGGGCAGATTTTGGATTTCTATCAACAGAGGTCATTCTGGTGCTCACGTTGTCATTTTGAGACTCTTCAAGTTCTCCCAGTGCTTTTTGACGTTTGACACTATATCTCCTGTATCTCCTTAAATGATGATAGCTCCTGACCTAGTGA
>CM060115.1:21277951-21319237 GCA_030522415.1 Channallabes apus | reverse complement strand
GAGTGTCAGTAAATCTAAATGCAATTTAGCTAATATCATTTGGATTTGCATCCACTTGAAAGAAATAAAACATCATAGCAATTGATATTATCTTAAACGCCACAACTAGTATGTTCTGTAGTTCTTACTGTAGTGAATTTACAATCAACAAAAGATAAAATTATTAAACCTAAAGAGCAAGAGAGAGAATGTAGAGCTTAAGAGCTCCTCTGCCTTAAAGTGAAAAATGTGTCCCTGTTTCTGATCTCCTATCCGTTAATTGTAAAGCATTGCTTTTTGATTTTTTTGAGAAATGACGTCTTAATCTTGCAGCATTTCAAGTTCTAAAATTCTGGTGACTAGAACCTGTTTTGTGTTGGATCTTCTCATCTTCTAAACTTTTTTTCTTGACAGCAGTCAGGAGACGGGGCTGAACATTTTGATTAAGGTTCTCTTTTAGTGTGTGCAAAATGCAGTGCGAATTGGTTTAGCTATGGATGTGGTTTTATCCGGAGTTCTCTATCTACAGTAGAACCCCATACTTTTTCAATAGGAATGTTTGAAGGCAGTTTTGAAGGGGTTGATTTTTTGCTGACTTTTTCCCCTCATCATAGTAGAAATTTCAAACCTGTTTAATGTGATATGTTTCGTTTTCCAATGGGGCCAAAAATGAGCGAGCTTTGGCCATGGGAAAATCTGGGCCAATATATATATATATATATACAGTGGTGTGAAAAACTATTTGCCCCCTTCCTGATTTCTTATTCTTTTGCATGTTTGTCACACTTAAATGTTTCTGCTCATCAAACACCGTTAACTATTAGTCAAAGATAACATAATTGAAGACAAAATGCAGTTTTTAAATGAAGGTTTACGTTATTAAGGGAGAAAAAAAACTCCAAATCTACATGGCCCTGTGTGAAAAAGTTATTGCCCCCCTTGTTAAAAAATAACTTAACTGTGGTTTATCACACCTGAGTTCAATTTCTGTAGTCACCCCCAGGCCTGATTACTGCCACACCTGTTTCAATCAAGAAATCACTTAAATAGGAGCTACCTGACACAGAGAAGTAGACCAAAAGCACCTCAAAAGCTAGACATCATGCCAAGATCCAAAGAAATTCAGGAACAAATGAGAACAAAAGTAATTGAGATCTATCAGTCTGGTAAAGGTTATAAAGCCATTTCTAAAGCTTTGGGACTCCAGCGAACCACAGTGAGAGCCATTATCCACAAATGGCAAAAACATGGAACAGTGGTGAACCTTCTCAGGAGTGGCCGGACGACCAAAATTACCCGAAGAGCGCAGAGACAACTCATCCGAGAGGCCACAAAAGACCCCAGGACAACATCTAAAGAACTGCAGGCCTCACTTGCCTCAATTAAGGTCAGTGTTCACGACTCCACCATAAGAAAGAGACTGGGCAAAAACGGCCTGCATGGCAGATTTCCAAGGCGCAAACCACTTTTAAGCAAAAAGAACATTAAGGCTCGTCTCAATTTTGCTAAAAAACATCTCAATGATTGCCAAGACTTTTGGGTAAATACCTTGTGGACCGACGAGACAAAAGTTGAACTTTTTGGAAGGTGCGTGTCCCGTTACATCTGGCGTAAAAGTAACACAGCATTTCAGAAAAAGAACATCATACCAACAGTAAAATATGGTGGTGGTAGTGTGATGGTCTGGGGTTGTTTTGCTGCTTCAGGACCTGGAAGGCTTGCTGTGATAGATGGAACCATGAATTCTACTGTCTACCAAAAAATCCTGAAGGAGAATGTCCGGCCATCTGTTCGTCAACTCAAGCTGAAGCGATCTTCAGTGCTGCAACAGGACAATGACCCAAAACACACCAGCAAATCCACCTCTGAATGGCTGAAGAAAAACAAAATGAAGACTTTGGAGTGGCCTAGTCAAAGTCCTGACCTGAATCCTATTGAGATGTTGTGGCATGACCTTAAAAAGGCAGTTCATGCTAGAAAACCCTCAAAGAAAGCTGAATTACAACAATTCTGCAAAGATGAGTGGGCCAAAATTCCTCCAGAGCGCTGTAAAAGACTCGTTGCAAGTTATCGCAAACGCTTGATTGCAGTTATTGCTGCTAAGGGTGGCCCAACCAGTTATTAGGTTCAGGGGGCAATTACTTTTTCACACAGGGCCATGTAGGTTTGGATTTTTTTTCTCCCTAAATAATAAAACCCCTCATTTAAAAACTGCATTTTGTGTTTACTTGTGTTATCTTTGACTAATAGTTAAATGTGTTTGATGATCAGAAACATTTTGTGTGACAAACATGCAAAAGAATAAGAAATCAGGAGGGGGGCAAATAGTTTTTCACACCACTGTATATATATATATATATATTTTTTTTTTAATTAAAAAAAAAACGTTTTTGGAAAACGGTTGGTACAATTCCTTCAAAAAAGTAATAGCACACCTCCCATGGTGAGTGTATAGAATGCCTGTGATAATAAGCGAATTTTGTTGAGATAGAAGTCAAAGAAGAAGAAGAAGGAGAAGAAATAAGTGCAATAAGTGCAGCAGCTAATATGTCATTAGTTATAGTATATAAATGCTGAATGCTAATTCAATCTTTCTGATTTGCCCCTCTATGCGACTGTGAATTATTTTATAAAATAAAATAAAATATAATGTTTTGTTTCTTCCTTCTTTCTAGCTGCTCCTACAGACAAGGAAGGAGGCACACAGAGCAGCGAGGAGCCTTCAAACAGCGACCCGGAAAAGCCGGCAGAAGAACAGGCCTCAGAGGGAGCAGACAAAGAGGAGAAGAAGGAAGAAAAAGCAGACGGAGAGACAGGAGAAGGGCAGAGCGAAGAAAAGGCGGGTGAAGACGCAGGTGGGGAGACGAACGAAGAGAAAGCAGACGGAGAGGGAGGAGACGCAGACAACGGAGAAAAAGCGAGTGAAGACGGAGGAGAAGAAGACGGAGGAGAAGAAGACGGAGGAGACGAGGACGGGCCGGTTCGTTCGGCCAACAAATACTACACTGTGAACTACAGGAAGATCAAGAAAGGCTTCGCCAAGCAGAGGATCAGCGCGTTTGAAGCCTTGGGTGTGTAGCTCCTGAGCACAGTTTGACAAGTATCTTGAAAATGTACACACACACACACACGTTTTTACAAGCCGTATTTCTCCAGAATTTCTGTAAGGAAACATTTCTTTGGTGTTTATGGAACGAGTCTCCAGTTTGAGTGTTTTTGTAAAAATCTTCCATCATGCCAAATTTCCACGACAGGTGGGGTACACTTTGTAATTTTAGCTGGCATGTACAGTATAGCACACGTGATCATCAACATCGCATTTTTAATATTTCTGGTTGCGACTTCGCTAAATAGTTGCTATTTAAACTTTTTTGGCTAGAATGTTTTTTTTTGTTTTTTTTTGGTCACCACTTTGTTAAACTTTTTTCGTTTAATTTTTCGCTTGCATTCATTCAAATGTTTGTAGCTACACTTTTCCAGGTTCATTAAACTTTTTTCTCCGTTAAACGCAGCCAGCTCCGTTCAATGTTTGTTACATTGCCCTGATGTTTGTTAAAATTGCTACTCATATATCGAAGCAAAAAAAAAACCAACAACAACAACAACAACAACAACAAAAAAAAATCTACATTAATTTGGGAGATTCCGTAGATCATGCATCATAAAGCCATCACAGAACATAATTCTGTTCAGTTGAGTAAAACATTTAATCAATCATAAATCATATATCTTGAAGATAAGAAATTCTATAGACTTCTATTGCAGGATATACAGGATTAAACGACTGAGTAAATATTATATAGATTATGGATTTTTGCTCAATTGTACAGAAATCTGTTGACTTGAAATAGGACTCTGGCTTCAAGATGCATGATCTGTACTCCAAATTATTATTATTATTATTATTATTATTATTATTATTATTATTATCCATCTTGAAACAGAAATCTCCATGTTCTATATAATTTGTACTCTATAGAATATTATACACCTGCAAATGAAGCGTATAGAAATCTTGCTTCGAGATGCGTTCTCTAAAGAAGTTTTAATAGTTTCTATTGCACTCTATAGACTGGCAATAAGAGTCTGATTTCTGCTATGAGATGTTTGTTCTTTGGAACTTGTATTCACTATTTCTATTTGTCTCACTTGTATTCTATTTCTAAGGATCAGCCTTGCGATAGGAGAATTTCTGCTTGGATATTATGTTGACGCATGTTTTATAGAATTATAGAATCTTCCAGAATTATGGAATTACGTATCACTTCTATAGAACTCTATAGAATATAGCAGGATAATATTACTGCTGCTACAGTATGACACTGCGGGGCAATAGCGCGTGCACAGCTTTCTGTTCAATTTATACTTTGTTAGTAGAACGTTTCCTTCCTGCCCATGGACCTGTTTAGATTATTTCCTGCAAAGGATTGCGTTAGATTAATAATAATAAAAAAAAAAGGCTGCATGAGGAAGGAAATGCTTTAAAAAAAAAAAAAGAAATCTATGACCAAACCATTTCTATAGAAATCTTAGTTTCTAAGGAACACTTAATGCTACAGTAAGTTCTAAGGAGGTGTTTCCCCTGGTGGGCACTGCAGGTACTGCAGGTGAGCAGTGTCATAATTCACAGTAAAGAATTTCATTTTAGTTTTCAATTTTGTAACTACGTTCAATATATACTTTTAGATTGAATATTTATAACCATATACTTATTTTAAAAATAATAAAAATATTTTCAGCTTCCACATCATTAAGTTTGGGGATGACTGTTCTATAAGATTTTTAATAGTTTTATTATTATTATTATTATTATTATTATTATTAATACCACTTCTATAGGTCTGTCAATATTAATGTGTTAATGTATGTGATTCATTTCTAAATTTTAACGCATTACTATTTTTTTAACGCACATTAATCATATGACCGAGTTTGACCCTAATGGCTTACCGTGATCGCAGCGTAGTTACCCGGCTGTGTGTGATAATGGCACATTTAGTGCGGATAATAAGATGACTATAATAATAAACAATATAAAAAGCTTCTAGATGGAAGTTTGGATCAAACCAAAGTTGTGTGCTCGAGCTACCTTCAGGGGGAACTACAGTATTTTTTACAAAAATACATTAAAGGTAAGATGTGGAAGTGGTGGCTCAGGTGGCTAAGGCTCTAGGTTGTTGATTTTTGAATCTGAGAATCCGTTAACGACTGAGAAACTATAAAACTTTCCTTTAGCCGCTTTGTCATGCATTTCTTCATTTCAACATTGCACATTTATAGTACAAATAAAACTGAGTATTTTGAAATTGTGATTAATTGCAATTAAATTTTTTAATTGGTTATCATGGAATATAATTATCAAGCTTTCTGTTCTGTGCATAAACTGGTTTGCACTGAACATTAACCAACGATGGTGTGTTCTTTACCGTTCCTGTTCCTGTTACTACTGTAGACTTCACGGAGCTGGGAGAGGAGGAGGAGGGCGCGTCGGAGGAGCAGAAGGACGGAGCCGCTACAGAAGGAGGAGCGGCCGCTGACGAGGCTAATCAGACTAATGGGACATCTGAAAATGGTGATGAACAAAAGGCAGCGGGAGACGGGCAGGGGGGGGAGGACGGCGAGGTCAATGGCAACGACGAGAAAGACGAAGAGGAGGACGCGGGCGACGAGTCAGACGGGAGCAAAAAGAAGCGCACGGGCATCTCCAAGTACTTCACCGTGAACTATAGGAAAATCAAGAAGGGCATCGCCAAGCAGAGGGTCGACGAGTTCGAGTTCATGGGCGTGAAGCAATGAGTTCTCAGACACACACAAAGAACCACACACACACACACACACACACACACACACACACACACACACACACACAGCGTCTCATTTTCATCCAGTTGGGATTCATTCTAATCACTAAGGGGACATAGGAGGAGAAAAAAAACATAGAAGAAAAAAATTAAGTCAGTTTTTGATGTATATTCGAGTTAATGTAAGAAAAGTCACAGCTAGAGAATTGCTTGTTGTTTTTGTTTATTCCTTTCTAAAATAAATGTTTTTGTTAAAAAAACAAACAAACAAACAAACAATAGTAAAACTGTTAGCATGTCTCTGTGTGAGCCACAGAAGTCTCGCCGTCTGCGTCGTGATTGGTTTAATGAACTCGATCTCGTCGATGATTGGTCAGGAAACCTGGAACGCAAAGGCGGGACTTAAAGCGCTGCGCCCAGTTCAGCCCAATATTTGTTAATTATTCAATCTTATCACCAGTCTAAACTTCATTTATGTAGTGCTGTATACATAATGGTTATGATTGTTATAATAATAATAACAATAATAATAATAAGAAGAAGAAGCATGGGTCTGTTAGATTTAGTCTTCTGTGTTACGATTGGTTACAAGAATTCACTCTTGGTGAGAAAAGTGAGACTGAAATTTTTTTTTTTTTTTTTACCTGTGTTTTAAGGGAAGGATAGGATTTTTTGAGATCTTGCAATAAAAGCACTATTTGTGCAAAATATTTTAAAGGACATTTAAAAAAGATTTGATGTATTTTTCCTTCCACGGAAATTTCCTTTCCCGGCATTTTTCCCTTTAAAAGCTCTCCAGGATTCAGATCGATGTTATCTGTAAAGCACATTTTATTTAAGAAAAAAAAATTTCTTTCTGTAAGAACATTTCTAAAATTGTACAATGTAGTGAAAATTTATTTTTAGGATGATATATATAGTTGTGACAGGGTTGGCAGGAGGTTTCCCCAGCACCGTCTCCCAGCTTGCAGTGGTTCTGCATCACTGTTCAAAAAAACAAAACAAAAAAACAACTCAAAATATGTAAAAAAAAAAAAAAAAAAAAGAGTTTGCAGTATAATGTATGTGCACTTTTTAAAAGGAAATCAAAATGCTTTTTTTTAATTATTTATTTTTCACAGAGAACAAAACTTTGATCAAATGTCTCTCTGGAGCAGTAGTGGGTTTAACTTATTCTTAATCTGTTTACATCTAGAAATGTACCAGTTCACATTAACAACACATCAGAAGTTTTCATTTTTTTTTTCATCAACTAACACCTATAATAAAATACTTTGTAAATATTAAAAGAGATACTAGTGCAATTGTTGGAATTTGCTTCAGTCTCTTTTTTTTTTTTTTGGTCAAATTGGATTTTTGCTATTGTGTTGTGTTGCACTACCCTGACTGACCACTAGATGGTAGTGTTAGTCTTATTTTCCAGTAGAAGTGTTTAATCAGTGTAATAAAATCTGCACCTCATCTGGTGTTCATGGGAAAGTAGAGGATGTAGATTCCTCCTATTATTCCGTACCAGTAAAACCCTTATGATACGTCTAAACCACATTGGTTACGTAATGATAAACACGTCCACTCATCATCTCCACCGCTTTATTCTGTGTAGAGGCTCACAGGGGGCCTGGATCACACTCTCACACTCATTTACACACTACGAGCAATTAGGGAAACACCAATTAACCTAATCTGCATGTCTTTGGACTGTGGGAGGAAACCAGAGTACCCGGAGGAAACCCACCAGGCACCGGGGGGGGGAGAACATGCAAACTCCAGGCACACAGACCCCGAGGTGGGAATCGAACCCAGAACCTGAAGGTGTGAGGCGATAGTGCTAAGCCTCCATAATAACTACAGTACTAAGCCACTGTGTTTAACATAAAATTAATTCTCCGTATTTAAAATAACACTTCAGTATGGAATAAACCACTTCCAGGGTGCGACTTCATAGGAAAATAATCAGTGTGACGTCAGCCAAAGCAACGCGCTTATCCATTAAGGAATGTCTTATTTTTTGTCCAATTATATTTGCATTTGTTATCATATTAAATGACGCATCAGAAAACTCAACACTGTACAGTACACACACACACACACACACACACACACACACACACACACACACACACACACAGAGCAGGAGAGAGAGAGATTCTTTTTGGCCTGGCTGGTCTCACATGTGACTTGGCTCCATTTGAATGGTGACAAATGTCAGCTGTGAAAGCCAGTGTGTGTGTGTGTGTGTGTGTGTGTGTGTGGTGTGCTGAGGTGTCCCAAAGCTACGGGGTCAGAGCAACATCCTGGTCAGTGTCCATCTTTGTCCCCCTGCACACTCGTCTCAATTAACCTTTCGTGACACAGCGCAGCAGCTTCTCATCCTCAGCCATCGCTCTCTCTCTCTCTCTCACACACATACACTCTCTCTCTCTCACACTCCCTCTCTATGGTGCTGCTCTGGTGGTCAGGAATATAAAATGCCAGCGCTGTCCTGAAGCGCTCACCTGCTCCTCTCAGGCTCTTCGTCCGAGCTTCAGCTCACACACTTTAACCTTTATCAGCTGTTCAGCGTCTCCACGTCTCGTCCTCACAGTCTGCTGTAGACCTGAAGCAGCAGGAGCCACGTCACATCTGCCTGAGTGTCTGGAGCTTTCAAGGAATTAAAAAATAGTAATAAATCAGGTGCTGAAAGATGGACTTTTTATCTTTATTGGCTCGTGTGGCTGTTCACATAAACACAGTCTCTACTGAGGAGTCGTTTACAGAGAGGAGGGGGGAGGGGGGAGGGGGGGATGAGGGGGGGTTTAAAGGGAAGCAGATTTGCATTTTCTAAAGAAAACACAGAGTAACCACAGGAAGTGAAATAAATAATAAAGGAGAGAACTGAATAAAAGACTTAGTGTGAATGGGTCGTGAGAGAGTGAAAGAACAAACGTATGGAAGAAAGGGAAGGAAAGAAAAAGGACTGGACAAAAGAAAGGTTGAAAATGAAAGAAAAAAGGTCAGATGAAAAAAATTGTTGAAGGGAAAAAAAGAAGATATGAAAAGGTTACAGGAAAGAAAGAGAAAGAAACAACCAAACAAACAAATAAAGTAAATGCTGCAACTCAGGAAGAGAGAGAAAGAAAGAAAAAGAAACAAAAAAGAAAGAAAAAGGAAAGAAAGAAAGAAAAAGAAACAAAAAAGAAAGAAAAAAGAAAGAAAGAAAAATAAACAACAAAAGAAAGAAAAAGGAAAGAAAGAAAAAGAAACAAAAAAGAAAGAAAAATAAACAACAAAATGAAGAAAAAGGAAAGAAAGAAAGAAAGCAAGAAAGAAAAAGAAAAACAACAAAAGAAAGAAATAAAAAGGAAAGAAAGAAAGAAAGAAAGAAAGAAAGAAAAAGGAAAGAAAGAAAAATGAACAACAACAAAAGAAAGATAAAGGAAAGAAAGAAAGAAAGAAAGAAAGTAAGAAAAAGAAACAAGAAAGAAACAAAGAAAAAGGTAAGAAAGAAACAAACCAACAACTAAAGAAAATGCTGCAACTAAGAGAGAGAGAGAGAAAGAAAGAAAGAAAGAAAGAAAAAGAAACAACAAAAGAAAGAAAAAGGAAAGAAAGAAAGAAAAGGAAAGAATGAAAAATAAACAACAAAAGAATGAAAAAGGAAAGAAAGAAAGAAAGAAAGAAAGAAACTGCTGCAACTAATCAAGGGAAATAGACAGGAAAGGAAGAAAGAAAGAAAGGTTGAAAATTGCAAGAGAAAAAGAAAAAAAGAGAAATAAAGACAGAGAAAGAAAAGACTGAAAGGAAAAAAGAAAGAGTGTAAGAATGTTGAAGAGAAAAAAAAGAGTTAAAAAATTTAAAACTAAATAAATGACCCGAGAACACACGGCAGGAGAACACAACCTAAACGCTCATTAGGTCAAATGTACTCTCACGGAGAAGTGGGCGGGGTTTAATGAAGTGAGTACCAGAGTTTTATTCGGTGACCCCGCCCACATTTCCCACCATGTACACAGCGTTCTCCAGCTTCGACTAGGCTTAGCATTATCAGGATTAACGAGGATGTGAAAGGGCGTTGGGGGCGTGGCTATAAAATAACAACATCAACAACAAAACAATAATACAGACAGACCAGAATTCAGGTTTACAGACGGGGATTTCTTTCAGCTACATGATAACATTAAGCATTAAGTTGAATCTGGACGAAAGTATTAACATCAAACAAATCTAACTAAAAGTATTTATTAATTAATTAATCTATTTATAAGAGCAACAGTGAGCGCGAGTCCGTGAATCAGGAATATCTGAAAAAAACAAAAAAATTCCTACGCTGGAGACAAACAGCGGAAACGTGCCTCTGTGTGTGTGTGTGTGTGTGTGTGTGTATGCTGTTAGTCTGGCCCACTGCGTCCGATCTGAACGGAACGCATTCACCGAAGCGCCGTCACTGTTCTGCTTCACCCACAATGCCGTCTTTATGCTGAGACACGGAGAGACGCTGTGGAAAATATTTGCGACAGAGAGAGAGAGAAAGAAGAATGGCAATCAAAGTGTTTATTTCACACAGGACTCGACCGGGGTGGCGGTAAGGGTGAGGGTGAGGGTGTTTTTCTGCTGAGGCATGGGGTTGGAATGATGTGTGTTGGTGTGGATTTTACTGCTGTCCCAGGCAAAACTGTACATTCAGTGTGTGGCGCGAGGGTTTCGGGTGAGCATCGGTCGCCGTTCTGGAGGACGCTTCAGCTCAGGCTGAGGAGAAGAGCTCCTTTTATAGGGTTTCACAACAGATTAGCAAAAACGTACCGTAGCGTTCAGCAAACCGAAATGGCCTAGCATGTAGTCGACTCTAAGCTCATCATTCACTCACTCGTTCATCTTCTATACCGCTTTATCCTGTATTCAGGGTCGCAGGGACCTGGAGCGTATCGCAGGAGACCTAGGGCACGAGGCAGGGTACACCCTGGACAAACACACACACACCCATTCACACACTACGGGCAATTTTGGGAACGCCAATTAGCCTAACCTGCATGTCTTTGGACTGTGGGAGGAAACCAGAGTACCCGGAGGAAACCCACCAAGCACGGGGAGAACATGCAAACTTCATGCACACAGAGACGGGAGTCGAACCCGAACCCTGGAGGTGCAGGGCGACCCTAAGGTCATCAACTCATGTTAAATTGAAATTTGCAGATCATGTTCTGTCTTTACCTTTGGCCAAAAAAAACAAAATGCTCACATCACGGCGTTAACTACGAGGTCAACGAGGTCAACGACTCCTCACTTTCTGCCCTCAAATCAGAGTAAAGCAACAACGATCAACTCGAAATAGTTGCTCGTGTAAGGAAAGTCAGATGAGAAGAAATTGTTGAAGGGAAGACAAGAAGACATGAAAAGGATACCGGAAAGAAAGAAAGAAATGAAAAATGGAAAAGAGAAAGAAAGCGAAGAAAGAAAGGTCTAGCAAGTGACGTCAAATCAAAATGACCGCTCCTAGCATGTATCCAGCGCTAAGGGCATCAAGTGATGCTAAATTCAAATGGCCGATCACGTTGGTCATGTTTTGAACCGCTGAGTTTTGGAAGTGACTTCAAATCGGAATGGCTGCTCGCATCATGTCTTCAACTAAGCGCTCTTCAAGTGACGTCGAATCAGATTTGGTCTTTAACTACAGGTTCTTCAAGTGACTTCAGAACAAAAAGGCTGCCCTCGAGCGTGTATTCACCCCCGTCTTCAGGAAGTGGCGTTGAATCAAAACGGTGGATCACACAATCTTGTTTTAAGTAGGAAAATCCAAATCACGTCACTTGTCTCTTTATCTGGCTAAGGACCAACATGGAGATACCCATGTGTTTCTTTCCCTCACGTTGTACAGTAGCTCAAACATATGGATTAAAAATCATGTTATTCAGAGCTTTTCCGAGTTAATTTCAAAACACACACACACACACACACACACACTCATGAGCCATGTCTTTGTTCCCAGCCTACAGTAGAACCTCACAGGTGAGAACAGGAAGCAGAACAGACCCATCCCTTGAAAAAAAGAAAGGGGTCATAAGGTTTCCCCCAACGAGACGTCTTGATTGACAGCCGTCTATTGTGATGCGACGAGCCGCTGCCCCCCCGGGTAATACTCAATCTTATCAGCACACCCGAGGCCAGTGACAGAATCCCCCCGTGCGACAATGCGCCGGAGCGCTGATGTGGTCACCTCGGCCACGGCCACAATGCCGCACATCTGGAGCAGTTGTGATTATTCCAGCGGCTCGATAGCCACATCCGTCTACTCGGTCCGAAGTGATGGCGGGGGGAGGACGGGGCGAAACCGGAGCAGAGGGGGCTGAGTTTATGCAGAGCGGAGCGCCGGCCTCTCACAGGACTCCATTTTAATTTCTAATTCATTAATCTCTCCTGCGCAGACGCTCCGTGAGGTGGGTAGAAGGGTCTCGTAAGCGTCTGGTCCATGCAGGGTCATCAGTGAGGATCTCTGCGGTCTGAGGAGCGATGGTCTGAGTGTGTTAATGAGCCAGAGCAAAACATTTACACCAAACAACGATTTAATTCATGTTTAACGTGTTAATCATAGCGGGCTTTAATCACATGTCCGAGATGGCAAATCAGTATTATAAAAATGAAAGCGCATGACAACAGAACTCGTGCTTGTAAATTAAATACAGCAGAGAAAAGACCTCGTAATTATCTTATTCTTATTAAATACTTATTCATATTAGCCTACTGTACTGTACATTACACTTCCTATAGTACAGTATATACGTTTATATAATATCACAACGGAAGATGTGCTGTTGTACTGATATTGCTTTTATACAACATTTCCAAACACACTATTTATTATCAACAGATGATGATTGTTGTTGTTGGTCTTTCGGCTGCTCCCGGGAAGGGGTCGCCACAGCGGAATATCCAGTCCGCACTACAACCAGGTGTTGTAGCTCAGGGGCCAGGGGTAGCTCAGTGGTTAAGGCATTGGACTACGGTTCGGAAGATCCCAGGTTCAAACCCCACAACCACCAAGTTGCCACTGTTGGGCCCTTGAGCAAGACCCTTAACCCTCAACTGCTCAGATGTATATGAGATAAAAATGTAAGTCGCTCTGGATAAGAGCGTCTGCCAAATGCCTAAATGTAAACTTGGCACAGGTTTTACGCCGGATGCCCTTCCTGACGCAACCCTCCCATTTTATCCAGGCTTGGGACCGGCACTGTATCCAGTGGCTGGGGTGTGGGCACTGGCTGGAATCGAACCCGGGCCTTCTGCATGGCAGGCGAAACACCTACCACTGAGCCACCAGTGCCCCTATTATCAACAGATGATGATGTGTGTCTTTATTTAACCAGTTATTTTTCCCTGCCCACACAAATCCTTCTGCAGCTGGTGGAACTAACTCATTGTGACTTTGATTTTGTTCTTACTGATACTACTGTACTGTATGTACCCAGAATAAATCATGGAGGTGGTGGACAGTCCTGAGAAACTTAGGGTCCAAGCACTATGACATAAGCCCTACGCCATCATGGTGTGTAAGGACCCTCTTGACTTTTTTTCCCCCAGCATCTGGGGCTTTTTGGATGTTTTAACATGCTTAAAAAGTCATGAAACTTGGTAGACAGGTTGCAATCTGCTGTCAGAAGGATGCCTGAGAGTCTGGGCCCCGGGCGTGGGACGGGGCCCTCACACAAGATTTTACTGCATAGCTCATACACACTTGCACGCATGCACACGAACCCCAGAACTCATTTACATCTCATTCAGCTGAACAACTTTCACATTGTATGTGTCCTCAACAGGACGTCAGTTATTTTGGGACATTTGCAAAACACACCTGATGGATTTTGGTCTACTCCTCCGGGGGAATTTATACAATCCAAACCAGGCCTCTGTCATCTTAATACATCGCGGATGCAAAATTGTGGAGGAATATTTGATATCTCGGATGGTTCAGCCGTGACAATGCCCTAAAACCTATGATCAGTTATTTTTTCTACCCAAACGCTGGGTTGCTTCTGTTGGGTAATTTTTCTGGGTTATTTACAGAGAATTGGGTAGTTTTTGTGTAACCCAGCTCGCGTTAAATACAAGGTCTGTATACACATGTTCACTCACATAAGTCACATACGACTGAAAAATAATGATCACTATATGTAACATACCGTGTTAAGGTTACACACAAACTTTCCGGCTGGTCTGAGGTACTGGATGATAATTTAGCTGAGAATAGCTGCTAGCCATAAACCCCACCTGTGTATGAAAGAAACGGCTAAGATGTCTGAGCTTTTTAGCTTTCTCTGTAGAATGTTTGCAGGGTTACGAAGATGGTGAAGTGATGAATGAACGCTAAACTGTTAACTGTTGCGCTAGCATGACGCAGGCATTTAGTTAGTTTGCTAGCGTTAGCAACCACTTTAGAACTTTATTAATCTCACTGCTTGAGACAATAAAATGCTGAGGTTTTACAAAACTGACCCTCTCACAAATATACAGACCTGCTAACCCTCCCGTTTTTCACTAGCTATAACAATATTTTACACCTTTCCCCCTTTGGCGAGTATGCTAATATGCCACCATTAACTGCTGCATGTACTGTAAGCTAACCAGGTAGCCGTCTCTAACCATAACTGCTTGTGACTCAGGCTAAATTAACTATCAATCATCGCGCTACAGGAAAAAGTACCACAGCTGTACAGGTAACTACTAGATGAAGTATTAATATTTGGGTGATTGAATATCACTAATTGAATTTTATACGACCTTGCTGACGTCACTTCCTCCGTACGAGGACACTGAGAAGCTGCTTTTTTTCCGAGCTCCACCATACTGACCAACTTTTAAACTTTTTCGTCCCCTTACGAAGAGTGTACATAAAACGGATAAGTATCTTATAATATATTTACTCGAAACGCGTGTTATATCGTTAAGTTTTAATTGTTTTGTAGCACACCGCTTTTAGCCGGCATTAGCATCGCTAATTAGCATTAGCATCGCTAGCCCGGCTATCACGTTTGTTTGTTTGTTTGTAAAGTTTGTTTTCGCTTCCTCACACCGATTATTTTCCGTGTTTAGACACCATGTCGGTTGTGATTCTGCCTCTGAGTGCAGGTGAGGAGACATTGGAGCTGCACTCGGTGGATTTGGAGGTGGAGGCCGTGGAGAAGCTGATCCGTGAGCTACAGGTGAAGCTGGTCCGGTTACAGCAGCGGAAAGCCACGTTGGAATCGACGCAGACCGACACTCACCTGTCCCAGGTAAATTCTCGGCGTGAGAATTCTCCTACAACCTCAACCCCGCGTGCTTCTCTGCCCAGGTCCAACACACCAAGGACGCATCCCGCCCAGTGTTCCTACACCCCGGCGCCGGGACATCACGGACCCTGGATACAGCAGCAGCGGAAGAAGCACGCCAAGCCCCGGGCGAGGACCTCTCCACCACCACCACCCGTCTTCGACATCTCGACCCAAAACCGCTTCGCTCCTCTCCGCGAGATGGCACACGACGTCCTGGTCATCGGAGACTCCATCGTTCGTCACGTGCGTGCTACCACGGCTAAAGGTAAGGTGCACACACGCTGTTTACCTGGTGCACGTGTTCTTGATGTTGCTGCACAGGTGCCTGCTGCCCTGAGGAGGAACATTGGAGCTGTGGTTCTTCATGCCGGCACGAACGACACCAGGCTGAGGCAGACGGAGATCCTAAAGAAGGACTTCAGGAGCCTGGTCGAGAAGGTCCGCAGCACATCACCCACGACAATGATCATCGTATCTGGACCGCTTCCCACATTTCAGCGAGGAATCGAGAAGTTCAGTAGATTATTTGCTTTTAATGAATGGTTACAATCTTGGTGTCAACAACAGAAATTACGCTTTGTTGATAACTGGAATGTTTTCTGGGAGCGTCCTAGGCTCTATCACACCGATGGCCTACACCCTAGCAGAGCTGGAGCAGCGGTCCTCTCTGACAACATCTCCAGAACACTACGAACCATCTGACTGGCGGTAAGTCATACTGTAGATTCCAAACATATTAGCCACATCACAACTCACCGTAGTGATAGACGCACACACATAGCTTGTCCTATAGAAACTGTGTCTGTTCCCCGAATACTGAGAAAAAAGAATAAATTTGTTAAATTTGCCCGAAACAATCTGATAACCATAAAACCAGAAAAAGGCAAAATAAGTAGTCAAAATCCACCTCTAAAGTTTGGACTACTCAACATTAGATCCCTTGCGCCTAAAGCACTTATTGTTAATGAAATTATCTCGGATTATTGCCTTGACGCACTCTGTCTCACTGAAACCTGGCTTAAACCAAATGAATATTTTGGTCTGAATGAGTCTACTCCGTCAGGATATTTCTATAAGCACGAGCCCCGTCTAATTGGTCGCGGCGGTGGTGTCGCCACTATCTACAATGATGTACTCACTGTTACCCAGAAAATAAGGCCCAGGTTTAATTCATTTGAAGTGCTTATCATTAATGTTGCACTAAATGAAATACGTAATAAACCCTTGCTATATTTTACCTTGGCCACCGTGTACAGACCCCCGGGGCCATATGGCGATTTTCTTAAAGAATTTGGACATCTGCTATCAGACCTATTGGTTAACTCTGACAAAGTATTGATAGTAGGAGACTTTAACATTCATGTAGATGATGCTAACGACGCTTTAGCACTCACATTTATGGATTTACTAAATTCCTTTGGGGTTAAGCAAAATATAATTGGAGCAACTCACCGCTTTAATCATACGCTAGATTTAATTATATCCCATGGTATAGATGTCTCTAATATAGAGATCATACCTCAAAGTGATGATATCACAGATCATCACCTCCTGACATATACTCTACCCGTAGAACAGATTAGCTGTGTCTCCCCACGCTATCAATCTGTTAGAAATATGAATCCCACCACTAAAGACAGATTCACAAGTAATCTGCCGGATCTGTCCCAATTTCTTATTAGACCCCTAAATGCAGATGATCTAGATGAAGTGACTAGCAGCATGGGCACTATTTTTACCAGTACATTAGACACTGTTGCTCCCATCAGATTAAAAAAAGTCAGAGATAAAACATTGGCACCGTGGTACAACAGTCATACTCGCGCCCTAAAGAGAGCAACCCGTAACCTCGAGCGAAAATGGAGGAAAACTAAATTAGAAGTTTTTCGAATTGCGTATAAAGACAGTATGTGCAGCTATAGACAGGCTCTAAAAACTGCTAGGACCGAGCATCTTAGCCAACTGATAGCAAGAAACCAAAACAATCCCAGGTTCTTATTTAGTACAGTGGCTCGCTTAACAAAACCTAAGATGCCCGCAGAGAGTATCCCATCACAGTTTAGAAGTGAAGACTTTATGGACTTCTTTAATGAAAAAATCAATAATATCAGGAAGAAAATAATGGAGGTTCAACCTCTAATAGTATCTCACGATCCAGTTCAGCCTATAGCTTCACATTTAGATTTTCACTGCTTTACAGGTATAGAACAGGAAGAGCTGTATAAACTCATCACCTCGGCTAAATCAACAACGTGCCTGTTAGACCCAATCCCAACCAGATTTTTAAAAGAAGTGATTCTTACGGTTGGAGAGCCACTCCTAAACATTATTAATTCTTCATTACATCTAGGTCACGTCCCTAAACCTTTCAAGTTAGCAGTTATTAAGCCGCTTCTTAAAAAATCTAATTTGGACGCGAATGAAATAAAAAATTACAGACCGATCTCAAACCTCCCGTTCATATCAAAAATACTAGAAAAAGTAGTATCAGCTCAAATTTGCACATTCTTGCAGGATAACAACATCCTTGAAGAATTTCAGTCAGGTTTCAGGCCCCATCATAGCACAGAAACTGCACTAGTTAAGATTACAAATGACTTGTTTTTAGCTTCAGACCAAGGCTGCATCTCATTGCTAGTCCTGCTCGATCTTAGTGCTGCATTCGACACTATAGATCATAATATTCTCATAGATCGCTTACAAAATTATATAGGCATTCAGGGACAGGCACTAAAATGGTTTAGATCTTACCTGTCTGATCGCTACCATTTTGTAGATCTAAATGGAGAACCGTCTGGTATAATGCCAGTGAAATATGGGGTCCCACAAGGGTCAGTTTTAGGACCTCTGTTGTTCTCAATATACATGCTTCCCTTGGGTAACATCATTAGAAGACATGGGATTAGTTTCCATTGTTATGCTGATGATACCCAATTATATATCTCAACTAAACCAGACGAAATACCTAAGTTGTCTAGATTAACTGAGTGTGTCCAGGACATAAAAGATTGGATGACCAATAACTTTCTTTTACTAAATTCAGATAAGACAGAGATATTACTTATTGGCCCAAAAACCAGCACACAACAGCTTTCACAATTCAGCTTGCGCTTAGAAGGATGTACTGTTATTACCAGCTCAGCAGTAAAAGATCTGGGAGTAATATTAGACAGTAACTTGTCTTTTGAAAATCACATTTCAAATATCACAAAAACAGCCTTTTTCCATCTTCGAAATATTGCTAAACTTAGGAACATCTTATCCGTATCTGATGCAGAAAAACTAGTTCATGCATTCATGACCTCCAGACTGGACTATTGTAATGCATTACTAGGTGGTTGTCCTGCATCCTCAATAAACAAGCTTCAGTTAATCCAAAATGCAGCTGCCAGGGTTCTCACTAGATCCAGAAAATATGATCATATAACCCCAATATTATCATCCCTGCACTGGCTACCTGTTCAGTTTAGAATAAATTACAAAATAGTATTACTTACATACAAGGCCTTAAATGGTTTAGCTCCCACATACCTAACCAGTCTTCTGATACGCTACAATCCACCACGCGCCTTAAGATCACAAAACTCCGGACTTCTGGTAGTTCCCAGAATTTCAAAATCTACAAAAGGGGGTAGGGCTTTTTCATATTTAGCTCCAAAGCTTTGGAATAGCCTTCCAGACAGTGTTCGGGGAGCAGACACGGTTTCTCAGTTCAAAAGTAGACTCAAGACGCATCTTTTTAATCTGGCATACACATAACTCATCCCAGTACTCATACTCCAGTACACCTATACCGAATGGCAACTACGCTAATTCTCCCCATCTGTTCTGTATTTCTCTACCCATCCCGAGGCATCGGGAGATTTTGCCAGCTTCAGTAGACAAAGGCCGACCCTGCGAGGTTCCTGAGGCATCCAGAGAAGGACCAGCTCCAACTGGATTCAGCTTTATGATGGAGCTACACATGCTGCTCCTGTGCTTCCAGTGATCCAGACCTCATCTGCCCTCTGCACCTACTGACTCGTCCCTATGCTGAACTGGTCTTCATGACAATTTAAATAATTTCTGTCATATTGAATTTTCACCTGCACAACACACAAGATGTTATATCATTTCTATCTGTTATCGCCCAAATGAGGATGGGTTCCCTGTTGAGTCTGGTTCCTCTCAAGGTTTCTTCCTAATGCCATCTCAGGGAGTTTTTCCTTGCCACCGTCGCCGTCACCCTTGGCTTGCTCATCAGAGACATTTCATTCATTCATCTCATTATTATCTGCACATTTCTCTCACACATCCACACTTCCAATTATTTTCTTTTCTATAATTATTATTATTTGTTTTTATTTATTTATTTTCTATTATAATTTTATTTATTTATTTATTACTTTATATATAATTATTCTATATATATATATATATATATATATAATATATAATTTTTTTTTTTTTTTTTTTTTTTTTTTTGTTAAATTTCTAAAATTTTTGTGAAGCTGCTTTGAGACAATGACCATTGTTAAAAGCGCTATATAAATAAAATTGAATTGAATTGAATTGATTGTAATGTACCAGTATGACACCGACTATGACGATGCATTTCCTCTGTAATTAGCTTAAAATCAACGCAGACCACAAGATCAAATATATATTTAGGAGCTGTATCCTAAAAGCCATGCTTATTTTGCTGTTTTATTTTTCAGTAGCTGTCTCCATGTTTTTTTGTTCCAGGTTACCTACAGTATACCCTACCTTAATGGACAGCTTTGTCAGAAGGAAATTAACAGAATGGTAACTTCCTGACCTGATAGATAGCTTTACTGCTAAGCAATTGTTTTTTGTTTTCAGTCAAGTAGTCCCTTTTTCATTTCGTAATGTACCCTTCATCCACAGCATGTTGAGTCTACAGTACATTGCAACATATTGGCTTCCTAAACACTGGCAGAATTTGATAGTGACAACCCTTTTATAAATTAGATTGAATTTGCATAGATACAGTGGCTTGCAAAAGTATTCGGCCCCCTTGAACTTTTCCACATTTTGTCACATTACAGCCACAAATATGAATCAATTTTATTGGAATTCCACGTGAAAGACCAATACAAAGTGGCGTACAGTTGAGAAGTGGAACGAAAATCATACATGATTCCAAACATGAAAAATAAGTGTTTCTTCTATGAACATTTAATAGGATGGGGTTGTTTATTGCATATATATATGGTTTGCAAAACTTGGAAGTTTTTTTTTAAGTAGAAGTAGAATTAACCCAGCATTATAGTTAAATATGACCTAGCATTTGGGTTGAATATTTAACCCATCTTGCTGGGTTAAACAAATAACCCATTTTACGGGGTTAAATTAAGCCAGCATGTAGTGGGTCCAATATTTACCCAGCAGCTGGGTTGTTTTTAACCCAGTACTTTTTAGGGTGTGGTTAATAACCTGTGAGATTATATTGAGTGTGATGCTTTTTTTCCAGCATCCAGTCAAGTCATAATGATATTGGTATGTCCCCTTTAAGTGCATGTTAACACATTTAAAAATCACACAGGTTGTTTAGAGCAGCCGGGAAGCGATGGCGCAAGGTGCTTGGGCCCGCTCATTGCAACTATATTTCCACTTATTCCGCTTTAAAATATCAGCATTTTTCTGGGTCTGAATCCTAAATAGCGATAAATGGAAAGCCAGTGCACTATGTAGGCTGTACAGTACAATCCCTTGTTCCACACACCATGTAGTGCCCTTGATCAGGGTTTAGAGACGGATCTGGAATTCAGCCTTGTGTTAGACGCTAGTTAACTTTGTAGCTCTCAAAACAGAACCACATGGACGGTTCAAAGGCGATTCTAAACAGGTATTAAGGTGACGGCGTGTTGTTTAAGACGACATAATGTTATCAGGTGTGTGTTCTTGCTCAAAGTGCTTCTGTGACTGGTTGTGAATGTGGGTTTTGTCAGGCAGCTGCTCTCTCCTCAGTACTGCTGTCCATACAGACCTACTCTCACCCACGCTGAGACCCACAGTTAGTGTCATTAACCACTGGACAACACCTAGAGCACAGAGTAATACAAATAATTAAACGTTCCAGTGCTGTTCTGCTCTAGATCACCACTCGTGGAACACCTCTCGTCCAATCAGATTACTATTATCTTATAATGAGATTAATGTCATTGATTTGAGGAACTAAACACTTAATATAGTTTGAGGAAATGAATCATTAAACAATATACTGTAGTAATGAAGCAGAATTACAGTTGCTGCTCCAACACTAATTATTTTTCTGTAACAGCACAAAACTGTTTTGTTTATTTCTGAAGATTCCCCGCTGACCACAGGATGGTACCCATGACGATCCATTCAGTGTATCTCCGGTGTTTGACGTCAGAGCTTTGCATATTCTAACTGTCTGATCTGGCTTTAATGGAAAGGTTTATATCACCATGTGCTCATTGAAACAAAGTAGGAAATCCCCCATATTAAAAAAAAAATGTGTGTATGTGTGAACTAGTCATTAGCCACATTCACATTTGTCACCAACCTTTTCGATTTGTCTAAAAATATGAATAACAGGACAATAGCAGATTGTCATGTTACAGAAAAACTGTTTAAAGCTCTAAACCTAAAGATTCCTTCCTAAAAATCTAGTCTAAGGTATAATATAATATAATATAATATAATATAATATAATACCTGACTTTTAAGGAGAGAAAGAGCACAGGTGGGTCATAAGACAGCATTATAAAGCTTCACAAACTGTCGCTGACAAGCAACAAAGGAATTTAATATCGATTAAAAAAAAACAAAAAAACACAACTTTTACCCAGAATGTTAATGAATGACATCATTCCAAATGAAGAGTTTTGACATCTTCATATATGGAGTATATGGTTATATGCAGTGTATACAGCTTATAACTGTGTTATGAAGGTCAAACGGAGGCCCCAATCTAAGATGTGCGTATTGGAGTCGAGGACGTGATGTTATTGAGGTTGTAGAATATAGTGTTCTGCAGGTCCGAGGGCAGAAAGTTCTCAAGCCAAAAACACAGAGAGACCACTGTTTATAGGGACTTTCTCACACACACACACACACACACACACACACACACACACACGCACACACGCACACAAACACGGAAAAGAAACTGGTTCTGTTATAAACATTACATCAGATGACTTTCAGTATAACTAAGTGAAGAACATAACATATCTTTCTTATTTGCTAAACAACAATTTATACTTTTTTTTTTATCCATTTAAAGTTGCGTCTGATGTTGTGGAGTGAGCATGAAAGTACTGTTTCTTCTCATCATCACTTACATCTCAATAACCTCTTGTTTTCCATTTTGGTTTAAACTAAAGGTTGCAGCTTTACTTCTGACTGATACAAAGTGCTGACAAAGTGCTTGTCTGATTCAAATTTGAAACGTTGGCCTCCCAGGAACTCCTTTAACAGCCAAAACATGTGGAAACGACTTCAGGGCTGTACGGGGGACGTGGCAATAAATCTCAGCTGAGTGACCCCCCCCCGAAGATAGGCCGAAGACTATCACGTGTTTCCTCCAACCCATGTGATGCCAGCCGAACGCATGTTTTCGAACTGCTCGCTCACGCATTGTTGGGGGCGGCGTAACACACTCGGAGGACAGCGCTATCCGCCCCTTCCGCTTGCGCGAGCTCACAGACGCCCCTGATGTAGAGCCGTGATTAATGTGTGAGCACTAAGTACCTCTCATCCCTCCACTCTGAGAGAGCTCGGCCAATCAGCTCTCTCTAGCCCTCCGGCTGTGAGAGGTTACCGCATCACCCGCGTCTTCAGAAACCAAACCAGGATGATAGGGCGAGCGCTTTACCACTGCGCCACTTGGAGGCCCACTTAACTCTCAACTCTCTCTTAACTCTCGAGCATGTAAAGCCCATCACCCTGTCGATGCTGTGTTGATGATCAGCTCCTACTGACTGTGTGCTGAAGGTGTGTACAGGATTTACACGCATCCCGATTCATCTCTCTGATTCATATTAGTGGCATTTAAACACTCAAACTTTTCAGGGTATTTAAATGTCCTCCGTCCTCCACCGAGAGCCTCGGGGAACGTCCTCGGCCCAGATCTCTCATTTCTCACTGTTTGGCTGCCATTTATTCAAATATATTTCCTTATACTTCAGTGTTTGAGCATCTCACGTGGCTTGAAAACAAACTCTGTGAAGTGAGGGAAGAGAAATAACAGCTCTGTTAAAGAGGTTTTTTTTTCCCGTCGCATGTGCGTGTGTGTAGAATGCAGAGCTAGCCGAAGTTTTGTTTTTTTACTTTAAATTTAGGTATAATAGCAGATGCCCTTATCTAGAGCGACTTACATTTTTATCTCATTTCACATCTGAGAAGTTGAGGCTTAAGTTCCTTGCTCAAGGGCCCAACTGGGACAACTTAGTGGTCATGGGATTTGAACCTGCGACCTTTGAACCACAGTCCAATGCCTGAACCACTGTGCGACCCCTGACCTCTTAAGTACTTAAGTACAGTAATGAAGTACACATACTCAGTTACATCCCACCTGCAAAAAGAAACTGCAAAAAAGTCTAAACTCCTACTGAACTTTTGGGAAAACTTCCTGAGGCTGGAGTTAATAAAAGTTTCCCTACAAATAAACATATCAACTTATTAACGACTTTCATTTGTTACCATAGAAACATAAGAACAAGAGGCGTTATTATGTAATCCTGCCGTTTGTCCGAGACCCTGTTAGAGAAAAACGAATCCCCACCCTCTGATGAATCAGAATCCAGAATTCAGCTTCGCGGTTATATAAAAATATACCATAAAGCCAGCGTTATTATTTGCTTTCTTCTACACGGCCTATATTTAGGAAGCTTCGCCACGCTCGTCACTGACGCGCCTCATGCACGGCTCAGCCATTAGATGCTTTTTCTCTGATGCTTTCTGTAAGACGCCGATGGTTAAATGATGCTAAACGACGGCCGGCTTTGACAAAGAGAGTCTGCTTTCATTATGAAGAACTGACATGAGGATGTTTCCCGAGATAGAGCTTCCCGAGGTCCTTTCAAACGCAAATGCTTTGAACGTGTGGCGCAAAAAAACAAGTCGATGGGCATTTTCGTCTCCTGATATATACATAATCACTGTGTTATATTTAGCCTGAAAGACAAAAGGGATTGATTTTGATATTTATACACTGAAAGTTTAAATTCAAACAAGAATTCTGCTCTGGGTGACAAAGTGAATTTTCAGACAGGATCATACAGTATAACACCATTTTTACTTAATGCTTCTTTACTTAATCTCCCGATCCATGCTTTGATTTTTTGTAAATACGCTACACATTTATATTTTTTATCAAATAAAAACACATTTGCTAAACACAATTTCATGCCCTTTTATGTCTGTAATGTCGGTTGCTTTTTTGCATTCAAATCTTTCAACGATCTTAACTGTCACTCAGATGAAACTTGGCCAGGTTAGACTTGGCCAATCGAAAAAGTGTATTATTCTACTTACAGTAAATGCAAAATTGTTAAGATATGAATTTGACATGGTTACGGACACTACAGATTTTTTTCCTTTTTAAGCTTTTTCCAAAAAACTATTTAAGCAATGATTTTTACAGGCCATACGCTCCTAGAAACCTACACAAATTTTAGTATCAATACTAAAATAAATAAATAAATAAGTAAAGCGAGACAGTATCATGCTGGAAATTGCCCATTTTGCGCGCACATATAAAATCATCTCTCAAAAAAACGGCTGAAATTATCAAACTGAAATTTTTAGGTGAAGCGAGATCGGTCACATCCATGTTTGTATAAACTTCAGAAGTACAAGAACTCTTTTAGTACACACATTTTCTGTAATAAATTCAAATCTAATTTAATTTCCAATCTTTATTTGTTACATACACAACCATACACAGTATGATACGCAGTGAAACGCGAGTAAATCCATGAGCAAGGCATAAATGCTCTTAGGAAAGAATAACAAAAATATAATATAATATAAAATCTACTATCTTTTGTTATAGTAAAATAAAATAAGGTGTAGAAATATGTAAACAATGTAAAACTGTAAAGACTTTTTTGTCTCTCATATATTTTCAGTTCTGGTCCTACTGTATACCTGAGCAGTTTCAGATAAATGTTTTTTGTTTGTTAAGCCACACAGTGACCTATGAATCATTCAAGCATAAAAAAATCATCTAACGTAAGGCATGAACCATTGAGAAACATGTGCAGATGATGACAGATGATGATCAGGTTTAGGATTAGGATTAGTATACTGATGATGCTGAATGCTGAGTGGTTGGAACATATGAGAGGGGAAATGAGGCTGCTGCTCAGGTTGTTACTAGATATTTTTGAATTTTTTAATTGTATCTTTAGACACTTCACAGCCTGCCACAGTAAAACAATATATTTTTATTAATTGAATCTACATCATTTAATTTAATATAAAGAGAATTGAGGGGGCCAAGATTTTTGCACAGCACACTGGAGACTCCTTACATAAGTATACAAAGTTTAAAAGTTTTAAGTTTTAATTAATTTATTTTTTAACTGGCTTATATGAAGAGTTCCCTTAAGTGTCCCTGTGAACGAGCTGTTACTGTATAAACACATTAATATCACAGTATAAACCTGTCATTTAGGAAAAATTAATTAATGCTTTCCAACCAATCAGAACGCAGAGCTCAGTAATAGAATAACATGTAATAAGCTTTTAAGTGCTGTAATATACGAATGCATGAAGAATGAGGGATGCAAGAAATGGTCTAGCTCGCGACAATACGCGTGTTTATCGAGTTGCTACGGCAACCCTGACTCGTGTTCTTTCATGACCGTAATTAGGGTGCTTTAAAAATAGGCTGAAATACAGGATGCAACCGTACATGAAAAAGAGGAAGAAAAAAAAAAAAAAAACAGTGGTGGTCTTACCTGACTCAAAGCTTAGCATTAATAATTGTACTTATGTCTTCGGTCATTTAATGAGAGTAAGAATAAAATAAAAAATAAAAAAAACAGGCAACTGCTTTTTAAATACTCTGAAATAAAAGAAAATACAGTTAATAAGATATTAATGTAATTTAATGTTGGATTGAACATGAACCTGAAGTTTCTGGTTAAGCGTGTGTCAAAAAATGTAGAATGTTTAAATTTTAGAACTTTTAATGCTTGTGATATTCATAATTGACGTTGATATTCAAGAATTATTAGATTTCAAGAATGAAACACTTATAAGAAACAAAAATTATCAGGCAATTATACAAAAATAAAATCGACTCAGAACAAAGTTGAAATAAAGTTTAAAAAGTTGATCATTATGTTATTAATTTAATATAAAATAATAATAATAATAATAACAATAATTCTTAGATAGAATTTGATCTACCTCTATTTTTATATGAAATATTACCAAAATACATCCTATCAACACATTAATGTAATTTGAATCCTTAGGCTGCCTGTAGTTTCTTTTTCTTTCTTACTTTTTTTTTTTTTTATAAAAAAAACTTATTAAACTAAACTGTTATTCAAATCTATAACCTGTGAAAGAAATATGTGAATTTCCATCTAAATAAATAAATAAATTAATTAATTAAATGCAAATAATAAAAAAAATAAAATAAATTTTGCTATATGCATTCGTTTGTTAATATATCATTTGTGTGTGTGTGTGTGTGTGTGTGTGTGTGTGTGTGTCTTTCTTCTAATTGGTCTTCAGGGGAAGGTGAGCAGGTTAACGAGGATGTTAATGCACGCGCCTTAACGTTAACGCGGCGTCTCGCTGGGAATTGTTTGTTCCTCGAGGATTCCGGAACGTTCCTCATCTTCTGTCCTGATGAACTGCAGCTCCGCTCCTAATGTCATGACTTTAACTAAGTGCACCCCTTGCCACAGTAATGCTGTGTTCACTGCACATGACTATACACACACACACACACACACACGCAGAACAAATATCCCACCTGCGCTCATATTGCGTTTTTTACACAGAACTACGGTACAGTACGCAGAAGAGCCGCTGTTTCTCCACAGAAGCCCGGCGGTTATTAATAAACTCTGGAGGGCTGTTAAAGCAGGGATGAGAGATCTATTAGCGAGTGCTTGTTTATGGATCGAGGATCAAAGAGGGTCTGGACCATGTTTTTTTTTTGTTGTTTTGTTTTTTTGAAAGCAGTGATTGAGAATTGAGGTTATTAAAGGACACCATAATGGGCCGAAAAGGAAAAATCGGCAAAAACACAAACATTAAGACGCGCACCGAGAGCACCTGGGGGTTAATCATGGCATAAAAACATAACGCGCTGACTAGAGTTTGAGGGCAAGGTGGAAAATATCATGTCTTAGAAAAGTAAAAAAACTGTACAACTATAACAGCAATATGGCAATGATTAAAATAATTAATGTACTTATTGATGACATCATCATTTTAAAATTAAACTTGCTTAAAGTTCTTGTCATGTTACAAACAAACCACACAGTGTAGACACCTCCATCCTGAAAAAAACCCACCAACAGGTACGAGGCACTGACACTGGAGACTCCTTACTGACACACTTCAATAAGTCAACGTTCACGCAAGGATTTATGTATTTCCGGGTGGTGTCAAAAAGTTTCAAGACTAGTTTTGTAACACGCCACCAGGTGGCAGCACAAGGCCGCATACACAGTCTTCATAAGTCAGCGTGCCAAAAGACACGGTCCTGTGTACATCAGGAGTCGTGCGACTGGTGCTATTCTGACCTCGTGCGTTATCACGTCTGCTGTTCCAATCAAAGCAACAACAATGTTTTAGAATGCGAGTTACATTAGCATTTTATAATTTTACAATATATAAATTATAATATGTAACTGAGAGACATAACGCTTATTCTCCATCTCAGACTCTACTCTCACCAGTCTCCTGTTTAAAAAAAAAAAAAAAAGCAATTACACCATGCTAATGTCCGTATTCCCTGGACAAGACGGACTCCGGGCAATTACGGTGTTAATCAGGACCCTGGGTAATAAAGTTTTTCTCTTTCCCATGGAAGAAAAAAAAGAATCCTGGCGTACAGGACGAGAGCGAGATGAGGCCGAGTGAGACGTATGAGAGGACACGGCTCGGTGTCCGGGGATCGTTTCACCTTGGACCAGTCAGTGCAAAGACGTTTAAGGATGTGAAAGCACGTGTGTGTGTGTGTGTGTGTGTGTGTGTGTGTGTGTGTGTGTGTGTGTGTAAATCTGTCCAATTTCTCAATTCTGAATGGACTCTATAAACCACACACAGGTTGGCTCAAAAGTCTCAAAAGAGTTTTTATTACATTATATGGAATTTAATATTTCTCTTTCTTTTTTTGTAAAACCCACCATGGCTTTGAAACTTAACATCAGAAGATGAAGCAGAATCAGACACTGTTTTGTTTTTCCATAGACCAGTTTACATTTTTAATGGAGGTTTACTTTAATTCTGTCCAGGCTTACTGGGATAGTAACCTGTTAACAGCTTACACAATAACCTCTTATACCTGTCTTATAACCTGTTATACTCCTCTTATAACCTGTTATACTCCTCTTATAACCTGTTATACTCCTCTTATAACATTTTAGTTAACATCTTATTCCTCTTGTATAACGTCTCTTACTGTATAACCTCTTGTTCTCATAACATTTTGTTCCCCTCTTATAACCTTTTTATAACCCATGGTATAACCTCTCATAACTATTAGTCCTCTCTTATACATCACTTATAACCTCTTATACCTCTCTTATAACCTCTTATAACCTTTTATACCCCTCTTATAACCTCATTTCCCTCCTTCTAACCTTTTATGTCTCTTATAATCTCATGTACTCCTCTTACTGTATAACCTTATAATGTCTCCTATAACCTCTTAGACCTCTCTTATAACCCCTCTCTCTTTGTACCCCTTTTATAACCTCTTATACTCCTCTTATAGCATATTATATCCCTATTAGAACCTCCTAAACCTCTCTTATAACCTCATATCCCTCTCTTTTACTTCTTTTATACCCCTCTTATAGTTCTCTTATAACATTCTACACACCTCCTATAACCTCTTTTAATGCCTTATACCCCTGTTACAATATAAGGCCAATAACATGAAAACTACTGAATGCAAACGAATGTCATTTTGTAAACTGTAAACACTCCCTAACGAGACGTCCATTTTTAATCAATGCCATGAGAATCTTCATTCTGACCAAATCAGTTTAGTGGGTGTCATAAGGCAGAGGATGAGCTGGATGCTATTATTATTATTATTAATAATATTATTATTATTATTATCAGTATTGTTATGATTATTAACAGTATTATTATTATCATCAGTATTATTATTATTGTCATTATCATTATTAATATTTCTATTATTATTAGGCTTGTGAGTGCGTTTCTCCGGGCCTGGCGTTCCCTGCTGATTCCGGCTAATTCTAATTAAGCCTAATTAAAAGCTCGTTTATGAGAAGGCCTGTGATAGTTATGCAAACATCCGCGGTTGGCTGCGGCTCGCATGGTAATGACCCGCCTGTTAAATTAAGACCTGCTCCTCAGCAATTAGGAGCACCTGACACACCAGTGCCCTCTGCAAGTGTGCAGTGTGTGTGCGTGTGTGTGTGTGTGTTTAAACAGAAGGACTGGGATTGGGATTTTTATTCAACCTTCCACAATTACCCACAGGAACTCCTAATGACCCCGAGTGTACGGAATCCGCTCTGATTAATTGTTGACGTCTCAATTCTTAGCGATTTACGGTCGTCTGCTCCAACGTAGCACAGTTTTCATGGTTAAGTCCTACCAGGTTTGTGATATTTTATGGTTTTACATATACAGGGGGAAAAAAATCCACAACAACGATGATTTACAACAATGACTTTACAATGAAATAATTTGAAATTCTAGTTATTAGCTTTCTACATGACCCAAAATGCAGTGCCGACTGAGTTACCGGTGGGATTTAACTTTAACTTTGTCTTCGTCGAAAGACAGCGATGCGGCGGCGCTTTTAGTCCTCCAGTCTGACTGAATGTGCACGGCTTCGGCTGCATTGCATTCTGGGATTTTGAGACTTTGAGATTTACAGTATCTCTTCGCCTCCTTTTGTTTTTCGACATTAAAACATTTAGGGTTTATGTTCAGCTAATCACATTACATTAGTTAATTCTTGGACTTTCATTTTCTAAGGCTTTGTTCCTCCCACAAGTCTCACACACACACACACACACACACACACACACACACACACACACCAGCCCCACGGCTATTCCAGTCCCGTCGACGTCATGGTCTCAGAGCTGGCCTTGTTGACTCAGGCAACTTCCGGTGCAGACATTATTATTCTCACTCACCGCTCCTTTCACTCAGCATGACTAAAGGCATTATACCCGGCTAATAATAATAATAATAATAATAATGATGATGATGACGACGGTGATGATGATGATGGTAATGAAGATAACGCAAAGTAAACAGGAGTCTAACACTTGTAAGAAATACGAGCGCTCACAATAGTGGCGCCGAGTTCCACGGCTCTTTCCTCAAGACGCTAATAAAACAGTTGTACTGTAGGACTATTAATGGCAGGAGGGAGGGTTAGCGCTCCAGCGCTCAATAATACACACGGATTTAATCTCAAAGATGACAGAAGGCTTTTTCTCAGGCCCTTGTACACGAGTTGATTTATTTATGTATTCCTTCATTTATTTAATAATAATAATAATAATAATAATAATAATGTGTATGCATGAATCCAAAAGAAAAAGAAAAAAAAACTTGCAAGAATATTATTACTCTAGAAAAGCTTCATAAATTGCCAAAGAAAACATTAAAAGTTAAAGTTAAATGTAAAAAATTACGGTTAAAGATTTATTTAAAAAAGGTGAAAAATTTTACTTAAACAAACAAACAAAAAAAAAAACTTGATTTCACACAAGTTCTCCATGAATAAACTAAAATGTTATTTAAATTATTTCATTTAAGAATTTTAAACCGTATTTAAATAGTATTATATATTCCAGAATATACTACTCTTTATATAAATTAATAAATTATATGGCTTATTTATTTATTTATAAAAAAAAAATTTAAACGTGTATTTAAAATTTCATTTATTTATTTTAAGTGCACCTTAGTCTACTATAACTTTACGTCAGAACTGTTTTATAATTAAATCCACCCTCACACTTCACGCTCTTCTTGTTGTTGTTCTGTTTTTGTTTTGATGTTTGTGTGTGTGTGTGTGTGCGCTTCCTCCTCTTCTCAGCTCCTCTCCTCCTCTCGCTCTCGGCTGGTTGTGGTTCACATAACGCTGTTCGCTCCCTCGTGCTTTTTCCCCCCCAAATATCAAACAGCTGAAAGAACCCAAGAGAAGGAACTGCCTTTGTTGGGGACAAAAACAAAATGACAACAAAAAAAATGAAAGATATGTTCTGACTATCTGACTCTGCAGGAGTGCAGAAGATCTCCAGTCATCATTTTAAGAACGAGGTCGACCGGGGGACACTTTGTAAGGCTAAATGACATTGTAGCCTTATACAGTGCATTCATATATTTGTAGTGTTTGAAATATCCGAATTATGGCTTTGAATGTTACGTTAACGGCCGGATGGGAATTCATGGGACTTTCTGCGCTTAGAGCATGTAGCGAGCACTCGCTGACATCCTCCATCAGTATGTGATAGCAGCGCTAGCGAACAGCTGCCTAAACAGCTATGGTGAGACGTCTGGTTTTCTTCCTTCTTCTGGACGTCAACAAATGCAGCCGACTAACTGCTCGCCGTCCTCCAGAGAAAAACCCCCAAGCGTGTTTTCATTGGAATTGCATCCTCCGTTTGAAATGAACGAGCGCTCGCATAAATATCATGCGTTTTATGACAGATGGCGCGAGCAAAGACATATCGATGTGTGCGTACGTGGAGTTACAGATCCGATCTGACAAAAGAATGGGAATTGAACAAACAACATGTGAATCTAGGCTTTCAAACAGTATCTGATCTGTCAGTAGATCATACTGTATAAGAGTCGTCTGAGAATATTGTACCGGATTTATTTCAGTTTTTCAGTTTGCATCATTTCAGAAAGATCAAAAACAAATCAGGCGGATCAGAATCGACTGTACGCTACAGCTACAGACTGTAACGTGACTCGATGGCTTTGGGGTGAGCGCTGCGAGTTCTCAGCGGGTTTCCTCCGGGTGCTCCGGTTTCCTCCCACAGTCCGAAGATACGCGTGCAGTCCAGGTCGACTGTAGTGTGCGACTGGGTGTGAGTGAGCGTGTGTGCGCTTGGGCCCTGAAATGAGACGGCACCCCGTCCTCCCTGAGAGGCTCCAAACCCCCAGCAACCCTACACAGGATAATCGGAATAGATGATAAATGGTCAGGTGTTGGTGATCTTCAGCTACAGTTTGGTTCTGGAGCTCAGTGATACATTCAGCGCTGAAAAATAACTCATTTATCATTACAGCGTTGTTTCAGGGTTCACGCACTGATGATAAATTAATGTATCTGTTCATATTTTCCAACAGTTCAGGTTAGTTTCTAATTTTTTTTTTCCTTTTCGAATGGATGAAATCTGGCAACCCACCGCTGTCATCCATCCTCATAAGCAATCGCGGCTGGTACATTTATGAAAAACATGTGATTTGAGGCTGAGCTCTAATTCAACTCATCTTTGGTGCGCAGCTCTGTGCGACCCGAACCCTCCCACTTTTGTTCTTAACAAATCAATATTGTTTTTAAATATTTGGGCCCTTGTGATTGGACCATTCTCAACAAGTCTTATTAAAGGTCAGCAGATAATATAAGAGAAAATTTGTGTCATTTCTTTGCTAAAATACCCCTTCGCAAGGAAGAACGAAAAACAGTTAAAGAGCTTGAGGACCAGATCGACCTGATCTTCTAATTAAGCAGCAGTCAAGTGATTGCGGCCGAGTTCATCTATGAAACACCGTGACACGCCCCGTGGTTATACGAGCGTCACCCCGCCCCGTGCTTGCTCGTTCTCCATACATGTTCTGGGAGCTGGTCTGACTTTAGGCCAGCTCAGCTGTAATGTATGACCAGATGTCCACCGCTTTGATCCCCACTGCACTTACACGCTCCCTAATCCCTTCTTGACACCTGCTGTAGCTGGAGAACACATCTCCGTACGTCCGCCAGCTCCGTAACTCCTTATTCCTGGAAATTAATGACTCTTGGCGGTTGTTGGATCCGGCGCACGAAGACATGTCTGGAAAACAGTGGAAATTAGGAGCCGAGGACGTCGGAGCTGTCACTCAAACCTCCTGATGACCTTTACTCAAGCTTCGACTCTTCTACTTTTAACAGCGGCACGAGAAAGAGCTCTAATTGGGATCTAATCTATTTTTTTTCCCCGGCTTCAGGTGGTGACGGGTTTGTCAGCGCTCAGACCCTGGGAGTGCTGCCCGCTCCGAGCTAACCTCGTCCTCACAAGCTGGCATATGCTCTACTTGTGCCATTACTGAGCAGATAGAGCTTTCTGTAGAACGCTATGTTGCAGTGCAGAACTCTCAGCTCATTCTAAAACTTTCTTTTCAGGAACTTTTTTATTTAAGAAAATCTTTTTGAATAAAAGCAGTTTCCAAAAAAAAAAAAAAGGGCCACGCCCATCGGGCGAGAACTGTTTCTTAGGATTCAGTAAAAGTATCTTCAGGATGAAGTAAAGTCAGAAGAACTGCCTCACATGATCACTTGAATGTGCACCGTATTTCTCAGACAATATTCTCTATAACTTTATACAGGAAAAAAATAAACACTTTTGAATGGGTTGAATGTTACAATTATTTTGAAGGTGTATTATATTGTATCATATCGTAACATATTGTATCATACAGCATCGTATCGTATCACATTGGGTCATGTCATATATTGTATCGTATCATTGCATTGTATCATAACACATTGTACTGTATTATCTTATTATATTGCATCTAATACCTATTGTATTTTATCATATCACACGGTATCGTATATTAGCATATTATATTGTGTCATACCACCTGTTATTGTATCATATCATATTGTAACATATTCTATATTAACATATTATTTTGTTTGGTATAGTATCATATTGTATCATATCACCTGGTATTGTATCATATAACATAGTATCGTATTGTACCGCATCAAATAATATCGTAACATATTGTCATATTATATTGGATCCAATCCTACGATATAATATTGTATCAGACTGTATATCATATGGTATCGTATCGCATCGTATTGTATCACATGACATCATATCGTATTGTATCGTTACCACATGGTATCGTATTGTATCATATATATATATATCCAATCATGTCATATTGCAACGTATCACATGGTATTGTATTATAACATCGTGTTACATTGTATCGCGTCACATTGTCTTGTATCATATTGCATGATACCACATTATATCGTTTGGCATCATATTCTATGATGTTGTCTCGTATCTTATCCACAGAGTGAGAGACCCAGGATCACTTGTTACTTCTAAGGCCTGACTTCCTGACCTCCAGTGCCTCCAGTTCCAGCAAAGGCTGACGCTGAGGTTATTATGCTTATTATAATCGTGCAATCTTTGGGCGGATTGCCACGGCTAGTCTTACATCTGCTCAGACGAGGCCGAGGATTAGCGGCAGCTCTGCGGCTGCGCTGCTGGTTTAATTGCATTGTCCTGGGAGCTGATCGCGCCGCCGCAGCCTTCCTTATCCCCTCGCCGTGGAGCGGTTCGTCCCAGGGATTATTGGACAGGCAGATAAAGGGACACCTTGCTGCTGAAGCATGGACATATGGGCCACGTATCTGTGCTTCTCATCAATCGGGAAAAAAAATAAGGGTGTAATAGATTTCGACTGCGGATTTAAAGGCAATTAGTTTAGACTAGAGAAGAACTGTATATGCAGAAGAGGGACGGCAGGAAGGAGGAAGGAGATGAACTAAAGAAGAAACCCCCCAAAAAATGATGCAACCAGATATGTTTAATTGTGTTTAATTGTGTTAATTCTGGATTCTCTTTCAAGAATGAATGGAGTGAAATATCATCCGCATACGACACACACAATCAGTCAACACTGTCATACTGTACGCTGAACACTGGCACCGGAGAACATCACAGAAGTTATTGTATGAACATTAACAGTAAAAACATAGACAAAGGAATTAAAACAGTAAAATATATAATTGTGCAATAATCATCAGTGTCTTCTTGCTAGAAAACAAGGCACGTTAAATGTAAACGCTAAAGCTAGCGCAAACTAAAGATCGCGGTAGTACGCGGTATGTATCTTCTTAAACATATATACGAATCCTAATGATTATTATATCACTAATAATGATAATAATAGTTAGATTAAAATAACAATAACAATAATAATAATCATGCAACAAGCTGTAAAGATTCAAGACTACAAAAAATTATTTTCCTTTTGGCTGATTGACACTAGTCTGAAAACATTGTGCGTATTCAGGCAAAGAAAAAACAAACAAAAAAAAAAAAGACATGAAATTAAATATTATCTCAGATCTTAATTAAGCAATGCATAAAGATTTAATAAAAGCACAAATGAGTAATACATTCTAGTGCTATTGGCACAAGACCGTGCTAGGAAGCGATTAAAGTGTCCAAGCACAAAAATTACGAAATAATAATCTTTTTCATTTGGTTTGGTATTTCGATAAGACGTGCACAGTAGACGGACCAGGTAAACAGCAGGAGTGCTGGAGGATCGGTCTCAATACCGATATCAGTATTAGTGCATGTGAGAAGTTGTGCAGCGAGTGTAAACTTGGACAGGAAGAAGGAGAAGACGTGCGGGAAAAGTGCATCACAGTAGCTCCGCCCACGGTATCACGTCCTCCCATACGGTCGCTCAGGGGTGTCACATTGTACAACCTTGAATAATGGCACAGCTATAAAACTGCAATATGATGTAATATAATAAAATATAATATAATACATGTGCTAGGACATGAGTCATGCTAACCAGCTAGGAACGTTCATGGCACTGCATGCATTTGTGACAGAGCATCAGAGTAGAGTGTAATTATTATTATTATTATTATTGCACAAGTTTACAAAGCAACATTTTGTTAACTACAGTATAACGCACGGTAGCAACGAAACTAACGAAAACAACTTTCGCAGTGTATTTCAGCTCAAAATTTACTCGAGGATGCCAGAATTTTTATTTTTTTTAATGAACAGTGTGTAAGACTTCCAATGTGTTATAAAGATTGAAATGACGTTATATTTTCATAACGTGATGGTTTCTAACAATCTAACTAGCACTACAGCTACTAACAAACAGCACCACCTGCTGGTAAAAAGACCTCTGACGTGGACTGGCGATCTTTTGGGCGTGGTCAAGAGATAGTGGGCTACATCTAGCATTTGGCAGACGCTCTTATCCAGAGCAACTTACATTTTTCTCTCATTATACATCTGAAGGTTAAGGGCCTTGTTCAAGGGTCCAACAGTGGCAACCTGGTGGTCGAGGGGGTTTGAACCTGAGACCTTCCGAACCGTATCCAATGCCTTAACCACTGAGCTACGCCTGACATCTTCCATTATCATCATCACCAACCGCTTTTAACTTTGAAGCTGAAAAGTAAATTATATTTCACCTCAACAGTGATTAAGGGGTCCAAGCACCTAGTAGTAGTAGTAGTTTGGTTCAATAATTATTCATTATTTTATGTTTTCATGAGCATTTGATGTTCTCTGTTCATTAAAATGCCACTCTGATGGTGGAACAACCTTAAACCCTTCTACTTAATAACGCAAATTCATTAAAACTTCATTAGACGTGGACTCAACTCTTCTTCCTTGGCATCGCTGTTAACTTTCTCATTCTGATTTTGGTTATGAATTACATTACGTGTAGCCATTGCTAGCTTTTGTTTTAGGCCTGATGGTCACGTAACTCGAGTTCGGTGATGACTCGAGTTAAGTATCACAATATCGCGGCCACTGGAATCAATCAAACTCAATAGATGACCTACAGATTCCAAAAGAAATGAAAGCACTTCCTGAATAAAATGTCCAACTTTTTGTTAGACTTAAAAGACTGATAAGATGAAGTAAGTGTGAGACTGATTCAGTTGACTGTTCTGTTGCTTTCCATCGTCTTTCATTGCATGTTTAATCAATTATAATCAAAACAAGAATGACAGAACACTATAGTATCCATGGACCCAAAAACAGTGTTACGATTCCTGTACTTTAAAGAAATAAAAGTTTGGACGGCCATGTTGTAAAGATTCCCAATAAAAACGTCCAGTAGACAAAACGTTCATTATTGTTCCACGACTGCGCTAGCATATACAGGCCTGTAGTGCGTGCGTCTCTGTTTTTGGGTTGCCAGATATTCAACAGCAAGGTTTGCAACACTGACCTGTTTTCAAACGAGCTTAATTTGCCTCGGAAAATGATTATAACTCGACGTTTCTGTGCTTAAACAACTTCACAGATCCTGCGATCACCAGGTAATATTCCACATTAATATTCTATAAACATACTTCGGAAAAGTGTTGTTGATATGACCCACATTTTCTTGCCAACCTCATTATCCTGAAAGAATGTTCCGGAAAGTGCGTCATAACTAAATAAACAATTATAACGAGGCGAGGGTTTTAATTTCCTATACAGTATTGTGAGTGTAGTGTTAAAAAAAAATCACAGTTCCCAATGAAACATTGTTGTTATAATGGTAATAATTACAACGCGCTTGGCGTTGCACAAACGTGGACACAGGGTCCTGGGTCGGGTTCTGGGCCGTGAATTCTTATACAGTAGAAACAATTTTAAAGTATGCAATTTAATAAAACAGAGTGAACATCAAGCATCCCAAGACCGCCAGTTACACCGACGCTATTGAAAAACAAACGCTAATAATTTTATAGTTTGATTAAACGTTATCATTTTCGATTGCTCAGATGACGATGACGCCGTTTCAGCACAGGCTCAAGTAAATATTGTCTGAATTTGCAGCCTCAATGATTGAGACATCAGGCATATCCAAAACTTTTACTGTTAAATAATTGCGTTAAATAAATGCGATGCAAGCTTAAAATTAATGATAATAAAACAAAGCTATTTTTTTGTTGCGGACACCTGCGAGGTTTAACACCTGTGACCCTGGTCGAAGTTCTGGGGTCCTCACACTCCTCCACCGCTGCGGTCCACAGACACCGGTCCTCTGGAGTCCAAGCTCTCCTCCGCTGTCTTCATCAGGATGGCCAGTCTGCTGTCGGAGATCTGTCCCCTCTGAACCGCACTCATGAGCTGAGTGGACCAAAAGAACAGATCTATAATCAGGTGCGACGCTCGTGAAGAAACGTTCTGGCGTACACTCCTGTCCGTGTCATGTGACATAACATTATCTCGGACACATGCACATAGTCCGCACCAACCAACACACACGCACACACACGGGTGTCCTCTCATTAAGTCCAAATTAAAACTAACAAGTCATCATCCTAGCGTACTTTAACACCTGTCCTCTAGCTGCTGTCAATTATTCCCAGTAATCTCAGTCATGCTCGGGTGCGAGCGGACAAAAGAAATCCACACGCCTCGCGCTAATTTACCGCACGCTCGTTATCGTAAGCGCCACGAGGACACTCCTGCGCTTTTAATTACAGCTGGTCTGTCAGGACCCAGGTGAGGACGCACCGCGCGCAGTAGTTAAGTGTCCACACCTTTGTCCCTCCCAGCGCGACTTTCTATCAAGCTAATGAGGCGCTCGCGAAGATCCAATGCGCTATAAATACAGCGCTGGCAACGTAATCATCAATCTGTGACTCTCTCTCTCTCTCTCTCTCTCTCTCTGATCTCGTACCTGCAGGAACTCGTCCAGTTCCACCTGTCCGTTTTTGTTCAGATCGACCTCGTTGAGGATCTCGTGGAGGGCGTTCTCGTCGATCTGAACGCTCAGTTTCTAGAAACAAAAACAAACACAAGACAGACAGACAGACAATACAATCAGGAGTCGTATGAGACACAGGAATGGATTTTTTTTTTTCTCTTACAGCCAGTCAAGAAATTGTGAATTTTTAGAGGAAAAACAAAAATGTATTGCAAATCAGTGAAGGGAAATTCCTTTATTTATCTGCTTTTATGACAACACGTGTTTGTATCTGCACTCATTCCAGTACCTTTATTGTTTCCATAGTAACAGAAACTAGCATGGTGGACGCTCCACAATACTCCAAGTCTCAAACTTGATACCCTCAGTGTTGCTAACAGCAGGTTTAGTCCGCCCCGCGTGCCAGAACTACCCTTATATCCCTCTTTACCCCCTCTGCGCTCTCCAAGATTCCACTGCTATACAGTACATTACAGTGTATAGCCTTTGCCCTGTCAGGTGACCCCAAAACATGTCACTCAACATAATATTAAGCACAACATATACTGTAGAAATATAATGCAAAACTATAAATAGTAATCATCTAATTTATATACTATCAGCTCTTGAATATTAATTTGTACTGTAAAATAATAAATAAATAATAAAGAGACATGCCAAAATTATGCAAAATAAACGTTTTGGTAATTTTTAGACATTGTGATGCTTTCCAATTTCTCTTTCTCCTTTTTTTTCCCATTACTATCGTTTCGATTCCGTAATCTAATCAGTTCATCTCGTGGTTATGATGATCGTTCCTTATTCAACCCCCCGTTCTTGCGATGTCACTCCAACGAGAATCTCCTTAAACAAACATGAAATTACAGTTTTTCTTATGACGCTGACACTGGAGACTCCTTCCATTATACAGCTAACACGTTCTATTATCATATTTTTAAGTTACCATAGTAACAATGACGCACCTGAAAAAGGGCGCCTACTGCATACTGTCAGAACTGCTCTTCTAGGGAATTAATTAATCAACACCTTCCAACCAATCAGAACCCAAATGTGACCCAAATATTAAATAAATAAACAAATAAACAAACACTTCATTAAATTGTAACCTGACTATAATATAAATTAATTTGTTAAATGCGTCATTGGTTATTTGTAATTTAGAACTGACACCCAAATTTTTAAAGGTTTGTTTTAAACTGCTATTAAAATTATATATATAGAATTATGCATTCAAAACTTAAATTAATAGTTTTATTAATGAATAAATAACAATAATAATAATAATAAATAATGAAATATTTAAATATCAATAAAAAAATTTATATTCAAGTGTTTTTTTTTCAATTAATGACAAATCTAATTATTTAATTCTACTTCACTTTTTAATTAATTAATTAATTAAATTATTAATTAATTAATTAATTAATTAATGTATTTATTTATTTATTTATTTTTAAAATAATATTCTTGTGGTATAAAAGGTTCTCACCTCCAGGACTTGCTGCACATCTAACGTCGTAATGAAACCTTTGCTCTCTTTGTCAAATTTATAGAAACGCTTCTTATACCTGGAAGAGTTAACAGAGAATTAGTGCAGGTTATAAACACACACACACAAACACACACACACACACACACTGTACCTGGACACCTGCTCGGGTGTGAGTGAGATCTCAGACGTCTTGGTGAGCTGCTCAGAGCGAGCTTTGTAGCCCATCTCCTGGTACAGAAACTGTTTAGCTGCCTTCAGTTCCTCCTGCAAAACACACACACACACACACACACACGGTTTCTAAACACCACACAAAAATTACTACTAAAGTATATACTCTTTAAGAGTGATTATAATGCATCATAAGCATACATATGATATTGAATATTTAACACCTTACAGCGTTCAGCGTAAGACAAGTAAAAGTGCTTATGTATAAACCTTTGTACACTGTTAATACAGAAGTTCATAATGTCCAGTTACACAATGCATTACAGCATCTTTTCCCCACGAGACCCCTAATGCAGCATTATATCAGGTTGGAATATACAGAATACAATAAGTTTAGTTATTAAACCATTATTATGAATTCATACTCTCTCTCTATTCAGTGTTCTGCATAAAACCATCACGACGGGATTAGTCGTATACTCTAAAGTTATAATGCATTATAACACACAAGACATGTTGTAATCAATATAAAAGTAAGGACTATAATGCACCATGGCAGATCAGTAGAGAATGAAGTAAGCTTTTCAAACATTACTACAAGTCCATATACAGTACTGAAACCATATTAATAGCGCTATCATACATACTGCCATTATAACGCATTATAACATCAACTGTAGTTTCA
>CM060115.1:21250451-21272951 GCA_030522415.1 Channallabes apus | reverse complement strand
GTGAAAATATTTTTAGATGCCAAACAACTCCTAAAGTTCTAACCTTAAAGGTTTTTTTAGTTGTTCCTCCAGGAGGAACGCTTAATGATGGTATCTCACACCCTACAACAAAGCGTGTGCTCTTCTCAGAAAGTCAGATAATGTTTTTAGCATTTCCACATTTGAAAAAAAAACTCTCTTCAAGAACCTTTTCTTTTTTTTTTTCCTCCCCGAACCGACTGTGACTTTACGTAATCCAGCGCAACATGCGTCACTTCTGACGTTGTGGGAATCTGACCCACCGAGAAGACCGGAGCGCACTGCACATTCTACACCAGAGACGCTCACAAAACACGTAGCAGGCCGTGTTTCCTGGAGCGGCGAACAAAGGCGGGATTGTTTCGCGCTGCGACTGACCGGCGATGGTGACCAGGCCGCTCTCGCTGATGTTGACGACATGGTTGCGGCAGATGGACTGGGTGTCTTTAGAGTTGGGGTCAGTGACCAGCGGACGGATGCCGCTCCAGGCTGCCAGGACATCGCCTCTCCGCACTGAGATGACAGAGAAGACACACACGCACACACACACACACACACACACACACACTGAGTACAGAGGAAATGTCACAGATACGAGTAGCCCGATTCCAGCAGTCGATGAAGAATCCTCGGCTGGTGTTTGGTCTGAACTGAAGCAGATGAAGCACCAGATTTCCATCAGGACAAACGCAACGGCAAAAATAACTGGAACATCAACAATTACAGGAATAAAAAAACTAATCATTATTAATATATTGGAACATACAAGAAAACTAAAGACATACTTCTTATAATGCATAAAAGTACATAAATCTGAAACGTTTACACTCCAAGCAACTTCACACACTGAAGTGAAACTATTTATTTATTTATTTTTTTTAAACAAATTGGTGCAATATTCACACTGTATGTCTACTTTCCATTATTCCCACCTTTTGTTATTCCCAACCTTCATTACTTCCACTTTCCGTTATTCCCACCTTCAGTTACTCCTACTGTACCTTCACACCCAACTTACATTATTCGTGCTTTCTCTTGTTTTTCACCTTTATTTCACATCTTGTTATTCCCACTTTCTTTTACTTTCTTCTTCTGTTATTCCTTCCTTCTTTTAATTGACCCTTTGGTTATTCCCACCTTCTTTTACTTCTACCTTCCCTTATTCCCACCTTCTGGTATTCTTGACCTTCCGTCGCCCCCACCTGGGCACGTTATCCGCGCCTTCCTTTATTCCCACCCTCCATATTTCCCCACCTTCGTTTACCTCCATCTTCCGTTACTCCTACCTTCAATTATTCTCACCTTGAATTACTCACACCTTTTTCAGCTATTTCCACCTTTCGTTATTCCCACTTTCTATTAATCTCACCTTCCATTACTCAGCAAAAAAAACTTGAAATTGCTCGTAACAAAGTGTTGCTGCATTTACATCACGCGTTATTCCCAACCAGTCGTCCACAACCCTGGGAGTTTTACACGTACTGCACACGACCAAACCCGCAAAGACCCATCAGTTACACTCTTAGCGCTTCTCCACCGCGAGCGTCTCCTGCCTCGATCTCCGCGCTGCCGCGACATCTCCGGCATTAATTATTAAACCTGAGTCGCATTTCGATCGAGTGGTAACGCACCTGCCACTGTAATATGCTGGTTGATATTTCTGAATGGGTGCAAAAAAAAAAAAAAAAAAAAAAAGAAAGAGAGAAAGAAAGAAAGACGGCAGCCTCATTATCAAAGGGCATCTCTGCAACATTTATGACAAGGCTGGGCAGCTGAGCAGACAGCAGGCTCGAGAAGGCAATAACACACACACACACACACACACACACACACACACACACACACACACACGGGAAGCAACTCGCTTTGTGAAATATTAACAGTAACTCTAAATGTATAAAAAAAAAAAAAAGCTTGACATTTCCTAATTAATCATTAATAAACAAATGTAAATTGCCGAGGCATAAGCGGAATAAAACACTCCAAGGTTTTACATTAACTGTTGATTAGTTTTCTTCAACAGCATGACACACACAGAGTGATTTTAACCTGTTAAAAATCATCCAGGAGAGAATCACAATGTCACAAAAGAGTCTTTTTTTGTTTGAGGATTTTTATTAAATCATCTACTGTTTGGTTAAAAGGTTTTCAGGATTATCAGGAACGTAAATGACGTTGTGCGAGAGATAAAAGCAGAGTGATTCTCGGCTCTCCGCTCTCTCCACAGCCCCAGGCAAGGTCTCTCTCTCTCTGTCGTCCGCTGCCGCTGTCTCTCCGTCGTGATGCTGTATTCACACGTCCACGTCTCCGACCCCTGAGCGTCCTGAAATACTGTATGCTAGAGGCGCGCTCCGTGCTCTGCGCTACTCCGCTGTATGACTATCACAGAGCTAACGAGGCGCTTAACCCCCCCGACGGCCACAATGCCGTCGCTTAATCTATCTAATCCGCTCCTGATTCAGGAAGAGGTCTACTCCTATCAGCTCAATCAATCCAACAATCAGCCGCGGCACTCCGTCCAATTAGGAGAAGTGCGCGGAAAATCAATAGCTCCGCTCTCTGATGAGGATCCGGAGCAGTTAGCTGTTAGCAAGCCTGCCTGCCTGCCTGCCTGCCTGTCTGTCTGTCTGTCTGTCTGTCTGTCTGCACCACCAGGGCACACGGGTGAGAGCTGGGTGCCAGAGAGGCTCGGGGTGAAACGCGCGATAATGTCACGGTCGTAAGAGTCCTTTCCGCTAAGCCGTAATCGATGTTTATAGTCTGTAAGAGTGTAAGCGCTGTTATCTAAGTGCTGCTCGGTCAAACTTTACTTTTGGTTCCGAACTGTCAAGTATACACACACTACCTTTTTAAATGATCAGGCTAACTGGTCAAACTAGCGGGTAGCTAACTAGCAGGATAAAGTTTATGACTCTCAGTAATGCAGATGACATAAAGCTTGGTAATTTTTTAGTAAACATTTTAGTAATCAGTGAGGTCGTCTGTCTCGGCCGCAGCTTAAGAGTGATGTCGTAAATCTCGCCGTTGTTTCTCACTAACAGGGATACGTTCTATTCTCAGGTACGTTTGTCACATGTTCACTGAGAAAGAACGAGATTGTTTTTGTTTTAAAAACAACCGACCAAACAAACAAACAAAAACAAAAGAGCACTTTCTGATATCCAATCCATTATTCAGCATAAGCAATCCATTATTAGATTCAGATGTAAACACACCCCAATAAATAAATAAACAAATAAAATTTCTATGCTTTACGCGTGAAATTCGGTACTTCAAGAAAATTAAACAATTAGAGGTTTGATTTGTATACAAACACACAGTGGTATCTCGGCATATGAATTTAATTTAGAAAAGACATGTAAATGAAGCAAAATACGGAATAAATAGACATTAAACTTCACTTAACCTTAATTTATGACTCCTCTCAGCATCGACTGCTTCAAAAAGCAAACCGAAAGCGGCTCAGTTTTCTTCTTGCTACCGTACTTCATGAAATTTTTGGGACCCGTGGTGCTCTGTCCTCAAAAAACCCCCACAAAATATATGTAAACTCGCTTTATTTGGCGTTTAACCGACACAAACAAGTTTTGATCGAAGTACGGGCAACTTATAGTAGCTGTCGTACTGTTCTGCTAGTTTTTTTTTTTCACTCGTATGCCGAAAATGCTTTGTATGCCGAGGCAAATATCTTTTTTCCTGAGGCCCGTATGCCGAGGTAATGCTGTATATATATGTGTACTTAAGTCAATGTTTTAAACCAAGGGTGCCAATAGTTCTGGAACTATAACTTATAGCATTTTTGCCTGTGCCTGAGTCAGCATCACGGCGGTGTCGAGCGTACCTTCGACGTCAGGGCTGAGGTAGTGTCGCACCTCGCTCAGGATGAAGTTGATGTCCTCCTCCACGGGGATGGGGTGGGCCGTCACGTCGGTGGGCGTGTCCGTCGTCCCGGCGATAGTCATTTTCTCCCAGGGCAGGAAGAAGATGACACGCCCATCGCTGGTGGCCGGATCCAAAAGCCCCATGTTGTCTGGACTGGACACGTTTAATATTAGAGATCGATTCAGTGATGTATCACGATAACTTCATGTTTCAAGTTATGCATCTGGTTCACATCTGGCCACACTGGTTCGATTCTTTGAAAAATTTTTTTTTACATTTATATATACTACCGTTCAAAAGTTTGGGGTCACTTGCAAATGTCTTTGTTGTTGTTTAGTGATTTATTTTCTACATTCTACAACAATACTGCGGATTTAAAAACTATAAAATAACACATCTGGAATTAGGTAATTAGGTAACAACAAGAAAAACAAGACACAGAGGTCGGCCTTTCTGTAATAGTTCCTGCAAGAACAGTATTGTGTCAAGTGCATTTGCAAACTCCGTCCAGCACCATAATGAAACTGTCTCTCATGAAGGCCGTCCCAGGAGGACGAGAAAAAAAAATAATCTGAACCTAGAGGAATCCCTATTTAATACAGTACATTAAATTATCATTATTTTTTTAATTGTCTTTATGTATATATTTTAATTTATTTAAGAACTTTATTTATTTATTTTATATATTTTATAAAATGAAGCATGCATATTACTTAAAATTAAAGGGTATAAAAATATCAAAAATTAAGTGGTTAAATTAATTAACACAAACAAATAGTTATTAATTTATTACTGGGTAATTATTATATTCATACTTTCAATAAATATGTCAAAAATGTTTATGTAAAATTATTATGCACATCGAATTATTTACTAATATATAACACACACACACACACACACACACAATGCTTTAATGATCTTGTTTATAATAATAAGTGTATAATAATGGATTTGTTGTATTATAACGTGTATAACGTTCTACACTCATCATTTTATTATCTCAGATCGACCACATCTTTACATACGTTATTGTATTTTCTTTTAATATACAAAACTCGAGGCTCGTGATGTGACTGGAGGATCTGACCTGTAGTATCCGGGGATGACGATGTGCACGCCGGCGCTCGGCTGGCAGATGTTGGTCGTCTTCTCGTTGTCCATTTTGCGCAGCGAGTCGGTGAAGGGACCCGTGGCGTTGAGGACGCACTTGGCACGAACGTTAAACTCCCGACCTGCAATCAGCCAGGATTTGAAAATGAGACAGAACTCCACGGGGGGAACCACGAGCAAGCGGGAATCACACTCACACACACACACACACACACACACACACACACAGGGGCAACTACACAACCACGAGAGAAGATGAATGTCTTGGCATTTTCTGACATAAACCGTTCGTCAGACCAGTTACAACACATGTCAGCTTTAAAACAAACAAACAAACAAACAAACAACAACAATAATATCATTTTATTAAGTTTATAATTATTATTTCCTAAATACTGTAAGCAGTAAATGTCATGAATAAATAAATAAGTGATGGAATACTTTGATATAAACTGTTTAAAAAAATTATATAGAATAAAAAGTGTACAAAATCCAATAATTAAAAGAATATTCCAAGACTAACGTGCCTTTAAAACGAATGTAAATAATATATTAAAATCTGTCTAAAAAAAAAAAGAATTTTTTTTTGTGAAAAAAATCTTTAAAGGGGCGGTATGTAACTTTTACTTGAGCACTTTATTAGCCTTAAACACTTTGCAAAATGATTCAGAAATTAACTTTAACCCCCAACATGCACATACTGTATACATATAGAGTATTTATACTGTACATGTACACGATGTCTGTGTGTGTGTGCGTGTGTGTGTGTGTCCTTACCCGTGATCGTGTCTCGGCAGCGCGCTCCACACACTTTCTCTTTCCCCGTGGTCGGGTCCGTAGCCTTCAGCAGCCGCGTCACTTCCGTGTAGTTAGCGACGGTGGCGCCGTAGCGAGCCGCCGTCAGTGCGATCGCTAAATTCATGCGGGAATCGTTGTGCTGGCCTGCGACATGATAAGAACAGGATCGTAACGCGTTAGGAACATCGACATACTGTAACACTGACTTGTTTTTATTTACGCCATTAATTTGGCCAGAAGTTGAGGGTTAAGGGCCTCGCTCAAGGGCCCAACTGTGGCAAACTGGTGGTGCTGGGGGTTTGGAAATGGAACGTTTTGCGTTTTTTTTTTTTTTTTATCTAATTAAAGCAGCTATTCGTGTCAGAACAGGCTGTAACATGCATTCTGCTGCTAAACGCTTCAGAAAGCCAAGTGAGGTGATTGGAAAGCACTACAAAGCATGGAGCATGTGTAATGACATCACAGCATGCATGACTCCGCCCACCCCCCCAAATCATGCTCCATGCAGGAGGAAGCTTCCTTTTGAATGTGAAAAAACTTCAGACAGGCTGGAGAGCGAGCAACTTTTTAAAATATCTGCTATAATATCAATTATATCATTTACAAGAGGTACAAAAGGAATAAAACACTTCTGTTTTTTTGTTTTTTTTACACTAAGCACTGGGTCACTCAAGCCTTCGTTGATTAGTTTTCTATCCCGGCACCACCAGCACTGAGTGGTTTTCTTTCCTTAATGCGGAACTCGATAGAGCTGCACGTTGTGTTTCTTCTTTTCCTTTTAAAGCACCATGAGCGAGGACTACGCTGCCGATGGTACCAGCGGGCTGCGTTACTCACAGAACCATGTCTAATGCTAACATGCTCACGGCGACTCCAGCAGACAATAAAGTAATAGCGCAACCGAGGAGCCCCTTTAAAGGGCAAATTTTCGAATGAATTACGAGCGGCGATGAGACCGGCGCGCTCCGTTAGACATCCCGTGAACCTTTAGTGCTGTTAGTGACCGCATGAGATATATAGCGGGGGGGAAAAAGACGTCGTTAAGAACGCCGCGTTCACGATGCGCGCTACGGAACTAGCGGTAGCTACGCGACAAATATGAACGGATTCACCACGAGCTACAATATTTATGATCGACAGGAACCTTAAAGACCCAAGATGTTCGTTGTCGGTTTAATTCACGACAGAATAAAAAATAAAAAAAAAATAAAAAGTTTAACGGATCAGATAATTTATAATTTTTTTTAAAAATCCATCCCAGAGAAAAGAATGACGTCTAACAGATTAGCAAAGGTCTCTGTGGATAAAAGTGAAGTTTTGTCAAGGAACAAAAAGAACAGATGACGGAGAGATCTCATGAAAAAAGCAAGAAGGGAAAAAGAAGAAGAAGAAGAAGCAGCAGGTATGAAGGAAAGGAAGAAAGATTGAAAGCGAGAGAGATAGAGGGAAGGGGGTGAGGGAGAAATAGAGGGAGGCAAATAGTCTCAGGCAGAGCCGCGATCTCCAGCCGAGAAGGTCAGATTCGGAAATGTCACGGCCGTGATTGTTCCAGATTGAATAATTGGAAAGAAAAGCCAGCTGACAACTCGGAGGAAGAAGAAGGAGGGATGGGGAAGAGGGGATGTGTGTGTGTGTGTGTGGGGGGGGGGGGTTAAAATGAATAAAACGCATCTCTAAACTGTCATTAGAGTGGCCCTGTTTCAGAACACCGCTCTCTCTCTCTCTCAGACGAGGCTTAGCGCCGACCGAACCGCGCCGAGAGTCTCCTCGGCCTAAACTGCCTCCGCCCGGTGACATGATGTGACAGATCCCTGCTCAGATCGCCGCCGCATTCCTTGTGCCGTCTTTACGCTCGCGGCCCAAATCCGGCCTGACAGGAAGCCCATCGCAGGCAGCCCGTGTGAGCAGCGTGCCTTTATTTACCTCGCCAAGGAGGAGACCTTGAACAAAAAGGACACACAGAAAGGAGACCAGTGGCATTTCCTCCAGCTGAGATCAGTATTATGACACACCACAGAAAAACAACATCCTTACTGGTTCCCTTAAAATCCCCCCAAAAATGCACAAAACTAAAAAAATTAAAAAATAAAAAAAAAAGTTTTTTTTTCTTATTTCTGATTTACATGGAAAGCTTCCTAATTTGTGTCTCTTTCAAAAGATTAACTCGCTTTAAAATATTTTCTGTTTCAAGTCACTGATAATCTTAAAAATGTCTAAATTCAGACCAATCAGAATCCAGCGTTCAGCGATTAAGAACTACGGCGTACTTTGCCGCGTAGAGACGGACATGATTCCTCACCGTCGTAGTAAACGATGGCTCCGACCAGCTTGTCCTTCTTCAGCATGGGGAAAAGCTCCAGGGCTCTGCTCTTGCTCAGGATGTAACTGCTCTTCAGGCACTGACTCCCAGCCACCAGGTCGTACATCTTTATCCCGGCCCAGTAATACGGCAGCTGCCACCACCTAGGAGCACGAACAGGGACTTCACACAAAGACGACTACAAACATGGACAGCGCCTTTGACTCGCACCACTTACTGTACTCTCGCCTCTTCCTACAAGAATTAGGGGGGAAAAAAAAAAAGACTTGCCAAAAAAAACAAGGTAGTCTGCAGTCGGGGAGCCCGTATCACATGTTTCACATGGAATTACATTCATCGTGCAGTTACAGGGGGTAAAACCTGCCTTTATTTCTCGATATAACCCCCTGCTCCACTAATGCACTTACCTCAGAGTTACACTAGTGCTTGGATCCCATTAATGCAAGAAAGCTCTCTCAGTTTCTGATTCACGTCTGGAACGCCGGCCTCCCAGGAACTACTTTAACGGCTGAAACATGTGGAATTCACTTGGAATGTGGTAATCGGGACTGTACGGGGCACGGGGCAATAACTCCCAGCTGAGTTCCTTTGTCGTTTGTCGTAATTGTTTGTCAATCGCTGGTGAAATTTCGTTCGACAGAAATGTCATCACAAGTCCCGGTGTGATTTGAACGCTCCTTGTAATAATGCCAAATTTGCCAAATAACCAAATTTTTTAAAACTTAAGTCAAGAAACATTTTTCTTTTCTCTCAATCTTCCTAATTAATGCTGATCCTATTAATGCTGATTCGAGATCCGTTAAAAAAAAAAAAAAAAAAAAAGTAAAAGTTCTTATCCGTAAATTTCATTTTCTGTCCGGTCCCGCGAGACCTCGCGACACGCTTGCTACAGATTCTGCGATGTCTGACAGGAATGTGATGTGATCATGAGGTCGTGGTGTTCTGTAAGCCCTCGACATCACTCGCGCTCGTTTAAATATCAGAGCCAGGCCTAAATGCCAGGAGTAATTAGAGACGGTGATGGCGGCGAGTCCGGGCTCGAGTCTGAACTCTGTGGGATTCGGTGATGGAAGTCTGAAGACTGTGAAAGATTCCTCGATAACTCAGTCAAACTATCGCTTTGTGTTAAAAAAAGGTGGCGCTCATAAGCCTACACGACACCTTTATAAACCCGTCCTGACGACCTACGTACACATGTAGAAAGATTTCATATAATGACTTTCATTACATACATCCCATTTGATTTCAGTAATGTGCAGTGTGTGTGTCTATGTCGAGTGACGTAGCGTTTTGCTAACACAGGATTCGGTTATAACACTCGCACCAGAATGGAATAATACAATAGGAAGCCTACAAATGTGATATGTATTAATAACTAAACTCAATCTCAACTGGAAAGCTAATGTTACTTAATGTACATAACATAGCTATAAGTCTTCATAACAGTCTTTTGAACTGGTGAATTTAACTCACGTTTTTTTTTAAAGCTTCAACGTTAGCGGTTATGAAATGCTAATGTAAATCAGTCTATAAAGTGTTATTACACTACCCTGCCTACCCTAATTTTCTGGCTCAGATGTAATGTGAAGAAAAGCAGATACCTGTTTGTATAGATGTATCACGAGTGTCAAGAAGTAATGTTATGAATGAATCACGCAGTGCTAATGTACATTACCTTCATAGCGTAATGTATCGTATATTAAGTGTCAAAAAACGCACCATTTGGTGGATGATGAATGTCGGAATAAGGATTTACTTTTTAGCATTTATTAAAAGTTTGTGTAGGTGTATGTCAAGTGTCATAAAGTGCTTATGTAGTGCCAATGAATATCACTAATCAAAACTTGCACACTGTGTTAAAAAGAAGACGCATGTATATCAGGGTTAAGTCCAACTTACACGAAAAACACAGGTATATGGGGTAACGTATGTCATGCTATAAGGTGTTATAACAAGTCGGTCTTACTTGTAGACAGGGAGCATGATGGGTAGCGGAGCGGACAGGTGAGGAGCGATCTCCAGAAGGTTAGCGCGCTCATGCAGGGCCTCTTTCACCATCATGTACTGAATTCAAAGGGAGACAAAAAAGGCTCAGGTAGACAGAATTTTAGACTGTAAACAGGTTTTGTACAGATTTTTTTTTAAAACAATAATTTATAATAATTCCAGCACTTTTATTCATAGTCAAAAAAGTCAGTGTACAGTATTTACAAGCCGATTTCCATTTTCACAAAAACAGGATTTTTTTTTTTGCCAAAAAATTAGAAAAGGGAAATTTAAACTTCAATGGTCGATAAGGGGGAAAAAAAAATCTGTCAACCTTGAATAATTAAAACTGAAATTACCTTTAACAGTTTTATGAGCCTAAATATGAACAACTTTCGTGTGCAACAATTTTTTTTTGTCTTCTTTTCTTGACTTTGAAACCCAACTTTTCTTCACGTACCGCTGACTTTCTTACTTTTCCGCTCCATACTTTCCGAGATAGACACTCGAAATGTCAAAGTCCTCGATCGTGCCTCATCGCAATCGCTTTTCCTAACACGTAGGTAAACTGTAAAAAGGTAACAAAACAAAAAAAAAAAACAAACCCTGAGAACCTTCACCTGTTCATAATCTAGCTTCATGATGGCCTTCTGCAGATAGCGCACTCCTCCGTGGATCAGCTTGGTGCTCCTGCTGCTGGTGCCTGATGAGAAATCGCTCCTCTCCACCAGGGCCGTCTTAAGATCTGAGCGAGGACGGGTTCGACGATGAGGAGGAGGAGGAGGAAGAGGGAAAAGGAGGGAGGAAACAGATTAAGTGGTGCACTGGCATTTCGAGCTCCCACGGCTCCAAATATTTAGACTGTGCTCGGTGTCATTTTCATACGGATCTCCCTACTGTCTGTAATATGCATGAGGACGCAAAGATCAGAGCATGCATATTGCATTCGGCTCTATATTGCTTTCCGAGGAGGCCGAGGCGACAACAGGGGGACATTTTTATTCATTATCACTCAAAAAAAAAAAAAAAAAGATGAAGCATGGTGTTTTAGTAAAACGTTTAAACCTTAATTTAAATATCAGGACGAAATGTAGAGAAAACTAAAGGACGACTCGTTAAAAAAAAACATGACATTTGAAACAAATCCTGCAAATTAAAGTTAAACAACTAAAGTCTAAAGAACAAAGCCATCAATGATAATAAAATAATAATAATTATTTCTAATATAAATCTGTAATCTAACAGCGAACCTTACAAATACAAACATATTTACATTCCATTTATACACTAAGCAAATTTGATTTTGCTTCAAAAAAAAAAATAAATAAATAAATAAATAAAAAATAAATATATATATATATATATATATATATATATATATATATATATATATATATTTTTTTTTTTTTTTTTTTGTAATCTTTTTTTACACTTCCTCTTATTATTATTATTATTGATTATGAGACTAATCATGGATATCCTCACAAGATTTCAATATATTTTCAAATATTCATATTAAATGAATTATTTATTAATGTTTATTATTATTGTTAATAATAATAATAGTAATAATGGATTATTAGACTAATCATGGATGCTCTCAAAAGGTTTAAAAAGAATTTAATAATATGTATATTTAGTTATTGCTAATATAGTAATCCATTTTGTTTACATTTTATCATTTTAATTATTTTTAAGATTTTTGAGAACATCATAATTAATTTAATAATCTATTATTATTATTATTATTATTATATTAATCATGATGTTCTCAGAATGTTTAAAAATAATTAAAATTATAAAAATGCAACAAAAAAAAAACTGAACTTAATTTTTGATGGCCATTTAATACACACCTGGAAAATGTATACATCATAATGAAAGATATTAAATGCTAATAAACATAGATATAATATAAAATAAATAAAATAGCAGCATTTTTTAATTTCCCAAAAAGAGCATTTCTGAAGTCTCCATGAACCAGCTTGGCCAGGTTCATCCTGCAATAAAATCGTTCTCACTTCGTGTGACTGCGTCTAAAGCGCATCCTGATCCCGTAGCTCCGCCACCCACCACCAGCACGTCGAATTCGGGCGTGTTCTGGAGCGAGGCAATCTGTTCCTCACGTGTCGGCAGCCTGTCCTCAAACGGCATCCTGAGCTGCCCTTCGGCCTCCACGTACGCCAGCCGAGCCTGGTCACGATCAAACACAACATATTAGCGGACAACCATGGACTGACTGACTGACATGGTGGAGGATTAAAAAGAATTAAAAGTTTGCTGCATGCAAAAACATTAATTATTTAATAATCGTTTATTCTCATAACAAGACAAAGAGATTGAAGAAGAAGTAAAAGTTAAACAGGTTAAGGTTTTGGATAGTTAGCATATTAAGCTCATCACTCAGAGTGAAATGGAAAACAACAGGATCCCAAAGAAATTATTTTAAAAAAATTAACACAAATCTCTGAGAAAGAAAACTGAAATCATCTACATCATCTGTACTGGACACCGTGTACGACTGTAAATGTCTAGGAAAATAGCTCAAACTAAAACTTTAGCCTTTTTTTTTCACTATTAATTATTAACCTTTGCCGATCCCCTAATGGCTAATAATGAGTTAGCATAATTTTCATTACATTAGTCAAAAAATCTACTTAATCTACTACAGTAGCTAACGGTACTAGTATTTAAAAATAATAATAATAAATAAATAAATTAGTTAGGCTAGGACTACTTTACTTTCGTGCTGTTTTAGTCAATATAACGGTTACATATCGTAAAAGTGACACTGTCTGTCAAATTAGTCAATATACTACAAGCCAACTTGCTAGTGAATTTGAACAATTTAGCATTTAACCTAATGTAAACTAGTCGTTCTATCGTTACTCAGGCTGCTAATTTAGTCAATACGATAACTAGTCGATTATTAGCTAGTCTGCTTGCAGATCTGGCTGCTAGTTTAGCATATATAATAGTTAGCCTAGAGTTAGCTAACTATATTCAATATAATGAAAAAGTAATAATAATTAATAAAAAATAAATATAATGTTAGCCAGCTTGCTATTGGATTTGACTGTTAATTAAGTTCATTTAAAAATTAACCTGATATAAGCTAGTTTAATAGTGACTTTTTTTTTTGACCAATATAATGAATATACTTGTTTGCTGGTGATTTTGACTATAGATTTTTTTAACTTTAGTCACTATAATAGTTGGCATAGTGCTCACTAGCTAGAGAGTTGCTTTGCTAATTTAGTTAATATAATGTTAGCTAATTTACTAGTGACTTTAAATGGCAATTTAGTCAATATAATAGTTTTAGTCATTAGTCAACTATCATGCAAGCAACCTTGGTTAATAATTTTTTAATAAGTCTTTTTTTCTTTTTTTCAAAGTAAAAGTCACACTAACACTACCTGTCTTGCTAGGAAGCCTAGTTAATAATAATTTAGCTAGGCTAATGGTCTGTAAATATTGTACTTAGCTTGCCACCAACAAGCCAACAACAGTGGCTACAGATTTGTTCAATGACGCAGGCTATTGTTTTAGACAGTATCATTTTTAGCTAGCATGATCCTGGCTACTAGCTTAGTCAAATTAATGACTATCATGATGTAGTTTGCGCATTTTATAGTTTGTGCATCATGCTAGATAATAGCTTAGCATGTGGACTAACATTAGCTAGCTTGTTAGATCTAGTCAAACTTAAGTATGTGAGAATTGTATAATATAATATAATATGATATAACATAATATAATATAATATAATATAATATAATATAATATAATATAATATAATATAATATAATATAATATAATATAATATAATAATATAATAAGCGTTCTGTGTGGAAAATATAAGAATTTTTCAAATTTCCAAATCTCTCGCTCTCTCGCTCACACACCCATAAAAGACTTAAGTAAGTTCTCTCAAAGTCAATATTTTTTAAGAAGATGAAGTGTGTGTTTGTCTCATTGCGTCCTCAGTTAAAATAAAAAAAAAAACTTGACAAAAAAATTCTAATTAAGTGAAGCCCCGACACGGGAAAGCGAGATATTGAGCGATATTTAGTCGTAATGGAACGTTTTTATTCATTTTGTCGTTAGCGTTTCGGTCTAAATGATTACATCAATCTTTCCCCCGTAAGCCTGCGGGGTGCATTTGACTTGCAAATGACCAAATGAAGCCAGACATTTGCAATTTAGACCGTAACAGCATGTAAAAACAAGATTCAATAATTAGTGTCTGTTTCCAAGGACGGACATTTTATTTAAAACATCCACAGACAATTAAGCGAGAGGCTGTCCTGCAATCACGCCCGCGAGCGCACGGAGGAGACGCCGAATTTCATGCAAATACGCAATCGGCCACCGCCGAGCGACTCTTAGCCAGATAGCCAGCTAGCGTGGCAGCGCCCTTGCCTTAGAGGAGACAAACACACACACTTACACATTCTAAATTAACATTACAATCTCAAAGATTAGTCTCTGACACATGCATGATTGCAGATTAATTTTTAAAAATCAAACTCTTTTTTTTTTTTCCCCCTCCGTTCTCGTCGCTTTTCCTTCAGCTTACCCATTGAGGCTGCGTTGTTGAGGTAAGGCAGGAGGCAGATGAGCGAATAAACAGATGAACAATAATAAACATAAGGAGACAGAACAGAAGTTTGTATTAATGGAAAGTTGTGAAAGTGAACGCAGCATGGTGCTGTACAACTCTTTTAATAACCTTCTACACACACACACACATGGACGGGCGCTGCCGTGGTTCACGGCTCGTCCATGATTCAACGACCTGATTCAACAGTCAACCGAAACATTTTATATTAATGCTAAAGCTCATGTCTATGGATCAAATTATTAAATAAATTAATGTACAAATAATAAACAAATAAACACTGTGTTCACATGTAAATACAAACAGAAATGCTTGGCATGTTAAATGAATAAATAAACAAAAAGATATCACGAAGATAAATGTAAGAAGTTATATAAAGAAAAAAAGAGGGGCCTAAAGGAAGGAAGAAAAATTAAAAGAAAGAAAGAAAGAAAGGCAGTATTTGTTTTAAACGAATAAAAACATCTAGTCATAGAAATGTAAGGTATAAAGTTAAAGGTTTAAAATTTATGGTAGAAATAAATGAATAAAGGAAGAACGACAGAAAGAAAGAAAGAAATTAAAGAAGGCAAGAAGAAGAAAAAATGTTGAATTAATATATAAATATAGTCACTGAAAAAGAGAAGAAAGTAAAAAAGGAGGTAATGAACAAAGGTGGTTATCATGCTAGTCATGAACAAATATAGTCAAAGAAAGAAAGAAAGAAAGAAAGAGAAATGTATGACGGTGGGCAGAGCACTGACTCTTAAGACAAAAAGTGATGGTTGATGAAATACCAGGAAGGTAACTGTAGGTGTAAATGAGGTAAACGAGTAAATCATGAAATCTTCTTTATTACAAACCACGAAAGAAACTCCAGAACTGTGTGCACTGAGACTACTACACTTTTTGTTCTCCAGACTCCATCAGTGACCTTCATTAACACCCTGACACACTGAGCGAGAGATTCTCAAGCCTTACAGAGTCAGGAGTCAGGTCTAAAGTTACTGAGGACTTGACTGGATTGCTTGTCACATGACCTGTGGTGGAAGCGCAGACGGCTGGTGCTGCATGCGGACAGAGCGTCAGTCTTTCACTGAGGTTTGAGTTTGACCGACAGCTGATGGTCACGGTGACCCAGGAGTAATCACGGTACTTGCCTACTCTCAGTTCCCTTCAGAAAGCAATCAGATGCTGATGTGACGAGAGCCACGCTCGCCACGGCAGCACGCGAACGCTCTCCCCGTGCCACACCGAGACGATTCCGGAAGCTCGCACAACACGGAACACTTCTGTTTGTGAAAGCTGACACTGTTCTTTCGTGCATCGGCTCTCACGCTTAGCCGCGCGCCGACCACATCAGGCAGCTCCCTGGCAACTGGATGCTTGAGAGGCAGTAATTCTTTCATTCGTTCCCCCTGGAGTCTGAACACAGAGGGATAACACACACGAACGCTTCGCGGCGGATTTGAATAGCTGATGAGAGAGTAAATCAGGACCCCCGTTGGTCTTCAAGAGTGTGTGCGAGCGCTGTTTTTTTCCCCCCTTCGTTTGTTTCCGAAGGCCTTGTTGATTATCTTAATCTACTTGACCTTAAGTTATTTAGCGCAGCATCCAGACGAGATGCGACTCTGCACCCCCTAGGGCTCTTGCCAGTCTAAACACAGGTACATTGTGATGAGCGCCGCGGTCCCTGGTGGCGTGAATGGGGATGAAATTGGACGTGATTTCACATTCAAGTGAGAGAACGACTTGTTTGGTGTTCTTTTAAGTACCGACTTCCATCAGAAAAATACGAGCGGATGATAAGACCACGGTGTTAAGAGCGAGGTACTGAGAATATCAGACGCCTGCCTCATTCTCCAAGCACCTTCCTTCTGTGTTTTTTTAATGTATTAGTTAATTACTATACCTCAGCGCTATTTAATGCTGTGCTCTGATTGGTCGGCAGGTCAGCGGCTCTGACTCCAGTTCATTCTATTGCCTTAACACTCGGACGTGCGCAGACTTACTAGATTACTGTAAATATGCAGAACTGTGAGGTTTATATAGGTTTATAACAGTGAAGTTTTTTTTTTATGGTATAATATCATTCTTATGGAGACTCTATTGTGTTGTTTTGTGAAATTAATACATAAAAGTAGTCATGGAAATGAATTAAAGGTGTAAAGGTATATAAAAAAAAAAAAAGTACGAAAGAAAGAAAGCAAAAAAAAAGCTAGTTATAAATAAAAAAGTAAATATATACAGTAGTTTAGAAGAAAGAAGGAGCAACAGAAGAAAAGAAAAAAATGGAAAGAAAGAAAATCAAAAAAGCTAGTTGCCATGTCTTATGAATTAAATAATATAGTCATCGGAATAAAAAAAAAACAGATTAAAAAGAAAGAAAGAAAGAAAGAAAAATATTTATGCCAAAAAATCTAGTCGAATAAATAAATAAAAGATGAGGATAATGGGAAAAGGGAATGTAAAGAGAAATAAAGAGAGAGAGGAAATAATAAAAGCAATACAAAGCTAGTATAATATAAGAAAGAAAGCAAAAAGGAAAGAAAGAAAGAAAAAAAGAAAAGGAAAAAAGCTAGTTACATATCTTATGAATTAATTAATATAGTCATAGTAATAAAAAAAAAAACACCTATTAAAAAGAAAGAAAGAAAGAAATTCATGTCAAAAAATACATCTAGTCAAATAAATAAATAAAAGATACACAGGAAAAGGGAATGTAAAGAGAAATAAAGAGAACAAAGGCGGTTATCATGCTAGTCATGAACAAATATAGTCAAAGAAAGACCGAAAGAAAGAAAGAGAAAAGTATGACGGTGGGCAGAGCACTGACTCTTAAGACAAGAAGTGATGGTTGATGAAATACCAGGAAGAGAGAGGAAAGAATAAAAACAATAAGAAGCTAGTATAATATAAGAAAGAAAGAAAAAAAGAAAGACAGATCATAATAAACACAAAAACAAACCCGATCATAAAGAACATTTCAGTGAATAATGAGATGAATGTTGTGCCTGTGGTGCTGTAGGTCCAGTGACTCAGTGTGTGTTTGGTATCAGGTGCTCTGGATCCGTGCACTCTTTGATGTTGTGGAAGGAGTCTCCAGTGTCAGAGCTTTGCAACAGTTAAGAGAGAGAGGAGTTTTTAACCTTTGCAGTTTTTCTATAAGCTTGTTTTTTTTTTTCTCTCTTTCAGCATGAAGAAATACAAAGGAAGCCCGAGCGCCTGATCTACTGTTCATACTGTTCAGGACGTTCCGTTATTTTTTAACATGAAATACTGAATGAATAGTGTTTGGCTGTAAATAAATAACGCTGGTCTTCAGTTTATTCAGAGTTACTGGACTTCAGGGTTTTATGTGTAGAAATGTTACAGACGTGCACAAAAGCAACACATTCCTAGGTTAAGATCAGACATGTAGTATAAGGAGCTGCCCGGAGATTCAGCCACTCCACCTCCTCCACCTCCTCCACCTCCTCATCTTCTTGCTGCTTCTCTCAAACACAAACTGAACAAGACTTCAGAATCTGACCAACAGTTTGGTCCAAACCGACAACAAAAATCTGCTTTCATACTTGCTGATAACAACACTATCACACCTGGATGATAAACACTCACCCGAGTCCTCCTGTATTCCAGGAAGTGAGACAGGCCAAAGACTGTAGCGATGGCTCCGCCCCCTATCAGGGTCCCTTTCACTGCCTTCCGAAACGCCATTGGTCCCTGGATAGAGTCAATCAAATATCACATTAAAGGATCAGGATTTCTTTAACATTTTTATAAATTATAAAACAAAAAAAAGAAAGAAAGTCAATCAAATATCACGTTAGAAATTTACAATTTCTTTTACATTTGTATAACGTATAAAAGAAAAGAAAAAAAGAAGGACGGAAAAATAAGGAAGTAAGAAAGAAGGAAAGAAGGAAAGGAAAAAAAGAAAGTTTATCAAATATAACGTTAGACGTTCATGATTTCTTTTACATTTTTATAATTTGTAAAATCAAAGAAAAAAGAAAAGAATAAGAAAGGAAGAATGAAAAGAAAGAAAGAAAGCAAGCAAGAAAGAAAAAGAAAGTCAGTCAAAGATCATCTTAGAGAACCATGATTTCTTTGACATTTTTATAATAAGAAAGAAAGAAACAAGTGGTCGAATCAGGTAAGGCCCCAAACATGTGTAAATGGCTTGGATGGAGGTCCGGACTGCACAGGAGATGTGGCAGTAACTCCCAGCCGAGTTAATGTACAAGTGGTGTTGGTGAATGATCGTGTGTACAGTTCCCACACACGATGCGTCTCTTCCTCTTCTGTCGATTTTCAGGGATCAGACGTTCCACCCGCTGAATGTTCACGGGAACGACTGCAGGGAGTTCCGAGCCGCCTCGGCCGGGATCATCATTCACAGATGTACAGGCTTCTCAGTCTCATCACCGTACTGAGCTTGAAGTCTTCTGTACAGGTTCATTTGCTTTCATTCACCAGAAATTTTATCCCAAGTCCCGGTTTGACTTGAACACCCTTTGAGTACTCTTGGACTTAAACCGTGATTTGATTATTAGATATATCTGTGCAGTATTTATGGACACGTATACTGTGTACTGTATAAAGCGTCTCTGAGGATCTTTAACCAGTTTCATGTGACACACATTAGACTACGTACAGAATGAAACCTGTTCTTCCAACCTCTGGTTTATATTTGTCTCCTGTCACCAAAAGGTCTTCTGTCCCATCTGTGATTCAGAGGAGACCCCGACATGACCAAACGTCAGAAATAGAAAACGTCTGACCGTTCAGCTGCCGCTGGGACATTCTCACGCGTGTGTGTGTGTGTGTGTGTGTGTGTGTGTGTGTGTGTGTGGGTGTGTTTGTAGGTGTGATCATTTTTATAACCGCTCTTTATCATGCGTACAGGGCATGGCTGAGACATGGCGAGCATAAACATTACATCATGTGACCCTCATTATTGCAGAGGACTAGTATTAGTTCACATGGACTAACAGTCAAACGTTTTCGACCATGTGGAGCTTTTTATTTTATTTTATTATTATTTTTTACAATTTACGAATTACGTAAGGTAATAAAAGAGTACAAGTTTACAAGTGCATTATTTATCACCCGACTTTAAGCAAAGGTTTTTGCTGTAATGAGGGTTAAAAAAATGCATACTCAAATATAAATATATATATATATATATATATATATATATATATATATATATATATATATATATATATATATATATATATATATATATATATATATGCAAAAAATTTTTTAAAATCCACACTTATGTTTCATGGATCCTTAGCATAACAATATGAATATCATGCTATATTATGTCACAATACATATAATTATAATTTAGGTTTATTAAGGTAATTATTAATGATTATTAAGGTTTATCATCCATTTCTTTTTATAATTTCTGTAACTTTTCACTGAGGTACCGTACATGATATCTACTCTGAAAGAGAACCACCAGGGACTTCCGGATACCATATTATCGCGATACCGAGAGAATAAAACCTAATATCGCGATTCAATTTATATTGCATTTTTGTTTTAACGTATCTCGATTCTTTAAATGTCCTAATTATATACATTTTCTCTTTCAGATTTTATACAAAATCCGCAAATAATTTTACTTGTTCGACACAGGAACACGCTGTGCTGGGTTAATACTTTAGAGAGCACCACCTGTAGGATGATAGCGGAATGGCAATATTTTACCATTGTGAAAGCTAATGTATGTAGTCTTCTTCTTCTTCTTCTTTGTCTTTCGGCTGTTCCCTTTCAGGGGTCGCCACAGCGAATCATCTGCCTCCATCTAACCCTATCCTCTGCATCCTCTTCTCTCACACCAATGCTAAATATTTTTTTTATGATTTTGGAATACATAAACTGTGACACAAAAGAATCACGATACATCGATTCTTTTTGCCCCCTCTCTAATATCTATGGTGGGTTTAATGCTGGAATATGCATTAAAGTAAAGTAAAAAACTAAAAAAAGTTAAGGGTACAATAATAATGGTGCTACTTAGTTCCCTTTATTCTGACAGTGCATGTGTATTATTATTAGTAAGGCATCAATTAAGGATGCTATTCGAAACATGTGTTTTTTTTATTTTATTTTATTGACCATGTCAAAAGTTTTGGCACCCCTGACTTGAAGGATAAATACACATACTGTGTTTGTTTATTTTTGCCGGGTTTTTTTTTTATTATTGACCATGTTCAAAGTTTTGGCACCCCTGACTCAAAGGATAAATAAATACAGTGTTTATATATTTATTTTATGGTTTATTTTTGGTCATGTCAAAAGTTTTGGCACCCCTGACTTGAAGGATAAATACTGTTTGTTAATTTTTGCGTTGTGTTATTATTTTTTTTTTTAATTGACCATGTTAAAAGTTTTGGCACCCCTGACTCAAAGGATAAATAAATACAGTGTTTATATATTTATTTTTGGTCGTGTCAAAAGTTTTGGCACCCCTGACTTGAAGGATAGATCACGCTTTAAAGATTTTTTTTTTTTTTTTTAAATCTTCATTTATTAATTTCATTTATTTTTGCGCTTGGGCAAAGCTGAGGTGCACTTGTTTACGAAAGGGGAACCTCTCCTGGGAGTGACATTACTGTAAGTGCATGAACCCTCAGCATGAGGCATGTGCTTTAAAGAGCAAGTCTTTGCTTTGATTTAGAACAGATTAGGATTCTAACTCATTGTGGCTCTTTATAAACTCATTATAACCAACTATAAGGCGTGACAAGAGCTCATAGTGATGGACAAAACATGATAGTGTAACGTTACTGTATATCCTGTCTCTCTCTCTGTCTCTCTCTCTATTTCTCTCTTCTCTTTTTATCTGTCTTTCTATCTGTGTGTGTGTGTGTGTGTGTGTCTCTCTCTCTCTCTCTCTCTCTCTCTGCTGTGACACTGTATCCAAACACCTTTCTGTAACAATACAAACAAAAGAATAAAAGAACACACGGTGTACTTACTATTAGGCGAAAAGCTGAAGCATAACACACACACACTCACACACACTCACACACAGACACACACTGCTGAAGGCTACAGATAAACGTTTCTCTCTTCCTCATCCAGGAAGTAGTGCGCGAGCACGCTTTGAGTTTGACAGGCACCAGGATGAGCCAATCATATTACGAGATCCTCGGACTTGGTCCAATCAGCACCGTTCAGTTCAGAAGCGCTTTATCGGCACGAACGGTGAAAAAAAAAAAAGAATGACAATGTTGCTGAAGCAGTTACAGGCCAATCGCGTGAAAGGAAATTCGAAGGGGGCGGGGACTTCTGACGCACTACTGTCGAGAATGCAGGATTGAGAAACGCAGGATGTTTATAAAGCGATAAATAAAAAAAAAATAAAAAACACACACACACACACACATTGTACAGGTTAGAGTATGTGGCGGAGGTTTTGGAGATAAGAGAAGGGAGAAAATGAAAAATAAAATATTTTAATAAATACTAGTAGGTAGTATGGATGAGGTAACAATTATGTAATTACTAATAAGTGCTGACTAATTGAAAGGCCTCATTTTTTTTCCTAAGGAAAATGTTTTTTAAGCATCCAGGGCTTTTTTTTTTTTTTATCAAATCTACTCAACAGGAAGTCACTTATAATAATAATAATAATTATTATTATTATTATTATTATTATTATTATTATTATTATAATGATAATATATTATAATGATAATAATAATAATAATAATAATAATTATTATTATTATTATTATAAATAATAATAATAAAA
>CM060115.1:21165451-21245451 GCA_030522415.1 Channallabes apus | reverse complement strand
AGCAGTAACACTATGCCCATGCACCACCATTCCAAAGCAACTACTCCTACTCGTTCTACTACAACTACCACTACTACACCTTAAAATAAAAACAAAAGACAAAAGGTCTTAAAGCCACTTGTTATACAGGTTTTTAAGGAATGTCTAACTACACCTCTACATTCACATTTTGTAAAACCTGCTTTCATTTTGATCAGTTTTTTTTTAGTTTCCCCTTTGTATTTAATCATACTTTAAATTATTAAGTTGCATATACATGATTAAACAATGCATGTTTTTAATAAACTGACACATTAACGGCAATTCATTGCACAACTTCTTATCTTCCATCTCAGCACGCACTGTTTAATTAACACAAAGGGAGCATTTGTGACTCCTGTAACTCCAGACTAAATTTCTGATCACATGTTCAAACTGCACTTTTTGTCACTACTCTGTTTTGTTCACTTTCATGTGAAATATGGAGACAAAATATCAGCTTAGATTTATTTTTTAAAAAGGATGTAAAGTCACACTATGCACCAAAGTTACCAATTATAATACTTTCCCTGTTTACTGCCAGCAGGAGCACCATTCGTTGTTCCACTTCTTTTTGTATCAGCCATCCCATATACAATCACTGTCTGTACCGCTTGGACACCAATCTCAGGGCGCAAACATGCACACACCCACTTATACACTACATATCCCTCCATAGATGGATTGAACCTCTGTAGTCCATCTAGCGACAGTGGAGGCCAGTGATGACTGTTGTATTTATTTCCACAACCATTGGCAATTTTGGGAACAGCCTAATCTGCTTGTCTTTGGACTGTGGGAGGAAACTGTGGGAGAGTAGCTGGATATGCAAACTCCATGCACACTCACAGACCCTGAGATGGGAATCGAACCTGGACCCTGGAGGTGCACGGCGACGGTGCTATCCACTAAGCCACCGTCATCAATGCAATCAATGCCTGCATTGATGGACTTTAGGAGGAAACCGGAATACCCATTGAGAAAGTGCAAACTTCACACACAAACAGACCGGAGGCGAGATTCGAACCACAACCCTGGAGGAGTGAGCCCTAAACGCTTAATATTTGCAGCATGCACTTTCTCAGCGGTATTAAAACATCATAAAGTATAAAGTTAATGCCAAAGAAGAAAAAATCCATTATAAGTTTTATCTCGGATTATAAGAATGGTATAATTGGAACGTGTTCCAGTTTGCAGAAAAGAGCCCTAACTAGTGCGTCAGAGAAGCGCAGACTCCTCTGACCTGCTTGAAGATCCGAGCCCTTTTTTTTCTCTCTCTCTCTCTCTCACTCTGAACAAGTGCGCAAAAACACAAGCGGCTTTCTGTCCTCAGGATCGCAGCGCGTCAGGGGTTGACGCCGATGACGTCCGCCTCGTTGGCACGTGGGCTGCGGCGTTCCGAGCCCATAAACAAAGGCACGTTGCGCCGGAGCGCCAGTTGCGTTAACGGCGGGAATCGAGCACGCGACCGGGGGAACAACACCGCGCGACCTGCTCTCATCATCATCATCATCATCATTATTATTATTATTATTATTATTATTATTATTATTATAGTCATTATAGTTGTTATTATTATTATTATTATTATTATTATTGTTGTTGTTATTGTAAAGGTCTTGTCGAGATGGACACAGCGCTGAGGAGATTTAGAAACAGAAACTGAGGTAAGGAATAAACTTTTTAAATGATTGGATTATAAATTGCGCTCTCTCTTTCTCTTCGTCTCTTTTTCCTCTCTCACATGTACCACTTTGAGAAAACATTACATCGCTCCTCTCTCTCTCTCTCTCTCTCTCTCTCTGTCTGTCTGTAGGAAAGTTAAAATAAATTGGAGACGCTCCGGTGCCACCAGTGAACTTCCGAGATTTCACGCAAACCCAGATCATCAGGTGTGTAAACTGGAATAAGTCTGAAATTCTACGTATATCTCTATATATAGTGTGCGTGTGTGTGTGTGTGTGTGTGTGGCTATGACGCGTAAAGCGCCTTGGAGAACCCTCCTCCTGTCCTGAGCATGTATATAGTGTCCACCAGCACCAGCACCACCAGCACCCAGTTCAAGAGCAGGACCAGAGCACGACTCCTCTCCAGGACCAAGTCTTTTTTTTTGTTTGTTTGTTTGTTTGGAGATTGTGTTGATATATATATTTTTTTCTTCTTCTTCCTTTTCTTCCTCTTCCTCAGAGATGCCGTGCGTGCAGCCTCAGTATGGCACGTCCCCTCCTGGTGCCAGTCCTGCGTGTCAGAGCTACGGCTACAGCGAGTACAGCTGCGATTTCCTCACGCCCGAGTTCGTCAAGTTCAGCATGGACCTGACGAACGCGGAGCTCGCCGCCGCGTCCTCGTCGCTGCCCAGCTTCAGCACGTTCTCCGACTCAGCCGGCGGTGGCGGTGGTGGTGGCGGCGGCGGGGCAGCGAGCTACGAGGCCAAGCCTCCATGCGTGTACCAGCTTCCCCACTGCGCCGATCATCTCCAGGTCAAGTCTGAGGAAGGGGCTTCGGCGGTTACGCACGTTGGTTACGCGCACCAGAGCCAGCAGCAGCAGCAGCAGCACGCAGAGGACCCCGCCGCGCCGTACTACAGTAAACCGTGCCACTCGGCGGGCTTCGCTCCGGCCTGGGACGACGCGTCGTCTTTGCACGCCTTCCACCCGGGCTACCTGATGGAGCAGCAGCGCAAGAGCGCCGTCACGCGCTTCTTCTCGACGTTCAAGCCGGCCGCGTCGAGCGCGCAGGTCTCCGCGTGTCACATGCGCTTCGACGGCGCCGCGCAGCACGGGTTCGCGCCGCTCAGGAAGCAGCAGCAGCAGCAGCATCAGCCTCACCAGCAACACCATCACCATCACCACCACCACAGCCTGGGATTCCCGCATCACCACAGCCTGCACATCAGCCACGGACGCGTCCTGATGGAGAGCCCCGTGGCCTCATCTTCGGCTTCTCCGTCTGCCGCGCGTGGCGCCGCGCACGGGGAGGGTCTGTGCGCGGTCTGCGGCGACAACGCGGCGTGCCAGCACTACGGAGTGCGCACGTGTGAAGGCTGCAAGGGGTTCTTCAAGGTATCTCTAGCGTTTCTTTTCTCTGTCCACACTATACGCAATGGAAACCGTGTATCCAGATTTATCTTAATGGCAGATTAAGGGTATTAAATGTGTCCTCTTAAGGGTAATCCCAAATAAAAAAAGGGGGGGGGGGGGAGTTTAACACTCGTTGTTCTGTCACTCACGAATGTATGTGCACTTCAAAATAAGTAAAGGTTCGAGATGTAGCCTTAAATGTAAACCCAGTACACAGAATTAGAATCAGAACGGGTTGTATTCTCCAAGCATGTAAAAAAAAAACACACACACACACACACACACAATGATTTTGATTTAGACTGTTTGTGGCCCTCAAGATACAGACCAACATAAAATACACTGTACATTTGTTATAGAGCCAAGACACTATACTCAGTAGGAGCACAACTTTCAATAATTGTATGTAACAGATGTACATAAATTGAAATAATCAGAAAGTCCACATGGTGTACTTGTGGTTAAATTATTGTCATAGATTTTAGATTTTTCTCTACTTGACAAAAATCGTAGAAAACAATGATTGAATTTATATATACATAATAATATATATATATATATTTTAACCATTTTTGCTAGTAATTAAATTGGATAACTTTCCAAAAATGTAGTGCACAAAGGATTCTAAACTGAACCTTTCTTTGTCTCTTGGGTGGGATACCCGTATCTTATGTATCTTTAATATCGGGTTGAGATAATCATTGTTCCTTTAAAATATAAAATGATGTCACTGGATTTTAAAATGAAACACAAATATTAAAGTTAATCGTAGACATATACTAGTTCAGGTAAAATATTGCGGGTTCAGTTTAATAGGTTTTATTCTGAGATAAATACCGAATCAGATCGTCTGTACATTAAAGAACGGATTAAATTCCCAAAATAATCCCAACTCGTACTTCAGAAATTTCGCCGTAGATTTCATTCACTCAAGACACCATCTATGTCACAAGCGCTTCATCAGTCCCTTCATGAAGGTTACTAATGCTAGAAGGAAAAATCTAGATGTCTTAAATAGGATTTTCATGTTTGCGTAATGGGGTGGGGTGGGGTGTTGAGGGTTAAAGGAGGGGGGAGTGAAAGGAGAGTGAAATTCCCAACCGCCTCTTTCGCTCTCTGTGCCATGATGGGATAATTGCACTAATCTGACAAGAGAGGTCAAAGTGTCAGTGCCGTGGGACCCCCGATTTATGTCTCTCCACGGTTCCGTATTTACCCAGCGTGTGCTCCGTCCTGCTCCTGAATCTATTAGGCAGCTTTGCTGTGTCGAGCGCAGACTCGAGAGCCTCTTGTTCAGTGATGAAACTGTGTTATGTCAGTTATGAGTTATGAGTTCTCACTAATTGGTGTTGCCCTTCCATAGCGCACTGTGCAGAAAAACGCCAAATATGTGTGTCTGGCGAACAAAAACTGCCCTGTCGACAAGCGGAGGAGGAACAGGTGCCAGTACTGCCGCTTTCAGAAGTGCCTCGTGGTCGGGATGGTAAAAGAAGGTACGAGATGAAACTGTTCTGCATTATCTCGACATAATCCTTCTGTTATGTGTTTGTGCTTTTGTGTGTGTGTGTGTGTGTGTGTGTGTATATATAAAACTGTAGTAAATCTCTGGTTTTTGTCTCATAATGTTTTTTTTTCCGGTCTAACTTCTAGTCGTAAGAACGGACAGTCTAAAAGGTCGACGAGGACGTCTCCCATCCAAACCCAAAGGTCCACAGGATGTCCCCACCTCCTTATCACCTGCCAGTCTCCTGAGCGCTCTGGTGAGGGCACACATGGACTCCAACCCCTCCGTAGGCCGCCTGGATTATTCCAAAGTGAGTCACTGTCGAGGACATTTATTGTTTGTGGATTTCTTTGTTGCTTTGGTGGTTCACTGACAGAATGACTTGCTTTCTAGTTTCAGCCCAACCCAGATTACCACAGCACCGGAGACGAGACCCTTCACATCCAGCAGTTTTACGATCTCCTCATGGGCTCCATGAGCATAATCCGCGGCTGGGCAGAGAAGATGCCCGGCTTCACCGAGCTCCCGAAATGCGACCAGGAGCTGCTGTTCGACTCTGCGTTCCTGGAGCTTTTCACCTTGCGCTTGGCTTACAGGTTTGTTATTATTTGCAGTAGATCTTTGCTCGTCTCTCCAACATCTCAAGCTCAAACTGATTCCATGTAACATGTCTCTCTTCCAATCTTTCCATCCAGATCCAACCTGATGGAGGACAAGCTGGTTTTCTGCAGCGGTGTCGTCTTGCACAGGCTGCAGTGCGTGCGAGCTTTCGGCGAGTGGATCGACTCGATTGCAGAGTTCTCCTCCAGCCTCCAGAACATGCGTATAGACGTCCCGGCGTTCTGCTGCATGGCTGCTCTTACAATAATCACAGGTGACTTTATTTACACCACTTTTTTTTTTTTCATTCACCTTTGTTCATTATGTCATATTAATGCTTTTTTTTTTTTCATTCTACAGAGCGGCACGGCCTAAAAGAGCCTAAAAAGACAGAGGAGCTTCAGAGCAAGATTTTAACCTGCCTGAAGGATCACGTGGCCTGCAGCGGCCATCTGTCAAAACTGCTGGCCAAGTTGCCCGAGCTGCGCACACTGTGCACGCAAGGACTTCAGCGCATCTTTTACCTGAAGCTCGAAGACTTGGTACCGACGCCCGCCATCATCGAGAAGCTCTTTCGTGACACGTTACCCTTCTGAACACATGGAACGTTTTTCAGAGTTTTATACGTTATTATTATCCGAAGCAAACGAGATTTTCTTCCACGCTCCACGGACTAAAAGCGTCAGACACGACAGACAGCGCAAGAGCTAAGAGCAGATCTAAGGAGTTGTTGTTTTTTTTTGTCGGAGATAAGAAATCATCCTGTTAATCATTTATTTACACCTTAAACTCAAAGACAGCATCATCATTACTCCATAACTGCATACCTTTCATTATAGCTTCACTGTACTCCATAATGTGCTTTATAACAGAATAATAAACTCGGATTTGGGATTTTAAGGGGCTGTTAAATAAAAAGTAATACAATCTGTAATAATGCAGTTCAAACATAATATCTAAACTATTGTTATGCATCTATGAATTATTTAAGGATAGAGAGAGAGAGAGAGAGAGTAACAGACTTGTTTTGGATTGTGCAGCAAATCTTATTAATGTGACACAATGAAATAGTGATGATAATTAAATAAAAAATGAAATCAAGAATTAATGTAGATATCACAAACACTGGTTCAGGATTCTTCTGACTATATAATGAATACAGAACTTCCTATACATTACTTGTTTTGGTAAAATATAGTTACAAATTTTTTTTTTCTTTTCATGTGATGCAAAACCTCTTTTGTTCTCACGAGAGTATAATCCTGTCTGTTCAGTATGAACGCAGCTTTTGCGACCCCGATTTGAGGCATTTGGGGCGTTTTAGAGATTAAAACATGAAGAAGACAAACTTAATTTACAAACATTGGATCAAACCTATTGGATGCCATCCGCCTCATCGTGTCTCTCAGAAGCTCTGATTTTGACCAGTAGCCTATAATAAAAGACTAAAACGCGTCTAATAATTAAACGCGTCATTTGCGTCATTCCGCTTGAAAAGAAAAGAAGAAGAAAGAAAGAACAGAAATGTAAGAAAGGAAGACAGCACTCTCTAATAAGCACTGAGTCGGTGGCCCACGGACATGTCTGCAGTGTTGAGTGAACAGTGTATAAAGCTCTAGTCATTTGCATCACCGCATCACCTTGTTGTTTTTCCTCACGGACACGGCGAGCTCTGAAAACACTCTTCATTTCATATTGAAATAATTCGTAAATAATATTTTTTTAAAGATTATTATAATAAGCATCTTCTTTTTCCTGTCCATCATTAACATCATGCCGAGACGGTTTGTTCCTTGTTTATTTGTTTTGTTTTTACTCATTTTCTTTTGTCAAAAATGATTCTGCATTTCTCTCGTGCTTTGCTAAATAAACTTGTGGATTAATAACATGATTTTTTTTTTTTTGGTTAAAGTATGTGTAATTTCATAATATTTACTCTCGAGAGATTTGTGCAAAATTAAAATTCGATTTACTTTCATATGTCATAACCAGGTACTTTATATCTGTAGTTATTATCCATTTGTGTTAATTAATTTTTAAAAAAATATTATTTTCGGGTAATGAGCTTAAAATGAGAACGTGGAATAAACAAACATTTATTAATTCATGAAATATTACAGATTTAATTAGAAATTATTAAGCTATTTGGACTAAACTTGTATTTTATTTTATTGTACTTCATATTAAATAAGAATGCTACATACATGACAATAAATTTTAAATGGCAAAAATTCCTATTATATAGTATTTAATAGTAGGTTGTTTACTTATTTATTTATTTAATCGTTCATTTAGACTAAATAAGCGCTATATTTTGTTTTTCGGCTATAGGTTTTAGTTGGATTTTAATAAATAAGAAATCAAACATTTAAACGCAGTAAACACAAAACACCAGCATTTTAATATAAAATATGAGAACTTTTTTTTTTCCAGGCAAAGAAAACCCCTTCATGGGCTTGTGCCCTACGTTTTATTACATTTAATGCCTGAAATTAATATAGTGTATAAAAGTTTATAGATACACAGATTTATGGATTATAGATACAGACTTCTTTAATTTCAGAAATTCACTTTCACAAAGTCAAGAATGAAATTCCTTTAATTTCAGTAATAAAAGTTTGCTCTGTATTAAAAGGTCCAAATATTTTAACTCCACGAGGGTGTGTTTCATTTTAGACAGATGATAAAGTGATGTTGATCCTGATGCGCACGCATTCAAACACACACACCCGCACACACACACACACACACACACACACACCTCCCAGTCCACGAGAGCGGCTGTGAAAGTGCAGCTTGCTCTTTTGTAAAGGTCACAGAGCACAGCGAGCCTGTTACTGAACAGCTGAAACAACAACACACACTCGGGATGCTGGTGTGTGTGCGTGTGTGTGTGTGTGTGTGTTACAGAAGCATCAATTTAGAGGTCGGGACACTGCGTACACACACATATAGCGGTGTAATGACCCTACTGTACTGTAGAGAGAGAGAGACAGACAGTCAGACAGACAGACAGACAGACAGACAGTCAGACAGTCAGACAGACAGTCAGACAGACAGACAGACAGACAGACAGACAGTCAGACAGACAGACAGTCAGACAGACAGACAGACAGTCAGACAGACAGACAGACAGACAGTCAGACAGACCACGTAACTATCAGGTAAGTCGTTTTCTCTCGGATTTGATTTTCTGTAAAACAGTCACAGGTTACAGTAGAGTTGATCAGCCACATCAATAAATCTATAAATAATATCAGTACATCAGTAAATCACTCTGCTCTGCGCCGTGACTGTATGACGTCACTCGTCATATTAATCAACGGGGAAAATGATGACGTCTGATAAATTTTCTCTCTCTCTGTCTGTTTTTTCCTCCCAGTCTGTCTGTTTCTCTCTCTCTCTCTCTCTCTCTCTCTCTCTCTCTCTCTCTCTCTCTGTCTTCCAACTTTATCTGTCTTTCTCTTCTTCTTATTCTGTCTGACTGACAGACCCTCTCCTTGTCTTCTTTCTTTCTTTCTTTCTTTCTTTCTTTCTTTCTTTCTTTTCACTTTTTCACAGTCTGAGTTTTGTTTGTTTCTCTTTCTATCTTTCTTTCTATCTTTCTTTCTTTCTTTCTTTCTTTCTTTCTTTCTGTTCACTTTTTATTCCTCTCACCCTGTCTGTCTGTTTCTATAGACAGTCTGAGTTTTGTTTGTTTCTCTCTAGCTGTCTGCTTCTTTATACAGTACCTCTCTCTCTCTCTCTCTCTCTCTCTTGATCTCTGTCTTTCTCTCCCAACTTTATCTGACTTTAGTTTGTTTCTCCATCTGTCTGTTACTTTACATTTCTGTTATTCTCTCTCTCTCTCTCTCTCTTTTTTTATCTCTGTATTAGCCTGTCCCTCTCTCCCTCTCTCTCTCTTGTTTGTCTTTATTTTCCTCTGTTTCTTTTTCCCTCTTTCACTGTCTTTCTCTTCTTCTTATTCAGTCTGACTGACAGACCCTCTCCATGTCTTCTTTCTTTCTTTCTTTCTTTCTTTCTTTCTTACTTTTCACTTTTCACAGTCTGAGATTTGTTTGTTTCTCTTTCTTTCTTTCTTTCTTTCTTTCTTTCTTTCTTTCTTTCTTTCTTTCTTACTTTTCACTTTTCACAGTCTGAGATTTGTTTGTTTCTCTTTCTTTCTTTCTTTCTTTCTTTCTTTCTTTCTTTCTTTCTTTCTTTCTTTCTTTCTTTCTGTTCACTTTTTCTTCCTCTCACCCTGTCTGTCTGTTTCTTTAGATAGACAGTCTGAGTTTTGTTTGTTTCTCTCTATCTGTCTGCTTCTTTACAGTATCTCTCTCTCTCTCTCTCTCTCTCTCTCCCTCTCTCTCCCTCTCTCTCTCTCTCAGGTGTCAGTACTCTATGCATGTATGTGACATCTCCTCCTCTCCTCCTCCACACTTTGGGAATTATGAATATTGATTAATCTTCAGGTAGAAGGCTTTATAAAAATGATCACATCTGCGTGTGGGATTGATGCGGCACTGGATCGATGCGCTTCCTGTTCCTCTGCGCTTTCGGCTGTCAGCGGCGCTGCAATGCAAAAACCAGGAGGTCAATATTATCTGAGATCTGTCACATTTATTATAATTATGAAGGAGGGAGGAGGAGTGGGGGAGGGGCAGCTCTGTGTGTGTGTGTGTGTGTGTGGCAATGGTTAAAACAATAACATAACCTTTTTATTATTTTGCCATAAACATTTACATTTATGCAAATGAGAATGCATATGATTAAATATATGCAAATGAATATTAGTAATGAAACCAAACTTCTAGTATTTATATGATGTTAGAATTAAAATGTTCATGGAAGGACACCACAAGCACTGATATAATAAATATTTGAATATTTCATAATATAAATCCAACAATTTACATGTATAAATGCAAACAAGCATATATCTAATAATATAGCATATATTTGCATACTAGAAAAAGCTAGAATATTATTATTGTATTGTTTTAACAAAAATATAATATAAGCCAGCAATAGAATTTTCATTAAAGCTTGAAATCATCTTGAAACTCGGATTGAGTTTTTTTTTTTATAGAATACTTGTCCTTTAAAAAAAAAAGTGAAACAAGCAATAAAAATTAAACAAAACAATTATTTTCAGTTTTTAAGCTTAATGGAATAAGCTGAAGTATTAATCACATGCATTAAAGTATAGATCATGACACAAGTTTTGTAGCGAGATATGACCTGACACAATGTGGTATATAGCATCCTTCCTGATAAGTGACATAAACCTAAACTTTTAGAAAGCCGTGATTGTGAGCACTTATGAAGGCCATATTCATGATGCTGTATAAGCATGTTCCGGACATGTTATAATGCGTTCATAAGGCATTATATACACGTTGTTAGAGTAAGACTATTGATTTAAATGCTTTATAACAAGGCTTATTATGCATTATGAATGGTTGACATTGTGCATTATTCACAATATTCATTTAAGCAATATCACACTCAAGGTTGTAAATGTAAATGAGTAAATGTAATTTGTTACTTTGCACCTCTGTAAACAGATTATCATTTATTTCTTTATTTAGCTAGTTATTTTGCTCCACCCACGCATATCCTCCCGCAACTATCAGGAACTAACGAACCGCGGAGCTGGCGATTGACAGTTAATGTAATTAACAGAAGATGAAAGTAGTTTTAAATTCTCTACTTTCGGTAGTTCTGTACTTTGTAGCCAAAAGGTTTCTCGTTTATTGCACTTTTGAATATCCGCTCTGTTAGCGCCCGGGTTCCGTGCGCTAGCTATGTCAGGTGAACAATCCCTTGTTCCACACACCAAGTAGTGTCCTTGATCAGGGGTTAGAGAACGACTTGGGATATAAATATAAACGTTATATTTATATACATACAATATAAACAAAATAAAACAACATGAAGGCAAATCAGAATGACTTACAGTACCAGTCAAAAGTTTGTACACCCCTCCTTCCTTAATGGTTTTTATTTCTATTGTTTTAAACATTGCATATTAATACTGAAGAGATTCAAATAATGACAGAACTAGTGTATGAATATGAACATGTTTTATATTTTCGAATCTTCAAAGTTGCCACATTTTACTTTGTACACTCCTGGACTTCTCGTAATCAGCCTCATGAGGGAGTCACCTACACTGGTTTTCAACAATCTTGAAAGACCGTCTCTCTCTTTCTCTTAATCAGCAAGCCTCTAGTTCATTTTTCCTCTCTCCCTCTCTTTTCCTCTATCTATCTACCTTTTGTCCATTATGTCTAGATTTTTTATTATTTTATTTAACTCTGTTCTAATAATTTATAACATGTGAAAGGTAAAATTACTTTCTTAAAATTTTTATTTATTTTTACTTATTTATCTAAATGTTTATTTACTTATTAATTCCATTATGTGTCAGTAAGATAGACATGTCATCAATGTTTCAAAATGAAAGACCCCTAAAAAAAAAGTCTCCCTCTGCATATGTCTTAATCTGTGTCTCTCTCTCTCTGTCTCTCTCTCTCTTTGTCTCTTTGCCTCTCCTTCCCTCTTTCACTCACTCTCTTTTCTCAAAATCGACCTGTCTCTCTGTCTGTGTCTCTCTGTTCCTCTGTCTCTCTTTATGTCTCTATATCAGCACATGTATCTCTGTCTCTCTAAATAGGTCTCCTCCTCTCTTTTTCTCGTTCCTTTGCTCTCTCTCTCTCTCTCTATTTGGGTCTATTTCAGCCTGTCTCTCTCACTGTCTCTCTCTCTCTCTTCGTGTCTTTATTTATTTATCACTTTCTGTCTCTCTCTGTGTTTCTCTCAAGATGTCTCTGTCTGTCAGTTTGTTTGTTTGTTTGTTTCTCTCTCTCGCTCTCTCTCTCGCTCTCTCTCTCTCTCTCACACACACACACATTTGTTTTTCTATATCAACATGTCTCTCTTTCTGTTTCTCTCTCTAAATGCTTTTATCGTCTGTCCGTCTGTCCATATGTCTCTCTTGTTCACACACATACTGTACACCCCACACATACTGTCTCTCTCTCTCTCTCTCTCTCTCTCTCTCTCTCTCTCTGTCTGTCTGTCTGTCTGTCTGTCTGTCGCTCCCCATGGGTGTCTATCCTTGTCGGTCTGTCTCGCTTTTCTACATTGTATCATTAATGCATGTCTGATCCGGGATTTCCCAAAATGCTCCTGGATGCAGAGCACTCTCCCCATCACACACTCATACGCACACACATGCACACACACACAAACTCACACATTTGCATATGACCTTTAATTCAAATGTCTGGAAAGATTGAGCGGTACAGAGCTGCTGTTATTTCACAGGAAAGTCGGTAACAATCCTCGGCACCTCGACCCTGACGTGTGTTTCCAGCATTTTAATAAGATTGAACCTTGTAATGATTATTAATTGACTATTCAGATTCACTGGCGCATCATTACACACAGTAACAAACATCTCACTCATAATAAGTGTGAAGTGTGTGTTGGGGAAACATGAACGAATTTCCCTTAAATATCAGCATCCTGATGAAAATGATATTCCTACAGAACATCCTGGAGTGTTTTATTCCAACAGTAAGTCTTACAGTTGTTCATTCATTCATTCATCTTCTATACCGCTTAATCCTGTGTTCAGGGTCGCGGGGGGCCTGGAGCCTATCCCAGGAGACTTCGGGCACTAGGCGGGGTACACCCTGGACAGGGTGCCAATCCATCGCAGGGCACACACACACATACACACACTCACACACCCAATCACACACTACGGGCAATTTGGGAACGCCAATTAGCCTAACCTGCATATCTTTCGACTGTGGGAGGAAACCGGAGTACCCGGAGGAAACCCACCAAGCACGGGGAGAACATGCAAACTCCATGCACACAGAGATGGGAATCGAGCCTGGCCGGGGAATCGAACCCAGACCCTGGAGGTGCAAGGCGACAGTGCTAACCACTACACCACCGCGCCGCGTCTTACAGTTGTCTCTTTTGTTATTACAATGAAACTCCAAAGCAGATTAAAGAGAACGTTACAGCTTTACCTCTGACAGTTCTGAAGCACTGACACTGGAGACTCCTTCCAAACGCGTTACATAAACATCTCCTTACTGTGAAGAAAACACGAAAACAAAAACTGTCGTCTCACCTTATTGTAGCTCTGAAAAGGCTGAAACATGTTTAACAATTTTCCTGAGACATTCATATCATGGTAGCTTTGTGCAGTGTCAAATCTGAAAATATTGGCACCCTTCATGAAACTGAGGAAATATTCAAAAGTCAATAAAAGCCAGTACATTTTCTCATGTACAGAGATAGTTAAACATATTACGATCACACATGCCTTGTATTACATAGCATTTAGTTCTGACCGAGCAATCTGACTGGACAAGCGATATTTCTTGAGGGGTGATAATAGATGGTAACAGCACTGGGACATTTACAGTAACTATATGTACTGTATCACTCCATGTCACAGGTGTCCTACAATTGTTAATTACAATAACTGTGTGTCTCAGCGTGGGTGAGAGTAGGTCTGTACGGTCTGTAGTACTGAGGAGAGAGCAGCCGCCTGCCAAAACCCACATTCACAACCAGTCACAGAAGCACTTTCAGCAAGAATACACATCTGATAACGTTATGTCTCCCTGGTAATCGCTTCTAAATCGTTCCGAAATGGTCTCCGAACTGTGTTCTTTTATTGTCAGCTACAAAGCTAACTAGTTTCTAATACAAGCTAATTCCCTCTCCCAAATCCCTCTCTAACCCCCGATTTCATTCCTCTATCCAAGCTTCTGTCTGCTAAGGAAATGGCTGAACTCCTCATCTCCCACGTTTTCACTCCACAGCCTCCCATCGGATATAAAATGTAAGTCGCTCTGGATAAGAGCATCTGCCAAATGCCTAAATGTAAATGTAAATGTAAAAATGTCACCTTTTCATGCTACCTCGGCTATCAAGAACCGCTGTTTCCCACCCAGGAGGAAAAAACTTCTCAAGCCTTCATCTGTCGTTGTAAAAGCACATGGCAATGAGCTCGCGCTCAGCTTTCAGCGCAAGTCCAATCTCCACCACTCAGCAGCTCCAGCTTACCTGTCACACACACTCGCGTCGCGACCGGCACAAGGACCTGGAAGTAGCCAGCTCGCAAAAGCAGGAAGCATAAAAGGAGACAAGATGGCGTCCCACCTCACTCAGTCATTGAGTTTTGCCCATGTCGGATCAGCTCGTATCGCTTCCAAATCGTGAGTACTCACTATCTTGGGTTATCTTTCTGTCTAGAGTGTGTGTTTATAGGACGCGGGTTAAATTTGTGTTTTTCCCTTGCTCCGTTGTTGTGAGAGTCCTTAGATTAAAGTGAAGCTCGACCCGCCGACACTGAGGGCGCGCCTCCTTGTCCACTGCAGGACGGGCACGAAGATTTCGGGAGAGACTCTGTGCTTACTGTGGGTCAGATGCCCACCACCGAGCCATCTGCCCCCTCCGTCCGGGAAACGCCCAGGCCTGGTGAGACACGAGGGAAGTTCGCCGGGCCACCTTCAGATCTCTCCCGTTACCACCAACATCTCCCGTCTCGCGGTACAGGTACACCTCCAGTTTGGCCACAGACGAGTCGGAATTACTGCGTTCATCGATTCCAGTGCCGCAGGAAATTTCATTGACTCTAATTACGCCAAGCAACCGGGGATGAAACTTGAGGCGTTATCCCAGCCGGTTCGGATCACCTCAGTCGATGGTCGCCCCCTATCATCCAGCCCCGTCACCACACAGACCCAACCTGTCACCCTAATCATAAACGAACACCAGGAGCGGATCCATTCCACCTCACCACCATCTCGTCATCCTCGGACACCCCTGGTTACTTCAACACGACCCACTCATATCCTGGACCCAAAACCGGATCCTCCAGTGGGGGCCGACCTGCTCCGAACTTTGCTTCCAAGCACCGGCTGGAACGTGTTCTAGGGAGTCCGAGGCCCCCGATGTCGACACCGACGCCATTTCCACCGTCTACCGGGACCTGGCTGAAGTGTTCTGTAAGAGACGCGCTACCCACCTTCCACCACATCGTCCTTACGATCTGGCGATTGACCTTCAGCCAGGCTCTGTGCCTCCCCGGGGCCATCTCTACTCCCTCGCCGCCACCGAGACGCAGGCTATGGAGGACTATGTGACCAACGCTCTGCGCCAGGGTACCATCAGGCCATCTTCATCGCCTGCCGCCTTTTGTAAAAAAGAAAGAGGGCGAACTTCGCCCGTGTGTCGATTATCGGGGGCTCAATAATATAACCATCAAGAATTGTCACCCGCTGCCTCTTACCAACTCTGCCCTGGACGCTCTCTCTGGTGCCACCATTTTCACAAAGTTGGACCTTCGGAGCGCCTACAACTTGGTGCGCATCAGGGAGGGCGATGAGTGGGAGACTGCATTTATCACACCCACGGGGCACTACGAGAGTCTGGTCATCCCGTTTGGCCTCTGCAATGCCCCCGCCGCCTTCCAACATTTTATCAATGACGTTCTCCGGGACATGCTAGGGCGGTGGGCATTTGCATACCTCGATGACATCCTCATCTACTCCCGTACTCAGGAAGAACATGTCCAACATGTCAGAGCCGTCTTAAAGAGACTGCATGCCCACCAACTGTACTGTAAGTTGGAAAAGTGCGCTTTTCACGAGCGCTCCACCACGTTCCTGGGTTTTGTCATCTCATCCCAGGGTGTGGCCATGGACCCGCAGAAGCTAGAAGTTGTGCGTCATTGGCCCCTACCCAAGACTCTTAAACAGCTTCAACGGTTTCTCGGGTCTGCGAATTTTTACCGTCGCTTTATCCGGGACTACAGTACGGTTCCAGCACCCCTAACCGCTCTGACCCGCCCATCATCTCATCCATTCAGCCTCAACCCAGCAGCCGTCTCCGCTTTCCATCAACTGTGTCACCGCTTCACCACCGCCCCTATTCTTCTCCATCCAGACGACAGTAAACCATTCGTTGTGGAGGTGGACGCCTCAGACGTGGGCGCTGGGGCTGTTCTCTCCCAACGAGGTCCAGATCAGAAACTACACCCTTGTTGTTTCTTCTCCAAAAAATTTGACACGACTCAGCAGCGATACGGGGTAGGGGACCGCGAGCTGCTGGCCATAAAATGGGCTTTGGAGGAATGGCGTCACTGGCTCCAGGGCGCCAGGGAGCCATTCATCATCTGGACTGACCATCAGAATCTCATCACCATCCGTAATATCAAACAGCTCAATCCGAGACAGGCGCGGTGGGCGCTGCTCTTCGAGCACTACCATTTCCACCTGTCCTACTGTCCGGGGTCCAAAAATACCAAGGCAGATGCTCTCTCCAGACAACATGAGGAAGACGTCCCCCGGACGGAACCCGCGCCTGTTCTCCCACCATCCAAGATCGTCGCACCCCTCCGTTGGGACCTGGAGACGATGGTCCGCCAGGCACCGGCATGTGTGCCACCTGGACGTCTCTATGTGCCTCCCACTATGACAGAGGAGGTCATACAGTGGGGCCACACCTCGCCCACTGTCGGACACCCAGGCAGTCAACACTCTATCCGGTTCATCCGACGTGCTTTCTGGTGGCCATCCATGGTCCGGGACATCAACAAGTTTGTTCAGGCGTGCCCAGTGTGCGCCCGGGCCAAAACTACTAACCGACCACCTTCGGGGGAACTCCAGCCTCTCCCCGTTCCTCGTCGGCCCTGGTTGCACATTGCCGTTGATTTCATCACGGGCCTGCCGGATTCCGAAGGGAAAACCACCATCATGACCATCATCGACCGTTTCTCCAAAGCCGTGCACCTGGTGGCCCTCGCTGGACTCCCGTCAGCCAAAGATACTGCGGAGCTGATGTTAGAACACGTAGTCCGTCTGCATGGGTTCCCTAAAGACATCGTCTCGGACAGGGGGCCCCAGTTCGCTGCCAGGTTCTGGAAGGCCTTCTGCCGTCTGATCCATTCCACCTGTAGTCTGTCTTCTGGCTATCACCCACAGACTAATGGTCAGACGGAGCGGGCCAACCAACAACTGGAGCGCTACCTGAGATGTTTCGTTGCCGATCGCCAGCGCTCCTGGGCTCGCTACCTCCTATGGGCCGAACTTTCGCACAACCTCCACGTCACCTCAGCCACCAATCTCAGCCCATTTCAGGTATGCCACGGTTTCCAACCTCCGATGTTCGAACACCAAGAACCGGAAGTTGACGTACCTTCAGCCCAACAGTTGGTCCGCAGGTGTCGGCGGCTCTAGGATCAAGCCAACCAAGCCATTCATCGAGCCAACACCCGTTACATCACCCAGCATCGCCGTCGACACCCTCCGGGACGGTTGTATAACGTAGGTGACAAAGTTTGGCTTTCAACGAAAAACCTTCACCTCCAGACCGAATCCAAGAAGCTATCACCCCGGTTCATCAGCCCATACCGTATTCACCTCCGGATCAACCCTGTCACCTACCGGCTCCAGCTGCCTGCGGCGCTCCGAATTCACCCGGTATTCCACACCTCACAACTCAAACCCTTCACCACCTCTCCAATGATTCCACCCTCCCCCCCTGCTCCTCCTCCCCGAATCATAGACGGTGCCCCTGCCTACACCGTTCGTCGGATCCTCGACTCGCGACCGAGGGGTCGAGGCACCCAATACTTGGTCCATTGGGAAGGCTACGGCCCCGAGGAGTGGTCGTGGGTTCCGGCACGGTTCGTTCTCGACCCCGACCTTATTAGGGATTACCGTCGTCGGGTATCCTCCACCCCGGGACCGTCGGGAGTCGGTCCTGAACAGGGGGGTACTGTCACACACACCCGCGTCGCGACCGGCACAAGGACCCGGAAGTAGCCAGCTCGCAAAAGCAGGAAGCATAAAAGGAGACAAGATGGCGTCCCACCTCACTCAGTCATTGAGTTTTGCCCATGTCGGATCAGCTCGTATCGCTTCCAAATCGTGAGTACTCACTATCTTGGGTTATCTTTCTGTCTAGAGTGTGTGTTTATAGGACGCGGGTTAAATTTATGTTTTTCCCTTGCTCCGTTGTTGTAAGAGTCCTTAGATTAAATCGCGTGGTTATCCTGCCTTCTCGCTTGCTTCCGCGTTTGGGTTTACCATCCACGCTACACGGGCTAACCGCTAAAGCTAAGTCTTCTGGTCAACTCCGGGTTAGTTCACTGACATTACCGTGTTGGACAAAGAGTTATGCTCTACACATGTAACCTACCGCTCAAGACTACATCCCAGAAACTTTCAAAATTCATGCCATTATCCATGCGCCGAATTAACCCCACGTTCCATGACAGCCTTTTGCACAAGTGACGTGATGTGATGTGACGTCGCTAAATAGCTCAAGCATATCTGACTGAAGAGTTGCGCTAATTACTGTATGATCAACTGATTTAGTTAATAGATGTCCAGCTCTGCACAAACAGTGGAATTCTCAAGAGAACTGCAACTTTCTGTGCCAGTGAATTTCTGTACGTGATCTTTAGGAAACAATCAAACAGGTACGATTTGAGCGGGTGGCAACAGAGTACTGCAGACGTCTCTCCGACTCGACACCCAGACGGATCCAGCAGGAAATGAAGAATTATGGAATTCATACTGAATACTAATTGTCGTATAGTAATTTATTTGCATAAAATAACAAATTATTCTTATTATCTTGATTATCTTGACATTATCTTGAAAATTTATTAAAAAAATATATATATATATTTTTTTTTTTTGCTTAAAAGTCAGGAAATCTAGTGCTGCCTTTAATTAAATAAAATGATCGTAATCCGTGACCATGTGAGATTTCAAACTGGTTCAATCATTAGGGGGGAAAAATGTTAAATAAATAAATAAATAAATAAATAAAGTGAAAACTACAATCTGATGCAATTGCTTTGAATGTTTTCACTGAAGTCAATTAATAAAATGGGTCAATAGGTCATGATAAATAATATATAATTTGTAATATGTAAAGATTTACACTCTGGCCACCGTTAAAGGCACTTGAGCCTCATTAAAAAAAAATACATAGGCTGCCTATAAGACTTCATTATAAGGAATTTAGGAAATGAGTCCTGAAGTCATCTGTGGCTTTAATGCATCCTAAAGATGTCCTGCAGTCGTACCAGTTCCAACTGCATTTGCAATCAAACAGCATTAATTATTCCTATATGTTCTGGTTATTAAATCAGAAGGCTGATTACTGATTGCTGATGATGTATTGAGTTATTTACATGAAAATAACACACGGTCATGTGTGTGTGTGTGTGTGTGTGTGTGTGTGTGTGTGTGCTCGAGAGTGTGTGTCCTCACCATTGCTGTGACATTTTCCAGCCTCAACTTTACATTGGCTAATGAGCCTTAAGGCCCCGCCCACTCTCTTCGAACCCTGCCGTCTACACCTCAGCTTACATGGATCGGAAATATCCATCCCATAATTCATGCGCAGAGTAGGCGCGTGGCGGATGTGCTATCTCCATGGATACCCACGAGTGAAATATGAGCACGTGGACGCTGTTAATTACACCGAGAGAAATTAAATGGTGGGAATGAAGCCCTGAAATGTGAGTGGAATTTAAGTGGCCACGTCGTGTAATAAGGTCGGCTTTGTTAATAAGAGCGTCTGCAAACAAACAACTGACCTGAAACTGAGACACAGAGACACAGAGAGAGAGAGATGAACATACACAGAGGGAGGCCGAGAGAGACTCCTACATAAGAAAAGACACAAAGAGAGAAGGACAGGGAAAGACAGAGATAATGAGAGAAAGAGAGAGGGAGGAAAAGAAAGATCATGAAAGATATTTCAAAGAGAGAGAGAGAGAGACAAAGACAGAAAGAGACACACACACACCCACACAGACACTGAGTGATATGTGGATACGTAGACAGAGAGAGACTTAATGAGACAAAGAGAGACAGAAAGAAAAACATAGACAGATGTGTCTATAGCTGGAGAGGAAGACGGAGAGAGAGACACACAGATCAAGAGAGCTTGAGAGACAGAACTTCAGAGAGAGACACACACAGACAAAAAGCAACAGAGACACCCTAGATACAAAAAAGACAGAGAGAGAGACATGCAAAGACACCGAGAGGTATGTAGAGTGAGAGAGAGACTTAATTTAAAAAAAAGAAAGACATGGACAAAGACAGAAACAGAGAGAAAAGCATAAACAGTGATAGAGAGAATTACAAAGCAAAAGATGGAGACACACAGACAGACAGACAGACAGAGCTAGAGAGAGACACATAGCGACAGAGACAAAATGTCAGAGACAAAAGTGGGAGAGAAAAACAGAAAGACAGGGAGAGACACATAGACAGACACAAAGAGATACTTAAAGAGAGACAAAGAAAGACAGAGAGAGAGAGAGAAATATAGACAGATGTAGAGAAGGAGAGAACAACAGAGATAAGGAGAGAGATTTTTTATTTTCTCGTGCTGTTGGTGTTCGAGTCTATACACTTTACACCTTACACACACACACACACACACACACACACACACACACACTCTCTCTCTCTCTCACACGTGTTCCCTGTACAGACGCTGTTCCTCATCCACAGCCTGAGAAAATGGAGAAATGGAGAAATGGAGGTTTGTCCAGCGTTCGCCACTTTGATGTCCGTATTGATTCGGCTACAAAGCAGAAATCGCCTTATCACAGCTCGAGCAGGGGATCGCAATCTGCTCAGATAGGAGCCGAGACGCACCTTCTCACAAATCCTTACTGTCTGCAATCTGCAACTGATGAACTCTCTCTCGCTCTCACACACACACACACACACACACACACACACACATGATGCATGGACACACACACTCACTTGCACTGGCTTTAAAGGACTTAAAAAAAAAACTGAGTTTTAATCACCTGTTATTACGCAACATTAAAACTCAGTAGTGAAGCCTTGTGACTGTTTATAACCGCTGTAAGTCAGATCAGGGACTAAATGACATCATGGAGGTTCTGCAGTATTAAATCGCACCAGTGAGTCATTATTTTTCTATAACTGCACAACATGGAGTGTTTTATTCCTTACTCTCACTGAGAGAGAGAGAGAGAGAGAGAGAGACACATACTGTAGATAGAGAGACAAAACAAGATATGCACTGACTTTCCATCAGTTAAAAAATAGACGAGTGTTAATCATCGGTTCTTAAACAACTATAAATAGTGAAACCTTATGACTGTTTATAACAGCTTATAACTGGGTCATTGATTATTTTCCTATAGATGTTTTATTCCTCACTGCTGAGCGCTCTAATTAATACTGAAGTAGAAAGAAATATACAAACTAGTCAAGTTTACATTACGGTACACATTTGGGGGGTTTGTTAGAGGATGTAAACTCTGTATGTCTGTCTGTCTGGATCGCTCTTTCTTTTTCTCTTTCCTACTGTCTGTCTATCTGTCTCATCTTCTCACTCTGTCTGTATCTCATTGTGTCTGTCTGTTTATTATTTCTTTCTTTCTTTCTTTCTTTCTCTTTTTGTTCACTTTTCTTCCTCTCATCTTGTCTACCTTGTTTTTTAATTGCCCCTTTTTCTCTATAATTCTCTTGAACTTTCTTTTAGTCTCTCTCTGATGGGCCTCACAGGACGACCAGGACCTAATCTTATGCCACATTTGACTCTCACCTGGAGATCCAGGATGTCACGGCTGCATTTAATCCCTTCATCTGCATCCTCCTCTCTCCTGCGGTTCTGCCCCCAAGGCTTATACGTACGGAGACCTGCACCGAGTGCTCTCACTTCCTGGTTTTATTCATATTCTATTCATATAATCTCATACCGGTAGTACTAGGATTATTTAGTTTTAGATGTAAGCTAACCTTAACCTTAACCCTAACCCTAAACCTAACCCTAACCCTATTTTGACGCATTTAAATCAAACCTCTTTGGTTAGTGTGAATTTCTTTTTTATTTTTCCATTAAAAAGCATTGGCCATGCACTGAACCCATCCAATTACCTTCCACCAGAGGGTGCTCCTAATGACTCCTAATTACACCTTTAATGGCGCGGGTCCCCAAAATAAAGCACGCTGCTTTACTTTCCTTCCTCCAGTCATCTTTCTTTGCATGAACCACACGTCCACGACCCGAAGCGATAAACACTGTAAAGAGATTAACGAATTCTGTTTTCTTTTCTTTTTCTGTAGATGTGTCTCTATCTCTTGCTTTCTCTGTCTCACACACACACACACACACACACACACACACACACACACACACACACACACACACACATACACACACACACACACACACACACACACACACACACACACACACACACACACACACACACACTCTCAGTCTATCTCTCCTCCACACCCTGCTACATTTATTGATTATTTGATTGTGGTTGAGTTTAGCATATTTCAGGTGATTCCTTCGCATATAGATGACCTTAGACTGAGGATGGAGCAAATTCCAACCTTTTTTTTTTTTTTTTTAAATAAATGAGCTTCATGATATCCTGCTCACATCTATAGTACATGCGACGCTGAAATCAGTCCAATATGTGTGATGTACTGTAGAATTATTTGCTTTTTTTTGTGGTAATACTTTTAATTGTCCCTGAAGAGAATATTTAACAATGTGATGCTAAGGGTCCTGCATCAAGTAATGAAAAGATTAAAATGACAGGAACCGTCAACTTCAGAAATTTGAGCTACGTTTAATAGGGAAAGTATGAGCATTTCCGCACACACACACACACACACACACACACACACACACACACACACACACACACACACACACATACACAATGTGATGAGAATTAACAGGATTGGGACAAAACAGTTGTGTGTCCATAAGAAAACCACTTGTTGTGCTTTGCCTTCTTACCCTGACACGTTCATCGCCCTGGAATAGTTTCAGTCTGGACAAATCAGACCACATGACCATTTTTCTGAGCAATGGGCTCAGAGTCTCTGGAGACAGTATTATGATCTGGGGTCGCTTCAGTCGCTCAGGTCGAGACTCAGCAACGTTATGGGGCAATAAAATGAAGTCAGCTGACCACTTGAATGTACTGAATCACCAGGTTATCACATCTATGGAGTTTTTCATCCCTGATGGTGAAGAAAAAGTGTGAAAAAGTCATTCTGGGAACATGGGGAATAATTTTTACATAAACTGTGTGCTGTAATCAAAGCTTAAGGTAGCTGAATGAAAAAGTCTTAAAGTGTACAAGTGTACACTTTGTGTATTTTCCAATAAAAACACAGCCTGTAGTTTGTCCTGTTATACCAACAGAATGACACATAATGCCTGGAGCATATAGGGTACCTCGGAATGGGGTGTGAATCCATCCAGGGGATAATGACACTGGATTGAGTTACACACTAATGGAATCACTGCTGTAAAGTAAAAATAAAACAAAATAACCTGCACTTTACCTTTGAAAAGAATCGCGACAGAGCAGTGTTTCTGTGTAGAGCAGAGAAAAAGAGTGTGTGTGTGTGTGTCTGTGATGGCAAAAGTAGGAGGCGTGTGTGTGTGTGTGTGTGTGTGTGTGTGTGTGGCATGGTGACCAATGATGCGTGCGCATGCAGACACAAAGAGCAGGCTGATACAGAGAGAGAAATAGATCTTTAACCTCTTTAATGAGACTTTCTTTTGCTTTACACACGCACTGTACACACACGCATACAGACACTAAATAAAACATGTTTTACGCACAAACGTGGTCACAGTGTTATAGTAAACAGTACACGCGTGCACAGATGTTGATTATACCAGTAAGAGACGAGCACTAAGACCCAGCAGGGGAGACAATTACCCACAATTGTGCAGCATAAGAGAAAGAAAAACCGCTGGCTCAGTTGTGATCACGTGACACTCGGCGTCAAAACAAGAGGTGCATGCGTGATACATGATACTCGGTACTCGTAAACCAAGACAATGCTCGTTTATCAAGTCAAAATTTATTTTAAAATCTTTGCTCGTCTTGCAGAACACTCGTAATCTAACTCGTAATCCGATTTCACTGTATTAAAATAGTTTGAGAAAAAAAAACTAAAAACATACTGTATCAATAATTATTTCTTTAAAACATTAACAAACAAACAAAACGCAAAATATATAGGAATGAAAATGATTTAAAATAAAAATACATAAATAAAAGCAAAGCAGATGCCCCTGCTGTTTGGGAATTTATTTGCGCTGTATGTTTTTCGGCCCAGCTCACTGATTTATGCCGCTTCATTGTAATGGACAGTCTTGCAGAAAGCGAAGCAAACACAATCTCACACTGTGTCACCAATAAGTGATAAGCCAGCGGGAATACAGCCCTCTGTTTACCCACGATGCCTCTGGTCACTCTGCTTGTCCATCAGTATGCTCGAGGCTGACGCTTAGACGCTTAGATCAGAAGCGTCACTAGAGGGGCATTCGGGTTTGTATCAGGTATGAATTAAACTGGTATAAAACATTAGAACATGTTAAAGGCTTTGTGTGTACATTGTAACGAACAGTATTAAAATGCATTATATACCCTGAGAGTATAAAAAATTACTATAACTATTTGTTAGCGATCTTATACTGTAAGATGTTAGACATCATGATGTGCTATGTACAGTATGCTATATAAGTTATGAGTTATAAGTCCTGAAGCGTTTTATTCTTCTTTCGTAAAAAATTTTGCAGCACTTGGAAAATGGCGTTTTTAAATTTCCCTGCAACAAAAAGTTGCATCATCCAAATCTTGTTTTATGATCAGAGAAGATATAAATGTGCCTTTTTTTATTTTTATTTTTTGCATATTTGTCACATGTTAATGATTCAGATCCTTAAACTAATTTTAATATTACACCAAGATAATTCAAGTACTGTAAATACAAAATGCAGTTTGTAAATGCAAAAATAAATAAATTAATAAATAAAGTTATCACAGTTATCGCAAACACTTGATTGCAGCTGTTGCCGCGAAGGGTGGCACAAACAGTTATTAGGTTTAGGGGGCAAATACTTTTTCACAGCACTGTATATACAGTATCATATTGACTGATGAAGGTGAAATGCTTTAACCTTGTTACACAAATTATAGATTCTATCTATCTATCTATCTATCTATCTATCTATACAGTATGTATATATATATATATATATATATATATACTGTATATATATATATATATATATATATATATATATATATATATATATATATATATAAGCAATTGTTATATCACTTTGCATTGCTCACTATGAGAAGACTTAGCACAACAGTAGTACATGTATGTGTTATAGTGCATTCATGTAAAATTTTACAGTTGAAATGTATTACAAACAATGATATCAGCTGTAATACTTTTGTTAATAATAATAATAATAATAATAATAATAATAATAATAATAATAATGCCTTATGACTGCGTTATAACATGTTGGAAAGTCATAATGTATATGGCCTTCATAGGAAATATCACTGATTTTACAAATCGTTAAGAATGACCACAGAATTAGACATATTGTCACTATAAGCAATTAACCATCCTTGTGTTCATAATGCGTCATTAAAGCTCAAAGAACAAGCTACACAACACACCTTAAGTATAACATAAAGAAGTAAAGACATTGAATAATCCTGTTATAACATGCTGTAGTTCTGTAGTGTGTGTGAATATGATTATCAACACCAAATTAGAGAAGAACTGGACAATCAAAGGTTTGTGTGTGTGTGTGTGTGTTATAAAGCATTATAATGTAGTACAGGGAAGACAAACAATGTCAAGCAGGTATCATAGTGTGCCATGTGACCTGACATTCCAAAGAAATACATTATAATGAATAAAGTCTTCTTTATTACATGTTAAGCATAAATAATGATGATGTATGATACATAAAGAAGAAGTGTTCTTAGCTATAATTAAAAAATTCAACATCAGGTAATGATTATTGATTATTACTTTTTGTCACTACATTTCTTTCATTCCTTTTTTATGACAACAATTGACCTATGATTACTATGATAAGAAAGCAAACACTTAGCCAAAGTGATCAGGTAGGAACAGCGCAGTCCGCTCCTCAGCAGGTAGGCATCACCCTGCGGCGATGGTGTACGACCCACAGTGGTGTGCAGGGTGTAGTTTAGATTTAACTGCCCCTCTCACAGAGCTTCATTAAACTGTGCAGCTCATGCCCATGACTGATGAGACGGGACCGGCGCTGGCCTTTTCTAAACCAAATTAAAGCATGGGGACAAAAACACCACAATTTACACACGCTGACTGATACTGAGGCTTCTTCTTCTTTACAAATTCTTCTGATTTATATACTAAAAATAAGAAAATTTTTGTCTAGATATTTTACTTAAGGGTGACGTTTGCACTTGAGAAAAAATATGTAAGTTGAACAAATGGAAATAGTTTTAAATAATGATAAAATCTGTATCTTTATGTTAAAATCATTAAATTACAAACTTAATATATTGTCGTAAAAATTTACATATAATTATAATATAATAATAGCATGTGACTTAGTGAAAGTTATGATACATAATAACTATGATAAATATGATAACTATGAAATTCCCTTTATTTCTCTATCTAATCCCCTACTACACTAATGCATTTACAGTACAAAGTCCAGTGTAAAATTCAATTGTTTTATACCTGTTTGACTCACCAGAAAGTTCATCAATAGTCCCGGGTTTGACTTGAACGCCCCTCATGTAATACATAAACTTTTTTAAATTAAGCACTAAAATTAACACTGGAGACTTCTTTCATTAATGTTGAACAAACATCTCCTTACAGATTACATCACCGTATACAGTAACTGATTGTGCTCATCGCAGGGTCAGGTGGAAGAGGGCGGATAGCTCTTTGGTTTTTCCCGCATGAGCGTGTCTTTTTTTTGGTTTCATGTATCTTTGAGGAACTACCCGTCATCCTTCAGCGCGCTTGCTTTGTGGTAGCTGGTGATGGGAACTGTCAGGTGACCAAGACGGGAAGAAAAAAAACAAAAAAACAAAAAGGGAAAGTTGACGGTGTTTAAGTGGCATGGCTACTGCTGAATTCGCAACTATTTCGAGTCCACGGAATGAGGAAGCGCTAATAGCTGCTTCGCACTAATTCCTATCATCAGCTTGCGCTTTTTTGGACGTTGTCCTAACAAGCAATGTGTTCGACTCTTGTAGTCATTAGTGTTTCCAGCCATCACAGCCTCATTCATCACCTCATATTCCACAGGCTTTCAGTACAGCGGCTAATTAAAGTGCTCCGAGCCGCGGCTTCTGCTTCTACAGACACGCATTCCTGTTAATTACACCAAGACGCCTGTCCACGTCACTGGACCATGATTCATCGGGAAGCGCAGCTGTACGGTGCAGGGCCGAGTGTGTTAATTATACACACACACACACACACACACACACACACACACACACACACACACATATAATACATATATGATAACATACATAAGGTGCACATGCATAGAAACACATTTGGACACAGTGGAGAAGCATGTTACAAGACATCAGCATGCAAAATTATTAGCGCCCCAAGGTACTGCTTTGGAGAGATGCACATCTTTCATTCACTTCTTCTGATGATCAGAGAACTTTCTAGATGATCTTGGAAACTCTTCCATGCAGAACATTTCAAGCTGCTTTGTTTCTTTTAAATGATTATGGTTTAGAGATTTGCGCACAGATTCACTCCAGACCTAAAGCCAATGAAGATAAGGAATTAGGAGCTTGTACACTGTAAAGAATTACTGTAGAATTTACAATAATTTACTGGCAAAAAAGTTGCCAATAAAATCCTGTAAAATAGCCGTTAATTCCTGTAAAATGTATTACAGTATAATACTGCTTAGCAATTTACAGTAAATTGATGCTTCCAGAATACAGTATTTTTTTGTATTTTTTACAGGATTATAAAATTAAACTTGTAAAAAGGCATTACAGGTTTTTTTTGTAATTACGCTAAATTACAGCACTTACCTGGCAACAAAAGTTGCCAATAAAATCCTGTGAATTCAACAAAAGCCAAGATGTAGCTGTAACATTTTTACTATGAAATTCCTGTAAATAACTGTGAACTGTACTGTGCTGTAACCTGTAACTGTACTTTACTATTATACTGATGTAAATGCATCAAAACAAAGATTTTGAAAAATAATCACTCAAATTCAAAGCTGTTGTAAGAAAACTGTTTATTAAAGCTGACAACACTTCAGCAGTGTCACTGGTAACATACAGTCATTTTTCTTTTTCAACTACAGAAAAACTTAAAAAAAAAAAAAAATCAGCTGTTACAAATGCTACTGACTGTGCTGATTAATCAAACCTAGAATATTCAAATATTTAGCCATTCTTTAACATTTTTTGTAAGTTGACCATTTTTTAAATTAAATACATTTTTTTTTTTACATGACCAAAGAACAAGTCTGAAATTAAGTGTCATTTTATTGATGGCTTCTCCTGTAGGTGTAGTTTTGATACATTTCATACATTAAACTTACATGCTTAACCACTCAAAGTCCATTAGCCTTCTGAGAAGAGAACACACATGAGGATTGACTGTGTTGTTCCTCTTCTCGGAGACCTTCCCACTTTTTTTTGCCCCAACCTTTGATGTGCCTGTCTTGGTGCCGGTTTGTGGGTTGATTCCAACAAAACATCTGCACAAACATCAGTCAGACAAACATAAGCATGTGCAAAATTTAATAAAAACTAGTTCAACAGTTCAAAAGTATTTGCTGAACTATAGTAATGCATTACAAAGGAATAATTCATCCAAAAAAAAAAAAATCAGGTCAATTTTTAAGAAACCTGAATAAATGTATTTCTTCTACTATAATAAAAGAATATAATAAGAATGTTTAAAAAGATTTAATAATATTTAATATGAATGAGTAAACCAAACAGTCCTTTAGATTTGAGAAGATGTGTGCCTGGGTCAGATCATGAATTCCTTGGACTTCCTCTATGATGGTCTGAATTACAGATGAAGGTAAAAGAAGCTTTGCCTGCAGTTTCAAATAAAAGAGTGACAAATTCTTCAAAAAAACATCTTCATCTACACTTTCAAAGACCTCACTTGCCTCAGGCCCCTCAGTCTCATCTTGAAATGTACTGGGCTGACACACATGTTGTAATGGGTTTGATAAAACTACTTCATGTAGAAGCTCAGGTGGACTGTTTTTGTGTGTTCTTGAGATATGAGATGCAAATGTGGACTTTACAGTAAATGTCCTTTCACAACCCTTAAAAGGGCATTTTAATTCTCTACCCTCATCTATGTGGCCTTTTAAATGTCTAATTAGATCACTCAGAACTGTACATGTGAAATTACAGTGGTCAATGTGACAAATCAGTGTTGTGTCTGTTTGCTCAAATCTGACACCACTACGTGACTTCTGATAAGCCTTATGGTCTCTATATAGATGAGACTTGAATGCTGAAAATTTAGTAAAAGCATGGGAACAGTCAGGTACTCCACAGGTGAAAGAGCAGTTTGGAACATTACTGTGTACTTTTACATGTCTAGTAAAACCTACAATGGTATTGCTCTCATATTGACAGAATTTACAGTGATACATTTCTCATTTAGATTTAGGTTCAAGCTTTATATACAAGTAGGTTATGTGAGAACTTTTTTTCTGTCTTATATCTGCTTATATCGTTTGAAGCAAAATTGTTTACATTACGTTTGGTTTTGACTCAGGCATTACACGTTCTCAATAAACCAGCATTTCAGTCTATATGCAATTATTTTAAAAATGTTCTATCGAGAGTAAGGTGTATGAATCGCATAAAAAGCAGCATTCATCAACACAGGCATGACATTCTGTTTTTACTTTTTAGCTACGTGATGTTTCGGCTTGCCTGACAAAAAATATAAATAAATAGCTTATATAAATAAAGAGCTCGAGAGAACTCTTCCAGCAATGGTATTATATCAGCAAATATCTATCAGCAAAGACAACTGAGCACTTCATGTAAGGTTAATTTAACATCGATAGCGATGCTGTGCCTGCCAAACTACAAATACTCTCTAGAAAGTAAAGCCAAATAAAGTTAACAAACTGAAGCATACTGTATATCAACATTAGCATGAGGATAACGATTTATCTTTTAGTTTAGGCTACTTTCTGAAATGGCACGCACCGTTTCTCCTTCTCGCCTGAAGCAACAGATAAATAACGTTAACTGCACATCCCTTTACAAAATAGCTAAACATAACTTTTAGAGGGAATATACTGGTAAAACTTATATAACGTTATATGAATTACTTGACATTAAACGAAATAATTATGGAAGTAAATTTAATTGAACTTACCAAAAAAAAAAATCGTTTGCTGTTTATCTTCAACTGTTGTCGCTTCACTCTCTCCTCGGTCCACCAGATTTCAAACGATATCAGCCCGTGCAATACCATAATGCAACAGCACAGTAAATTCTTGTAAAAATATTAAAGATACAGTGAAAGCACCTCCTACCTGTAAATTAATTACAGCTAAAAGTGAAATATACAGTTAACACTTGTAAATCCCTGTATAACCCATAATGCATTGCAAATTACAGCAATAAATTGTAAAATGGCAAAACAGTAAGTTTCTGTATAATTTTGCTGTAAAAAATACAGCAATTTGTTACAGTGTAGGAGATCAATCTAACACCCAGACCAGAGAAAAACTCCTTATTGCTCTGCTTTCAGATGTTTCTTCCTGATGTTCATGTGTGTGTGTGTGTGTGTGTGTGTGCTGGGCTTTTGGAGATGGTGCTCTTGAAGCAAACCTCCGTCACCCATCCCATCCATCGCTAATATCCATCCCATGTTCGTCGGGGTCCGAGGCCTCCTTCTGAAGAAAATTGAGCAGATTTGAGATGAAGAGGCGCTCTGGAGGAATTTGAGAGCGTTTGAGGATTATGACGGGTTTATTCACAGCATACAGCCCGGCTCCAGACGCCTCTGATGCCTTAGGAGGCATGGCCTGAGCTGAGCGCTGCAATAAATAGTGATGAGAGCGATAAGAAAATAATGCAGGTCACACATTTGACCGGTGTTACTTGGCATACAGGCATACGAGCGTCGTGTGTCTTCTTCGCCGAATTAAATCTAAATTCCACAGGAGCAAAAGACAAAACCTGGGTCAGCCATTCCTATGATGGAACAGTGAATACAATTTTATTAAAAGAAGAACTCTGTGGTTTATTTAGTTTCGAATCAATAACTATTTTATGAGTTATGCAATATCAAAAAAGAATAAAGTTTGTCATTATAATTTCATCATTTATTTCCTAACGTGTTAAACAGGCCACGATTTCCGGATATATAATTGATTAGAAATTAAAACGAATGTAGATAATCATATGTCGATAATCACGTGATTCATATTGAGTATGTGTGTGAATTTTCTTAAATGATATAAATGTTGTGGAAAAAATTCCTAACAAACTCCAAAAATATAATATCCAAAATTGATGCAGAGGCGCCACCTAGTGTTCATTTCATCTACTGTTCAAGTAACTGATTTGTAATGACAAAGAATACCTTACTGTACGCATGACATAATCTAATTTAATAAATACAAGCACTTATGCCTTGATCAATTATATTAAATATAGTGTAAAACGTAGGGCTTTACTGTACATGCAATCATCCATTTATCCATCTGGGAATCTCTGTAGTCCAACAGGGGCCATGTAGGCCGATCGTGACTATTCTATTTATTCCTAATTTATTTCATAACAATGACCTCCAGTCAACATTCACACACGCAGTCACACACTGCCGGCAATTTGGGAACACCAATTATCCTAATCTGCATGTCTTTGGACTGTAGGAGGAAACCGGAGAACCCGAAGGAAACCCACCAAGCACGCGGAGAACATGAAACTCTAACAATGCTAACCACTAACACACTGTTAGCAGCAACTCAAATAAGATCAAATCAAATAAGTAAACTTAAATGAAAAAAAACAAACAAAAAAAAAAAAACAGATAATTGGCTTTTGGAACAATCACGTTCGAGAATAGGGGATGATGACAATTAAACTGCACATGCTAATCTAGATCTAGGTAAAAAAAAAAAAGATGAATAAATGTGTATATTTTGACAAAAGTTTTGATTATGGTTAAATTTAATTTAATGAAGCTTTAATGAATCGTTGTCAGTCCTTTATTATTTTTCTGAAGTTAAACCTGAGTCATAAATGAATTTAAAATGTTGAGTGGAAGGGACGTTACGAGCAGTTTTTTTGCCAGATTAGAAAGTTTCGACAGCGTACTCTGCAAACGTCAAACTTAAATTAACCGCTGGATAGAATTAATGACACTTTTGCAGTGCTGAAGTTTAACCTGCACCATAATACTTGAAATCATGTGTGGGATTTAATAATCTACTTTATAATAATCTACTAATGCGCTACTGTCTCAACGTAAACAAACACCTGCACCCAAGGTTTGCTCTGGACATTGGTGGAGACCTATGACTCCACCTAATACCCCTCCCCCCAATCCCCTGCCCCACCTACCAACCTCCCACCCCAACTATGTCCACTGAATACATGTTTTTCTTAATATGGTGCGAAATCACTTTACATTAATACTAGCAATGCTTCGATTGATATTAATCCACTCGAAATGCAATTCATTAAGTTAAATTAAGGAATAGTGTAAAGTTAAAGGAATGTTTCATAACTGACAAAAAGATAGTCTTTAATAAAATAAAAACTATTCTTTATTGAGCCCTAGTGCAAATGAAACATCTCAATCATCTGTATATATATAAAAGTAGATTACATCTAAACATGAACTACTAGGTAGAGTACCACACAACAGCTCAATGCCTATTGCTCCTATATGAAGGAGACAAAAACATGCCTTCGCCTCTCGTTAACAAAAATAAAACTGCTGGCATATTTGTTTGACATCAATATTATCCAGGCTGTTCTTTTTTTTCTTCTGATAAACACTAAAGATGATATTTTGTAGAATGCTGAAAACCTGTAATCATTGATTTACATAGTATTTGTTTTTCCTGCTACGGAAGTCAATGTTTTAACGGTTTTCAGCTTTTTTTTCCCAATATCTTATTTTGTATTCAACAAAATAAAGAAAATCATTAAAGTTTGGAACCATTCATTCATTCATTTTCTGTACCGCTTTATCCTTATATACAGGGTCACGGGGGCCTGGAGCCTATCCCAGGAAACTTAGGGCACGAGGCGGGGCACACCCTGGACAGGGTGCCAACAGGGCACACACACACTAATTCACACACTACGGGCAATTTGGAATGTCAATTAACCTAATCTGCATGTCTTTGGACTGTGGGAGGAAACCGGAGTACCCGGAGGAAACCCACCAAGCACGGGGAGAACATGCAAACTCCATGCACACAGAGACAGGAATCGAGCCTGGCCGGGGAATCGAACCCGGACCCTGGCGGTGCAAGGCGACAGTGCTAACCACTACACCACCGTGCCGCCTAGTTTGTAACCACTTAAGGAGTAAATAGTGAGTAAAGTTTTTGTTGGGGGTGAACAATGGCTTTGACCCTAACTCTTCCCCTCTGACTGCACTAGGACCGGACAGCATTGCCACCTGATGAAATAGCGTGACAAAAAAGTGAAATGTCAGTTCAAAACTTTTGCCAAAAACACTAATGAATCACTTACATCCTCAGCCTATCACTCCTCATAATGCTAAATATTAGTATAATCAACATGTATAATACACACACACATATTATATATTATATACTGTATAATCTACATTCAGATTGACCTCCTGTGACCTCGCCTCTTCACCTAAACTACAACATGGCTGATCTGCTTCTGTCCCCTAATTGAAAAACATTGAGGGATTCCTTATGAGCATGGACAGAGAATGCCTCAGCCTATTATTGGTAACAATGTTAAATCTCAGGACAACTACAGTGGCTTGCAAAAGTATTCGCCCCCATGAACTTTTCCACATTTTGTCACATTACAGCCACAAACATGAATCAATTTTATTGGAATTCCACGTGAAAGACCAATACAAAGTGGTGTACACGCGAGAAGTGGAATGAAAATCATACATGATTTCAAACATTTTTTTTTTTTTACAAATAAATAACTGCAAAGTGGGGTGTGTGTAATTATTCAGCCCCCTTTGGTCTGAGTGCAGTCAGTTGGCCATAGACATTGCCTGATGAGTGCTAATGACTAGAGAGCACCTGTGTGTAATCTACACTCTCTCCATCGCTGTCTGATATACAGCACAGGTGTTTAGGTTCTGTTACCTGACAAAACAGGATAAACACATGCCATTTAAACAGCAATCATTTTATTTCACTTTTTCTGAGTCTTAGTGTGCAAACCTCGAATCAAATCATTAATGTTCGCCAAGTAAGTGAATGCATTTTAAAAACTATTTGTGCGAAGTGGATTGTCTATTGGTGTCAACAAAATTCTAGCCATATGGCAATATTAGTATATTAGTTTATCAATTTCTTTCACAATACTGATTTCTGACAAACAGTCACTAGATTAGGAGACTGACAGGAATCATATTTATACTTTTACATTTAGCTGTTTAATCTGCTGTTAGTGTTAAGTCCGTATTCACAGACTATAACTATAACCTGCCCTGCTGTAATGAATGTCAGTCAAAGCGGGAAAAAAATATATATATAAATAAATAAATAAATAAAAAACACTAGCATTAACGTTAACTGTTGTCGTTACTTTGATGGATTCACTAGCGAACTTGAAGTGATTTACACTTTTCTTTGGGAGAAAAAAAACCTCTTTATTTCCAGCTTCTTTTTTTTCATCATGTATGTCTGTCACCCAACACACCTTCTCGCCCGGGGGAAAAAAACCCCACTGCATTTGGCGCTGCTTGTGTCTGAATGCACATGATAGCAGGGAAAGGAACAGCCAAACAAAATGTCCACGTGTGTTTTGGGGCGGGAGGACTCAAGGAGAGAACGTGATTTATCCCTTTCTGCGTGTCTAGGTTAATGTTGACAGAACGATTTTTTTTTTAAGTGGATTAAATTATTGGTGGGGACATTTCAATGGTCGGAGGATATTGGTGGGGACACATCCCCTCCGTCCACCCTAAATCTACGCCCCTGCCTGCACCAATAGATATTTATTAGAAAAGATAAAGTGAATATTTTTACTGGGATTAGTTCATATTTTCACTTTGGCTGAAATAACAGCGCTGAAGTGGATATAAGTGAATTTTTAAGTCGTTTTAAAAGACAAAACATCATCTTTAGCCGATCTATTTTTTACTTGCATTTCACATTTGTGATTCTCTCTCCGATTACCGAACAGGGAGTCACTATTGACAAACTACTAGTCAACTATTTCTACAAAACCTTTTAAATGTCAATGATGCGTACTTATGAACGGTAATATAATAAGTAATAATGTGATATTAATGCTTAATACTAGGGTTGTGTACCGAACACCGGTGCCAAGACGGCACCGGTACCTATAGAACCGGTATGTACCGGACCGAAACAGAACGCGAATTTCGGTGCCTCATTTCGGTGCCACTTAAATGCCTGAACTGTCGATTGAAATATTTGTTCTCTATATTCATATATTTTTGTAGTTTAATAGTTTATTAGATTAAATTAAAGAAATTAAAAGCACAAATCATCCGGAAATGAGAGACCATCCGACATGCGCGTGAATGCAGCAGCTAACGTTACACTCGCTCTGACGGCAGCAGGCGGTCTACCGATAGCTTAGCATGCTAAAGTAAACAACTCTCGTTAAAATGCCTAAAACTAAACGGTCGAAAGTGTGGCTGTATTTCACAAGAAAGGATTCCGACACCGCGACGTGCAGCAAATGTTTTACAGCAGTTGCGTGTAAAGGCGGAAACACGTCAAATCTAATGAAACATTCGAGGGCAGACGGAATAAAGTTTAAAGCAGAGGGAGGCACCGTGTTTAACAGCTTGTGGACAACAGCAGGCGCTATCAGTGTGGACGACCCGAGTCCCAGTCACACCAACTGTAGCAAAAACGAGTCACCGATTATGATGACGACAGCAGACTTTCCGCAGGTTAGTAGTAGGATAATGTAATGTTAATAGCAAAATGCAAATCTTGCATTCATGCTAACAAATAGTCAAACGATTTGTAAAATACTAATGTAACATGGATTCTGTTTATAATTATGGCTTTCCAGCCTGTACTAGTAGCACTACAACAGTGACCCCATTTATCATTGTAAAGAAGGCTATACATGTCCTGTGCAGGGCAATAAGTCAGGAAAGGAGTCGTATTTTGACAGAAAAGGCAAATATGGTGAAATTTCTGCAAAAGAATTGCTAAAATTTGAAGCTTACATGTTCATATATACTTTAAACTTTTAATATATTGTTCAATTTTAAGCATAAAATTTTTTGTTCAATAAAAATTAATTCTTGAGTCATCCACTATAATTTTGTGGCTTAAAAGTATCGGTTCAGGCACCGTTTTGGCACCGGTACCGTTTTCAAAGTATCGATTTGGCACCGGTATCGAAAAAAACCCAAACGATACCCAACCCTACTTAATACTTGATGATTGCAGCTAATTAGCTAAGTAGCTAATGATTATGGAATTAGCGCTAATTCCTCTTCTTGTTCTTTAAGGGTTTTAAGCAGGTGGCAGGCGGATTACTGCCACCTGCTGGACGATTCGCAGCTACTGTAATTTAGCTACTTTCTGGTGATGTTTAAAGGGGCAAGAAGACTTGGGGGCGTTTCCTAGAAAAAATATATAATTTATTGTTTGTTTTGTTTTATTCTATATTATGAAATGTTTTAAGGTATAAATTATTAACATATTAGTAGCAAAAAAAAAAAAATCTAAAAAATACAAATCAAATTGAATCGACAACCGTTATGTTTGCGAATGGGCGTGTCCTTGCATCCCTGACTCCGCCTATTACGCCCTAACGACAGCGTCAGGCAAAATGGCGGCGATCTGTGGCGTGAACTGAGGATGTCAACACTTCGCCTCAAGTGACTCTTTATTTAATTTAATTTTTTCTTTCGCGTCGCTAATACAGACAGGATTGTATTTTAAAAAGGAAAGTTTTTTGGACAAAAGTAAAACCACCAACAGGAATATATATTTTACACGGTTTAATAGTGTGCTGTGTTTTGAAAGTACATTTATGCTAGCTAGCGGGAAACTAGCCGCCTGCGCGCGCCGTGAGGAGAAGTTTATTCCCCTGTGATAAAGTCGTGATTAATGTTTTCTCCGACTGAAATGAATCGATAGAGAGTCTTTTGCGCTGGTTTCATCTTTTTTTTCTCCTCCCTCCGGCAGCTGGAGGTGCAGACTCGGCGGATGTTGTCTGCATCTCTGTCGCACTTTTTTTAAAGGGGAGGTGGGGGGGAGGGGAGGGGGGGTTGATTTAATTTATTTATATATTTATATTTATTCACTCCTGGTGCTGTGAGTGTGCACGAGCCATGGCTCAGTCTCCGGTGCAGGGCAGTTTACCGGGTATGCAGGTAAGAAGATCTGTCTTGATCTCTCTCACACACACACACACACACACACACACACACCTCTGAATGAGTTTGACACCACATCATGTTAGATCACGGCGCTCGTGCACGGGTGCCATTACTTTTAGATTCTCCACTTTTAGAGTGCTGCACACTTTTACCTCTAATCTCAGCCAAAATTAAGTGGACACCACGTAACACGACTTAAATCGACTTTAATGTTTTCGTTTAACAATGTACGAGGGGGCGTTCGAGTCAAACCGGGACTTTCGGAGACATTTGCTTGAACACTTGGCCGCAGTAAAGCGTTTTTTTTTTTTAAAGAACTGGCCGAGAGGACTCGGACCCCGTGAACATTCAGCGAGTGGAACGTCTGATCCTTAAAATTTGACGTATCTGTCTGTGGGAACCGTACACACAATCGTTCACCAACACCAGTTGCACGTTACAGAGACTTGACTTGAGTTATTGCCACATCCGCACGCCATTCAGTCCTCACCTCGCTCCAAGCCATTTCCACATGTTTGGGCCGTTACGGGAGTTCCTGGGAGGCCAGCGTTTCAGACAGGCAGTCTGATCAGGGTTCTGACGTAGTGAGAGAACTTTCCTCCTTGATGGTATCCAAAGCTATATAGCCGTGAGTCAAAATCTTTTTGAGATTTTTGAGAATGACACAAATATCTACTGCTTCAGTGATCACGCCGCTCGTGCAGAGGCGTCATTACTTTTGGATTCATCAGGCACACTCAGGCACACTCTTCCCTCTTATCTCATTAGTGTAGAGTAAAATAAAGTGGACACGACGTAATGAAATAAGGTGGAACGCAGGGCTAGGTGGCCTTTTTTCATGTCTCTCGACATACATTATTGGAATCGCATGAAATGTAATCAAAATCATTATTGAACTCCTTCTAAATGTGAACGTAGGTTGTCAGGATGAGCATTACCTTTTTAATACAAAGCATTAAGTTCACTGAGTTTTCGAGGAATCTTACAGAGGATTCTTCAGACTTCCATCACGGAGTCCCACAGAGTCAGGACTCGCCGCCATCACCGTCTCTCTAATTACTCCTGGCATTTAGGCCTGGCTCTGATATTTAAACGAGCGTGAGGGATCGAGTCGAGGGCTCACAGAACACCACGACCTCATGATCACATCACATTCCTGTCAGACGTGCCGAGAGGTCTTTGGTTCAACCGGGACGTTTGATGAAATCTTTGGTGAATGAAAGCGTAAAAACGTGACTGACATTTACAGAAGACTTCAAGCGCAGTATGGTGATGAGACTCTTTGTGAAACATTCAAATGATTTAAAAAAGGCCGTACATCCATGAATGACGATCCAGGCCGAGGTGTCTCGGAGCCGACTGCAGTCGTGAACAATCAGAGAGTGGAACGTCTGAGTTTGGTGTTGCGTTATATAACTAGTTCCTTGCATGAATGAACATCTGATTAATCCAGATGATTTATGTTCAGATGCAGGATCATGAGTGTTAGTTGTGTGACATTAACTGCAAAAACCATGAGGGTTGTGCAACAGAACACTCCCTAACACAGGAAGTTAACCAACTGCTCTGCAATCATGCTGAAACAATAATGTCTACAAGCTCAGCTCTCAGTAAAACTATACTGTACAATTAATTAGCTAAATCCAGAACTCTCTATTTAAATAGTTTGAAATGTTTCATGATTGACTTATAAGCCGAGACCGAACGCGCACATCTCTGCACTTTCACCCCGCGACAGCATCGACATCGAACGCTTGCTTGCTGTGTAGCCCCACCCACATTTCGGCAGCGAAGCCGTTTCAAGGCAGGAGCGATAGACGTCCGTCTCAGCCACTCTCAGCACTGTCATGGACAGCTCGGGTCGCCAGTAATGCCAAAACTCCCCGTTTGCAGAGTCTGCGAGCCGACCCCGAGGAGCTTTTCACCAAGCTGGAGCGCATCGGCAAGGGCTCGTTCGGCGAGGTCTTCAAAGGCATCGACAATCGCACGCAGAAGGTGGTGGCCATCAAGATCATCGACCTGGAGGAGGCAGAGGACGAGATCGAGGACATCCAGCAGGAGATCACCGTCCTGAGCCAGTGTGACAGCCCCTTCGTCACCAAGTACTACGGCTCCTACCTCAAGGTGAGCAGCACGCTGTAGATCATCAGGCTGCACGAAACATCTCTACTGAGGTGCGTTACACAACGTGTGTAAGAATGCAAGCGTAATTATTTGTACCCAATGTAAAAACGCAGCATAGAGAAGTTATGGATATCTATCTATCTCATTAGTCACTCCCACTGTTCCTAAGAGACGAAGGCAGAGAACAAGGGGAAGGAAAAAAAAAGTTAAAATTTCATAAATATAGTGACCTCTAAACACTAATACAAAAAAACCCACAAAATTATCAAGGTTTAACATAAAAGAAGAGAAATTCGTGGTTTTCATGTTGTCTTGTTCCGGGCCATATGCTCAAAATTAAAGATCCAATAGGATTAAGGGTGTGAAAGTGTAAAGAGGTTTTGCTCATCTGCTTCCTGTCTCTGTATTCAGGGCTCGAAGCTGTGGATCATTATGGAGTATCTGGGTGGAGGATCAGCGCTGGATTTGGTGAGTAATAATCTGAGGCTAGAATTAATGCCTTGAGGGAAGATAGACAGGTTTTTACGCGTGCAGCTTGTTTGTCTGCACAGTGCGGAAATCACAGAGCCAGTTTTACTCGATAGCCTCGAGGAAGCCCAATCCATCCAGCCTTAATGTCACTAAATAAAGTATTATTAAGAAAAGTTTTTGTCATCACAGTTTTTTATGAGTATGTTACTTTCCAATTTGTGAACTATAACTGTAGCGCTAATGTCATTGGACTTTTTTTTTTTTTATTTAAGTTTATTTTTCTTTTTTTTTTCTTTTTAATGAATAGGTTGAAGTAAACATTAAATATAATTACATCACATTTAATATTTTTCAATAGCCAACAAGACTTACAGCTGTTTTTATATGTGTATTATGAATTTAATTTGAGAAAAAATAAACAACTTGATTATTAAACATTTAAAAGAAATTAAAATACCTAAAAATAATTACACCGGGTTACATAACATCGTAAAGAAATTAAATATCAAATATGTAAAAGAAAAATTCCGTATTCTTATTAGTACAATTTTATCATGTACAGTAATATAATATATTTTTTAAATATATGAAAATAGTTACATAGTATTAAATAATATTTTTTTATTTTTTTATATATATATATATATATATATATATATATATATATATATATATATATTTTTTTTTTTTTTTTTTTTTTTTTTTTTCCTGTGTGTGTGAATTAAATAGTTAAAAAAATTCAAGGGAAAAAAAGTAAGAAAATTAAATATGACGCACAAAGAAGATTGGGTTAGATCATTCAAATAAAACTTTTCTTTTTGTTCTCACAAACCCTGTATGACCCTCAGGCAAATCCTAAGCACCATATCTCTCTCTCTCTCTCTCTCTCTCTCTCTCTCTCACACCCCACAGCTGGAGCCCGGTGCTCTGGACGAGGCGCAGATCGCCACTGTCCTGCGTGAGATCCTGAAGGGCCTGGAGTACCTGCACTCTGAGAAGAAAATCCACAGAGATATCAAAGGTAGAGCTGTCTGCTCCTCGTTCTCATCCTGATCTTTGAAATACAGACATTTTAAGCGTGAACGTCTTGGACGTCTCTCGTTACAGGGTCCCTGGCAAAACCTCACAGATTTGAGTGAAGAAAAGTTAAACAAATAAACTTTAAAATCAAATTGGCAAATAATTCCAACAATATAAGTGTACAATATGCAGTATTAACAGGTGAAACAGTTTGCGCGTGTGTGTTGTGTTCTCCAGCGGCCAATGTGCTGCTGTCGGAGCAGGGCGAGGTCAAGCTGGCGGACTTCGGCGTCGCCGGCCAGCTGACGGACACGCAGATCAAGCGCAACACGTTCGTAGGGACGCCTTTCTGGATGGCGCCGGAAGTAATTAAGCAGTCCGCGTACGACTCCAAGGTCAGTAGGTTTACACACACGCACACGCGTTGAAACATACACAATGATCCTCTTATTATAGTGTGTAATAAATGGTCTTCTTTATTTCTCTCACATGTTTTTTTCCTCCACCTCCAGGCTGATATCTGGTCTCTGGGGATCACGGCGATCGAGTTAGCTAAAGGCGAGCCGCCTCACTCTGACCTTCACCCCATGAAAGTGCTCTTCCTCATCCCAAAGAACAACCCGCCCACGCTGGAGGGCAACTACAGCAAGCCGCTCAAAGAGTTTGTGGAGGCGTGCTTAAACAAAGAGCCCAGTTTTGTAAGTCAAGGAAGAAAACGCATTTTATTTGTAGAAAATCTTTTCTGCATCGAATTAGTAAAAGCGGCCTCCTTTGAATTGTTTTCATTCTTCCTGTCTTTCATGCTTTTAGAGGCCCACAGCCAAAGAGCTGCTGAAGCACAAGCTGATCGCGCGTTACGCTAAGAAGACGTCCTACCTGACCGACCTGATCGACAGGTACAAGCAGTGGAAGGCCGAGCAGTGCCGAGGAGACTCCAGCTCGGATGAGTCTGACTCGTATGTAGTCGATTCTGTCTCGCTTCCAGTCTACATCTTACATAATCATAATTGTTCGTCTCTAAATCTAACACATAGCTCTCTCTCTCTCTCTCTCTCTCTCTCTCTCTCTCTCTCTCAGAGAACCGGACAGTCAGGCGTCCGGCGGAAACGACTTCAGCAACGACGAGTGGATCTTCACGATTCGGGAGAAGGACCTCAAAAAGCTACAAAATGGAGCGAGTGTGGAAGAACAGGTGCACATCACACCCTCAGGATTCTACCTCATGGACATCTTTAATAGACTTCCTTATTCAACATTATATGTACATGTGTGTTTGGTGTTAGGATACACCTCAGAGGCCGCTGTCACAGATCTTATCTACAGTTATCACACCAGTCCTAACGGAGGTAAGTCAGACTCGTCAGCTGCGTTTTCACCGCACGCTCTGGAGATTCACAGAGTCTCTGTCGGGGGTTTTGAGCTTGTCGTGATGGCAGGGAATCTCCGTTCTTTTCTTTCTTTCTTTCATTTTGTCTTTCTGTCTTTGACATTACGACAAAACGGGGAAACCTCGGATTGTGAGTAACACGGTTTGCGAGTGTTAAAATAAATTTTGACTTGAAAAACGAACGAGTCTTAGTTACGAGCCTTGGACTCACACACACAGCGCCTGCGCACAAATAGAATCTGTCGCGATTTAATTTGTTTTATTTTTACTTTATAGTTAATTATTTTTATGTATTATTTTTTTGGGGCTTTGGAACGAATAATTTGAGTTTCCATTATTTCCTATGGGACAATTAAGTTTGGTTTACGAGTGTTTTGGAATACGAGCCCGCTTCCGGAAAGAATTATGCTCGTAATCCGAGGTTCCACTGTATTTCTGTTTCCTTCTTCTTCCTATCTTTTCTCTTTTTTTTTTTTTTGTCATTTTCTTCTTTTCCTTCCTTCTGTCTGCCTGTCTCTGTATACCTGTCATTTTTGAATGTATACCTCTTTCTTCGTTTTCTTTCTTTCTTTTTGTCTGTCTGATTGTATTTCTTTTATATTACTTTTTTCAACAAATTTAGCTTGTCTTCCTGTCCGGTTGTATTTTTTACTGTCTGTCTATCTTTCTTTCTTTCTTTATATATATTATATTATAAAAAAAAATTTAGATATATTTTTTCATTTTTTAAATTTTGTCTTTCATTCATTCTTATTTTTTTAAATATATTTTAGCTTAATGTCTAATTATGTGTCGTTCTTTGTTTATTTCTGGTTCCAGATGTAGTTCCATCGACACCCTTATTGTACTTGGATTGTTTGTTTATTTATTTATTTATACATTTATTATATGTAATTTATACAAATTTATCAAATGGATTTGTTCAGAAAATCAGTTTGGTCAAAGCAAGTTGTGTGAATTGTGCTTCATAAATAATGTGTAGAATCTCTTTTAGACATGTACACTATAGTGTGCATTTACCCTGAATTTGTGTGTGTGTGTGTGTGTGTGTGTGTGTTCCGTCAGCTAAAAGAGCGGGGCGGCGATGACGCAGTGAAGCCTGACGTGTTGGACGAGTTGGCAGAGGCCATGTTCCTTGCCGAGGAGACGTATCCGGGGATCTCCGACGCCATGGTGACGCAGCTCATTCAGAGACTAGACCGGTAAATATTATGGGATGTGGTTTTGAAAAAGAAAGTCTTTATTCGTTGTGATCTCCATTAACCAAACAACAACTTCCTTCCTGCGTAGGTTCTCTAGAGCCAGGACGTCTTCCTCTCCTCCTCAGTGAGCCGTCCGATGTGTAATCAGTCACGCCGAAGCTCCTCCCACCAGCGTCCGCCGAGTGCAGACTCCGCTAGTTTGATTTGACAAACTCATGGACAGTAAAGAGGATTGTCTGTGTGTGCACATATCAGACACACACACGCACACGCAGATACACACACTCAGTTGCATAGCAAGCGAGTAGCTTCTGGAAGTTTCTGCTTCTGCATCGCAACATCAGCCAGCAGAAACACAACCATGGCTGAAACCCTTAAATGTAACCATAGCATGGCTCTCATCAAACAGTGTGTGTGTGTGTGTGTCCGAGTCCGAGCCGTTTTCTTTTGAAACAAGATGTCAGATCTGCATCAGCTGGACTACAAAGAGTTTAGACGTATGTATAGAGGTGTATATACTTTTACACATTTACAGACTATGGATCCCCCCCACGCCGGTCACTGTGTACAGATGGCCACGCCCTGCTGTAGAGATGAAAGGTAAATATTTAAAATTCAAGCCTGTCGAATGGCCATTACTGAAATCGCTTTTTATGGAATGTACTTTACGTTTCATTGTAATATAAAAGAAGAAAGAGTTTAAAATACGTCATAAATAATAATTTTTGTCCTCTCATGGTTGAATACTTTTTTTTGTTGTTGTTGTTGTTCCTGTTCATCTTATGTGAAAAAGAAGGAAAATAACGCAAAAAAGATGAGGTGCAAAAGTTTGTGTCCCCTCAGGTCTGTGCATGAATGGTATCAGATTTACATCTTTTTTTTCTTGTTGTTATTGTTGTTTTTTAATGTAATCGAAATATTCTCTAATTACATTCACCCAAATTTCTTTTAGTCAGTAATTTTTACCAGCAGAAAACCTCGATTTTTTGTTTTGTTTCTTACAAAATAAAAAAAAAAAGAATATTTTCACTTGTTGTCTTGTCATTTTTCTTTTTTCCATGTTTCTGTATTAGATATTATTTTAATGTATCAAAGAATAATTTTTAATATTCACTTGAAAAATAAAAAAGTTTAGGTTTGGTTCTTAAAAAAAGAAAAGATATATGTATTTTTTTTAATTGTACCAAGATTCATCATGATATGTCAATATACAAGATTTTTGTAGCTACTGCATCGTCCACAATTATTGGCACCCCTGATAGGTTCTTAGGCTTCTAATAAGTACATTTTTTATTGCAGAAGCATAATCTCACACTGAAAATTGTACAGAAATCTAACCTTTAAATCGGGGGAATTAAAAAAAATATATTCTATGATTTTTTTTTATTTATTTTTTTTATAAAATCACCTGTTCCACAATTATTGGCACCCCTAACAATTCCAATAAAACAGATGTTTGTTTTACTGTAGGTAATAAAATTGATCAGAGAATCTATAAACTTTTAATTAATAATTCATGACTTCCTGTTTCCCTGTGGTATAAATATGGCGTGACAGAGGCCTAATTTCTCTTATTCACCCTTCAACTTGGGAAAGATAAGAGAACACCGCATTCAAGTAAGGCAGATGTGTGTCCACCTTCATAAGTTAGCCAATGCCCACAAGAGAATAGCCATCAAAACCTGATAGCCTCTGTCAGAAAGCTGAAGATGGTTCGTCATTGGGTCTTTTAGCAGGATAATGACCCAAATCGTGTGGCGAAATCTACACAAAAATGGTTCGGCAGACACAAAATCAAGCTCCTCTCATGGCCATCTCAGTCCCCAGACCTTAACCCAATTGAAAACCTGTGGGTTGAGCTGAAGACGAGGACTCCGACCGTTCCTCTTTGCACAATCTTTCTAGATCATCCAAAGATGTATTCTGCAATCTTGTGAAATGTTATAGGAGCAGATTAAGTGCTTTCTTGTTGGCAAAAATGGGAATGTATGAAGTATTAACAGCAGAGGTGCCAATAATTGTGGCACACATAATTTCATGTAAATTTTTTACCCCACTGAATAATTGTACGTCACTTAAAGGCTGGATTTTTCTCTTTTTTTTTTCACATTCTGGTTCTACACTGTTTCAATAAAAAATGTTTTTATTAATTTATTAGAAGCTTAAGAACACAAAGCAATAAAAATTTATTTCAATAAAGAAATAAATGTAAATCTTTTAAAGCAATGTCTTTCCACTGAAACGAACAAGCATATGAAAGAAAGTTCTTTATTGAAGCGGCATTTTACAATTAATACACTTTAACGTTAACTTTATGTACAAAAACAAGAGAAGTGCTACAAAATATATAGTTAGATACATTACATACAAATGTTAAATTGACATATTTAGGCATATTTAAAAAAATATCCCTGTGGAAATAATTCAGAATATTACCTATTTAAATTACATCACAATTCTGGATTTAGATGGAAAAGCATTTGTGTGGACTGTTTTGCTTTTTAAAATATATATTTTGAGTTTAAGTGAGTTTGAGCGACATCGCTCGCCATCCTGCCACAAAACGGCCTCCGAATCTCCACCAGTCCAACACACTTCCTCTGGACTTGTTCTTAAGCCGCCACCTAAAAACCATCCTTGCTCTTCAGAGAATTTAAAAGTCCGAGATTAATTCTTTCTCCACAGGATTAGGGGATGTTCAATGTTTCTGAGAGAGAGAGAGATCAGATCTTCGTCTGTTTTTGTTCGTCCTCACTGGGTTTCTCATCCATGGTGGCCATTTTCATCTCCATCTGCTGCTTCTTCTCCTTGTTATCGGGATTCTTTTCTAAAATCTCGGCCTCGATCTTGTCCGGGTCGATGTAGGTGTAGAAGTAAGCCATGATGGAGAAGATGATGCACACGCACGCCAAGAGCGACGCGAACAGGATGTATTCAGCCCACTGTGGATCAAACACACAAGTAACCGTAAGTGATCAGATACTTGGTCTTGGTGTCATGGAACTGGCCTTCCAGCCAATCAGAATTTAGTATTTGTAAATACCAGATGTTAGGACCGTTCAGATGTTTGAAATTCTTTTTGAAATTTATATAAAATTATTATCGTATTAATGATTATTGGTAAAGATTTTTTTTTTTTATTTCTCATGGCATAATAGATTACATCATCTTTAACATTTTGATGACATTATGTCAAGCTCATGAGCGAGGGTTTAAGTAAACTTTATTGTTTGATTATATAAAGAAATTTATTACATTTATGTTAATTCTTCCTTTTATCATTTACAATTTTTTATTTTAATTTTAATTTTTATTATAACTTTATATTGTTATTATTTTCCTGTATAAACACTAAAACCTAATTCTCTTAAGCGTGAAAGAAACATGACCATAGTAGCAGTAGTAGTAGTAACTATTCATGTGTTTTTTTATTTTATTTTTTATAAAATTATAATTAATAAAAAAAAAATTCCAACATCTGGAACCACCTTTTTATATTATTATTATTATTATTATTATTATTATTATTATTATTGCTTAATTAGCAAAAAAATTAACAAATGCTGTGATAAAATGTATACAAATATATAAGAACTTTTTTTAATGAATAAAATAATCTGTTTTTTTTTTTTTTAACATTAATAATAAAATACACATGACATCATTTTAAAACTTTGCTAGACCATTTACCTAATTTACCATTATTGTACCCATTGTTATAATATTGATGAGGTACCTGGTCAGGAAGTTGTCCGACTTCAGCTACAATCAGCACGATAATGTTCCCCATGGCGGTGGTCAACAACCAGCCTGCCTGAAGGACCGCCTTCATGTTCTTAGGCGCCTGAATGGTATCAGATCAAATCCAAGTTAAACACACCGGTGTTCAAAGCACTGTGGTGAAGCGGAACTCTGGAAGTTTTATGTGACCGTACCTGCGAGTAGGAGAACTCGAGCCCCGTGACGGAGAACACCACCTCTCCACAGGTCATGAGGAAGTACTGAGGGATCTGCCAGGCCATGTGGATGGTGTTGGGGCTGATGTCTTCGATCTGCTGGATGGTGTTTCCACACTGTACACGACACGAACACATCAAGTTGTCACATGGACAGCATGCTGTCTGGTATTTAATATTATAAAGCTGTTAATGTTACTAAAATCTTGCACAAATTTTCTTTTCTTTGTAACAGACTTGTTAGTTTTACTGCAGGGTTGCCAGGTCTCAAAACATTCACCTTCACATTGTGCATTACAACTTTTATGTGATGTAGTGTATTTATTTTAAACAGTAAATGGTTTATGATTATGATTTCATGCAGTGCATGTACACTACATGTGTACAGTAATAGATCTTTTATGTGTAAAAAAAATAAATAAAATCCGGAGAGTGGTGCAAATTGTGGCTTTGTATGAACACTAATGCAAATTCAGTGTCCTAAAACAACAATATTTTAATGCTTAAAAACTCCCTGTTTATTGCAATGTCTCTTATTAAATATTTTAATACCAATTATTATTTATGTTTTAGATATTTTTTTTAGATATTCTTTTTTTTTTGTATGTTTTTTTTTTTTAAGTTTTGGTATATTTTTGTTTGAGCAAACCTGTATTCGATCCTTCAACCCACAGACCGGACAACCTGGCAACTCTGTGAACTAATGAAGCGAATTTAAAACTTTTAGCTGTTCACTCACGTCAGGGCCGAAGTTAAAGGTACTCGGGATGATCAACGTGTAGGAGCTTCCGAACCCCAGACTCATGGAGTACTCGCACTGTGCCTCGTTGCTCGATATGATAAAGGTGGATCTGTAATCAGAAAATTGCACAGCTGAAACTCTGACATGGAGGAATAAGGAATAAAACACTTCATGTTGTGCTTTTATAAGAAAATAATTAGTGGTGCTGTGAAGAGGTTAAGTGAGGTCGAGCTGAAGGTACTCACGTGCCCTCGGGGAGCAGAGTGTAGTTGGAGAACTCAAACTGACCGATCTCTCCGATGTCTTTAAATCGTGCCGTCACATTGAACACCCTGCTGTTGCCATTTACTAATCTATTACCGATAAATAATCATTACAATTTAAAAAATCTAGTAAATATTCAATGAAAAATGTCCTACATTTTCAGAAATCCAATTCTTTAGATTCATTCATTCATTTTCTATACCGCTTAATCCTGTGTTCAGGGTCGCGGGGGACCTGGAGCCTATCCCAGGAGACTTCGGGCACTAGGCGGGGTACACCCTGGACAGGGTGCCAATCCATCGCAGGGCACACACACATACACACACTCACACACCCAATCACACACTACGGGCAATTTGGGAACGCCAATTAGCCTAACCTGCATATCTTTGGACTGTGGGAGGAAACCGGAGTACCCGGAGGAAACCCACCAAGCACGGGGAGAACATGCAAACTCCATGCACACAGAGACGGGAATCGAACCCAGACCCTGGAGGTGCAAGGCGACAGTGCTAACCACTACACCACCGCGCCGCCAATTCTTTAGATTTACCTCACAAATTATTTCATTAAAATATTTGTAAACTAGCAACACACTGACCTGATAGCGTTACTGCCTTGTTCAGGTTTGGTTGTTATATCTTCTTCCTGATGACAGAGCAAGAAAATAAAATTATTAGATAAACTAAAACACCATTTCAAAATAAAATAATTCTCATTTAATAAACACTTTTAACCCTTAATTGGAAATAGGATCACAACTTAAAAGTGCAAGCATCAGTAGCTTTAGAAAATACTTTTTAATAATTTATAGAGAATAAGTATTTAAAAAAAATATTTTTATGTTTAAATAAATATGCCTTTAACTTTATCTTTTTTAACCATACATGGTAACTTCACTGACCCTGCTTTATATGTATATATGACATATATATATGTCTCATCTTGAATTCCTAAGTAAAGGATTAAAAGGGTGATAAATTAGTATTGATATTTATATTTATATAATATTTATACAATAAATTCCAGAGATCATATACACTGTAAAAAATTTTTTAATTAAACTACAGATGTTTGTATAGCTAATAATAAATTGTACTATTCTATTTGACTTTTATCCATTTTTTAAAAACTTTTTTATATTTATGATCTTTATTTAAAAAGCTAAAAGTTCACAAGGTTTTATAACTAATTTATAAGTAAACTGCAATTCCAACAAAGTTGTTCCAACAAAAATACCTTTTGCACTTTTATATTGTTTTTAATATCAATATATTATAATGTATTTAATAATTTTTAATAAAAATAAAAAAAACAGTATGTTACTAAATAATGTCCATGTACATTTTATTCTGAATATAATTTTCTATTAGAATTATTGTTATTAGTTCTTTAATTTCATTACTGGTCTATCATATTTATTTATTTATTTTCAAATATTTATTTATCTAATGTTTATTAGATGTAATGTTCATAACAAATAGTTTGCATGCTATAAAGTATTACATTATAAATATTACATAAAAATACTATAATTCCAAGTTTTCAAAGAACTTAATAACTTTTTTTTTTAGAATCTAATATTTATTAATGACTTATTTTCCTTTTGTGACCACACAAAAATAAAAACAAATATTCAAAAAAAATTCTTTATAGCAACCATAAATAAATATTTTAAGAGTCATGATTCATTCTGTAAGTCACTCAATTATTTACACACATCACCTCTCTTTCCTTTGATCAAAGTTCTAAGTATTAAATGGAGTAATATCGTCTTTGCTGCTTTATCCTGTATGTGCCTGCTACTATTAATGTAAATAATAATCTGTGAAGTAGATCTATGGATGTAAGTCACACTTACCCGTTCCCCAACAGGTCCAGATGAGTTGAGGATGAATGTTTGGCGCTCTCCTTTCACCAGAGAAAGTTGGACGTGAGGGCGACCTGCGACTGATATGTTCACAGTGTCTGTGTTCAACGCCACGTAGCCATACGCCTGCGAAGATGGAGCGAATGTTAGGTTTTCCTCAGTTCATCCATTTTCTACTGTACACATATTGTACATTTGACTAAAACTGTTTCTCTAAAGGTTTGTTGGCGGGTTTATCCATCTTTACTAGTCAGCTAGCTACAGTAACATTAACTTGCCTGATTTAAAGTCGTTTCCTCATTTCATAATCTTTGCTACAATCTACAGTAGATAAAGATTCTACCAGGACTTTTACAGTAATTTCCGCAATACAAACATTAAGAACTTGTTGAACATTAAGAAAAATGCTAGTGTTAGCAGCATGGCTTACTCAAGGCAGGGCGCTTACTTTCAATGATGTTGTTAGGTGTTTAATTAAGCCATCGTCATTTATTGATATGAAATAAAAATTCTGTCTGAATTTCTCTTAAGCTAGTTAATGTTACTGTTGCTAGCTACCTAGTTTTAGCAGGTAATCGTGATCTTTTTTTGAATATAACCTGAAAGTCCTGTCCGAAACTCTGTCAGGCTAGTTAATGCTAGCTAGCTGACTAGTGTTAGCATGGACATCCTGTCCATTTATGAGTATGAAATTAAAATCCTGTCAGAAATACTGTAAGCAAGATAAAAAGCTAGCTAAAAATTGTTAATGTTAACTAGCTGCCTAGTGTTAGCATGGATATCATGATCATTTTTTAAACATAAAATGAAAAGTCCTGTCAGAAATTCTCAGGCTTGTTAATGTTAGCTATTCCAGTGTTAGCATGGACATCATAATCATTTATGAATGTAAAATAAAAATCCTGTCAGAAATTCTCTTACGCTAGTTAATGTTAAATGACTACCTAGTGTAGTGTTAGCATGGACATCATGATCATTTATGAATATCAATTGAAAATCCTGTCAGAAACTCTGTCAGACACGTTAATGCTAGCTAGCTACCTGGTTTTAGCATGGACATTTTGTCCATTTATGAATATGAAATAAAAATCCTAGTTGATGTTAGCTATAGCTACCTAGAAGCTAAACTACAGTTATTTAGCAAATCATTGTTAGCACTGAGATGTTCATTAACATGATTTTATAATCCATTATATTTATATATATATATATATTTTCCATTAGGGTAGTTGCTATGGTGACCCCTTGCTTGGAGCAGCCGAAAAACCAACAACAACAAGAGCTATAAATACATCCAAGTTTATAATTTAAAAAAAAAATATGTACTCTTTTTTTGGGGTGGGTTTGTGGCTGGTGTTTTAATTATTTCTATATTATGTCTGCAGTTAGACACATGGATTACATGCATCATTAGCTATTATGAGGTGAAGCTGATACCTGGAGACCCTGGATTTGCTGTTGTTCTCCATTCAGAGATACGCTCAACGGCGTGCTCTCCAGGTTCAAGATCTTCACCTGAGCTTCACTGGGCGAGGGGAATTGAGGAAGCGTTTGCTGTAAAATACAAGAGAATGCAGATGTCAAAATAATAGTATATTATTATACTGTATATTGAAAAATAAACTCCACTTCAGAGGTTGATGGAACAAAACCTAAGTGCACCTCTGCGTTAGTCTTGATCTCCCTAATACATAATATGAATTTAGTGAAATGCCAATTATTTTTTATTTAATTTTTTTTTTTTTACATTTTTCAGTGAGTAGGTCACAGAAAAATTCAACATTATCAGATTTTCACAAAATTCCCACCATAAGTTAGGGTTGTAAAGATTAACACAGGGGTGCACTTAGTTTCATCCTCTCACACTGCAAAGCTGAGATCTGAGCCTCACAATTATCCACATTTTTATGGTCAATAAAATACAGTACACGTGTTTGTATTTGAATCTACTGTATAATCCTCTGATTTGCTACACCACAACTGTACTACAAACCGGATTCCAAAAAAGTTGGGACACTAAACAAATTGTGAATAAAAACCGAATGCAATGATGTGGAGAAGGCAAATGTCAATATTTTATTCAGAATAGAACATAGATGACAGATCAAAAGTTTAATCCGAGAAAATGTATCATTTTAAAGGAAAATACCCCGCCTTGTGCCCTAAGTTTCCTGGGATAGGCTCCAGGCCCCCGCGACCCTGTATATAAGGATAAAGCGGTACAGGAAATGAATGAATGAATGTTGATTCCAAATTTCACGGTGTCAACAAATCCCAAAAAAGTTGGGACAAGTAGCAATAAGAGGCTGGAAAAAGTAAATTTGAGCATAACGAAGAGCTGGAAGACCAATTAACAGTAATTAGGTTAATTGGCAACATGATTGGGTATAAAAAGAGCTTCTCAGAGTGGCAGTGTCTCTCAGAAGCCAAGATGGGTAGAGGATCACCAATTCCCACAATGTTGCACAGAAAGATAGTGGAGCAATATCAGAAAGGTGTTACCCAGCGAAAAATTGCAAAGACTTTGCAGTTATCATCATCAACTGTGCATAATATCATCCGAAGATTCAGAGAATCTGGAACAATCCCTGTGCGTAAGGGTCAAGGGCGTAAAACCATACTGGATGCCCGTGATCTCCGGGCCCTTAAACGACACTGCACCACAAACAGGAATGCTACTGTAAAGGAAATCACAGAATGGACTCAGGAATACTTCCAGAAACCATCGTCAGTGAACACAATCCACCGTGCCATCCGCCGTCGCCAGCTGAAACTCTACAGTGCAAAGAAGAAGCCATTTCTAAGCAAGATCCACAAGCACAGGCGTTTTCATTGGGCCAGGGATCATTTAAAATGGAGTGTGGCAAAATGGAAGACTGTTCTGTGGTCAGACGAGTCACGATTCGAAGTTCTTGTTGGAAATGTGGGACGCCATGTCATCCGGACCAAAGAGGACAAGGACAACCCAAGTTGTTATCAACGCTCAGTTCAGAAGCCTGCATCTCTGATGGTATGGGATTGCATGAGTGCGTGTGGCATGGGCAGCTTGCATGTCTGGAAAGGCAGCATCAATGCAGAAAAATATGGTTTCTAGAACAACAACATGGTTTCAGGTTCTAGAACAACATCTAGTCATCTCTTTCAGGGAAGACCCTGCATTTTTCAACAAGATAATGCCAGACCACATTCTGCATCAATCACAACATCATGGCTGCGTAGGAGAAGGATCCGGGTACTGAAATGGCCAGTCTGCAGTCCAGATCTTTCCCCTATAGAGAACATTTGGCGCATCATAAAGAGGAAGGTGCGACAAAGAAGGCCCAAGACGATTGAACAGTTAGAGGCCTGTATTAGACAAGAATGGGAGAGCATTCCTATTTCTAAACTTGAGAAACTGGTCTCCTCGGTCCCCAGACGTCTGTTGAGTGTTGTAAGAAGAAGGGGAGATGCCACACAGTGGTGAAAAATTTTTTGGGATTTGTTGACACCATGACATTTTGATTCACCATATTTTTCCCTTAAAATGATACATTTTCTCAGTTTAAACTTTTGTATTTTGAATAAAATATTGACATTTGCCATCTCCACATCATTGCATTCAGTTTTTATTCACAATTTGTTTAGTGTCCCAACTTTTTTGGAATCTGGTTTGTATATTTATCTATATTTTAACTAATAATATACTGTACTATACTATGTTATACTGTAGTCAGTCTCTTCTTTGGTTGGTGAAAGGGTAGAAACTACAAGTAAGTGCACTCTTATTGGACTTGTTCGCCCCCTAACCCCCACCAAGTCTAACATAAATAAAGTTAAAGAATATGTATATAAAACCATAATATATAGTTAAAGGCACATTGATTTAAACATACAAATGTACAAAAATACTTATTTAACACTTTTCTTTTACTGATACACTTACATCGATCTGTATCTGCAGCAGAGCCGCAGCCACGAATGCTAATGCCGCCAGGAACATACCCACAGTGATCTTCTTCAAAGGCCTATACCAGTTACAACAAGAATTTGCAATTACAAACAGATCCATCTATCATTTTTATCTTCTTGCTGTAAGTACAGTAGATTCTCCTTTAAACACTCACGTGAAGTTCAGGCCACATTTCTTTATCAGAGGATAGACAGCATTGTCCACAATGGGGACCATCGCCAGGATCAGGATGGGGTTGACAGTCTGCAGGAAATGAGGTCAGGAGGAGTTTATTGTAAGTACACCGTCACCATTAGATTCGTTTAAAATGTTCATGTAAGATGCCAGAAATGCATTAGAAAATCTGAAAAAAAAATATCTTTACCTGCATCTGATCCGGCTGCACGGTGAAAAAACCCTGAGGAGAAGAAGCAAAAATGTTGTAAGGTTCAGGTTTTAATTGCATCACCACTTATATGATTAAAGCATTACTGGTCACTTTTTTTAAAGCATACATTATTTATAATTAGTCCAGAAAGCAAGTATCATTCATTAGGAGCGACTTACGAAGTGGCCATTCATGGTGGTGGCCTGCAGAGTCCAGCGAGAGCCCTGCACAAAGAAGACACATTTATTGAAACATGAACCAAAACTATAAAATGTGTGTGTGTGTGTGTGTGCGTAGTGTGTGTGTGAGCCTCTACCTGCTGGTCGAACAAAGCCCAGAACATAGGCAGTGGGATGTAGAGGAAGAGAACCTTTAGCACCATCTTCACCTGAGCGATCAGCAGTCTCTGGAGATAAAAAAATTAATTAATAAATTAAAAGTGAGCTTTAGTTTTGGTTCAGGACTTTTAATTAGCAACAAATTTTTTTTTAAATCTCGTTTTCAATAAAGATGTGTTCGACTAATATTTTACCTCGAAGAATCGCAATAATTGTACAATCAGTGTCATGACTGAATGTTTAAGCAATGATTAGAATGTTAATTTTGGTAAAACCATCTGTATAACAAAAACTACTTCCTACAGTAAATTAACGTGTTAAAAAATAAACAGTAAGTTATTTTAATGTCTTCAAAATGATAAGCCTTCAAGTTGTAATGTGTCCTTACAAAATCGCAGAACATCTTCAAAAACAAAAACAAGCCATTTTAATCGTTTATTATAACAACATTGAATGTATATTTCTTATTAATTATTTTTGGGGTTTTTCCAATTTTCTCCCCAATATTAGTCGTAGCCAATTCTTCCCCGTCGCTAGGGGGCCACCAAATTAAGGCTACCACTACCACTCAGTCGGGAGGGCGAAGAATATCCCGTGTTTCCTCCGACCCGCGTGACGTCAGCCGACCGCATCTTTTTTTTCGAACTGCTTGCGCACGCACCCTTAGGGGCGGAGTAACACACTCGGAGGAAAGCGCTATCCGCTCCTTCCACATGCGTGAGCTCACAGACGCCCCTGATTGGCTGTAGAGCCGTGATTAATGTGGGAGCGCAAGTACCTCTCATCCCTCCCCCCTGAGAGAGCTCGGCCAATCAGCTCTCTCTATGCCTCCGGCTGTGAGAGGAAAACAGCATCACCCGGGGGAATGTATATTTCTTAACAACAGGCCCCAGTGTAATATAGGGCCCTTCCAAATGGTTTAGATGTCATATAAAATGCTTATTAGTATTATACTTAAGCATAGTTAAAATGCTTAAGTATGTCTTGGGGGTTTACAGTAGATACACATTATATCGTGTGGTTGGATACAAAGTCATTGTAAAGGCATACTATTTAAACACACAGTGTGAGGATGGCATGCCTCAACCGAATGGTTGAGATGGCTCAATCAGGCTAAACATGTTCTTTACCAAAAGGTTGATTAGCTCCTGTAATCATAATTTTGATGAGAGGTCCTCACGGCTATAGAGAAACTCGTGCATGTTTTCGTGAGTTACATACGTCATATTTTTCTTCAGCCCAGTCCATCCAGTGCTCTCTCTTGGGGTAGCAGCTGCTGCGGTGCCTAAAGCGATTGCTAATCGCAAACTGGGATAGAAAGGTGATAGACTTAGCATTGTTATAGATCAATTAAAGTAGCCTTAGCCTCTAGAAACCTTCATTTCTTAACAAAGGTGACATAACTAAAGACTTTATGTTTAACATTAGAGTGTAATTGTGTATTAGTGTTAAATGTGTGCCATAACACGCTTAGTGCTCGACTATTCCTTTGATCATACTCACCCAGATGCACTTGCACACCTCCAGCATGATGTTACCTTTGGGTGCAGCTTTCACATACATGCCGCTGCCCGCAATGAACACCACTGCGCACACACACGCATACATACACCCAAAGTTCTGGTTAAAAGCACCCCACTGTGGCTGATAGATTAATTATAAACCACCAGAGGGCGCTCACTTACCGAGCGCGACAGCCATGAGGGCCGCGGGGACGCCGAAGGCCAGAGGGTAACATTTCTGCTGCGTGTAGATGCCGCACTCCTGAGCTGTAGCGAATACAAAGAGGAAGGAGATCAATCTCTGTTTTGTCATGTGATCACAAAATCCAGGCTTCCTAAATCACAAACACACACCTCTGAGGATTGGTGTGATGACGGTGGAGAGCAGACTGCCGGCGTTGATGGAGAGGTAGAAGATGGAGAAGAAGGTGCTTCTCTGTTTATCCTGGATCGAAGAAGAAAAAAGCCGCAAATTGTAAATGGACTTTTTTATAGTGTTTTATGGTGCAATGGATTTATGACGGTGCGTCTTAGTAATTATCCATTTGCAATACTCATCAATAATCCGGTATTTAATCTTTATTACCTGAACCTTGTGCTCTGTTAATAACAAACTGGTGCAAAGTACAGCGATAAATCCTGCTTTTTGGGATCCATCAAATTGCGTTTATTCCGCTGATTAAACGCATAATAATGTGCGCGTGATTGTGTGTTCAAGTGTCATTTAACTAGAATCAAGTGAGTCGTACATCACAGGTTTATTGATCATTAACACACTCAAGGGAAGAGAGTTCAAAAGGACATACAGTACTGAATATGGTTGAAGTCAAATAAACCGATTAGTTTGTGTGAATGTTGAAAGGTTGATGTATTCGGTAGGGAAGGAGTCTCCAGTGTCAGAGCTAAAGCTGTAACTTTCTAAGAAGTTTTTTTTAACTTCTTAAATGAAAAGCAGTTTGTTTTTGTGTGTGTATTAAACACTTTATTTAAAAAAAGTAAAACAGATGGAGCACCTGTAACCCAAACTGCTGTAATGTACAGTAAGTAAGAACATGGACTTTGGCAACATTAATCAAAGCTATAAATATATAAAACATTATTATAAGTAGAATTGGAAGAACCGTAGCTGATTATTGTCCTGTAACTATTTCACGTCTTGTATGAAATGCTCCTAATGTTATACAGCGTCTACAGTTAAATTAATATGGAAAGCGTGCAGGTGAAAGAGTTTAAGAGGAGCTCACGAACCTGATGGTCCTCAAACTGATCCCCTCCAAAGGCAGCCACGCAGGGTTTGATGCCTCCCGTCCCGAAAGCGATGAGTATCAGACCCACCATGGACAAAGCACTGGAGTCAGACAGAATTATAAATAAGAATGATGAACAAGATGTTCACATTTTACAATTCAGAAGAGCTCTAAGTCAATCAAAATCACGCGTCGAAGGTGTTCAAAGGCTTTGCAGACAAGTGAGGCAACATGTACCTCCAAAATAATTGGCGTTAGATCAATCAGCATTAAACAACAAGGCTCGTAAATCAAAATTCCACCGGGACGAGACTGGAATTACTAGATAGAAATCCAAACTCATCCACTCAATAGTTACGGTTAGTGTTTATGTGGAACAACTCACACGTGGAAGTCCATGGTGTCGGGAGTGCCGTCCCTGTCTTTGTCTGTGATGTCATGGATGGCGCTGACGGCCATGACACCTTGTCCGATAGTGTACACGATGGAGAGATACACAATGGTCCTGTAGAGAGAGAGAGAGAGAGAGAGAGAGAGAGAGAGTTAAACTTTGTTTAAAAATACTTTTTTTTTGCATTTTATTTTCAGTATTCAAATAAATTTCAGGTCTTCAGGTCATGTTTATTGGACTTTGAGTGCAATTTTGATTCCTTCTTTTATGAATTGCTTTGAAGAGATTATTTGATTTCACTTTTACATAGTTTTTAGGCTGATAGACTGTGAGATGAATGTGAAAATGCAATTATGTTAAAATAAAAAATATATATATTTCGTATTCACCACGAGATTTTACAGTTCATAAAGTAATAGAATTTACTAAATACTAACATTTAGAATAATAAAATTATAATAATTGTATAATAATAATAATAATAATAATAATAAGATAATATAATAATTGTCTAATAGAAATAAGCAAACAAACAAATACATAAATACATACACAAATACATAAATAAATGATTTGTAATTTACAGTAAATGGATCATTTCTAATTATTTTTTTTTTCACTATACAGCATGTCGCTTTTCCTCTTAATTTGTTTAATTTGTTTCGACGTACTTTTGTATTTGATTTTTTATTTATTTTTAAAATTTTTATATAGTATTTTTTTAAATACAATTTTATGTAATTTCAGTATAGAGTTCGCTTCGTCTCCTCACTCACTTGAACTTCCCGAGCCAGGAGTCGGCTACGATGGCACCCAGGATGGGCATGAGGTAGCACAGGGCCACGAAGGTGTGGTAGATGGTGGTGGCGAAGTCGTCATCCCAGCGCAGGAAATAACGGAAATACAGCACCAACACGGCTACGGAGAGAGAGAGAGAAATTATAAACAGAGGGAGGATGGTGAACTGATATTACACATTTAAAATAAGTGAAATATATATATATATATATATATATATATAACAAAAATGCATCCCTCTAATAAGTATTATGAGCCCTTATAAAAAAACTGACTTCTTTGACTTCTTTCTTTGTTCTTTCTTTCTGTTTCTTCAATTCTTTCACTTCTTATTTCTTTTCTTTTCATGTTTTCTTTCCTATTTTCTTTTTGATTTTATCCATTTTCCTTCTTTTTCTTTTTGCTTCTTTTCTATTCATTCCTTTTTTATTTCATTTTGTTTATTTTTCGTCTGTTTTTGTTTCATTTTTCCCCCCCATTACACGCTCACACACACCAATCAGCTGTAACATTACACTGCATTAAGCCTAGTACGGTGTCAGTTCCCCTTGTGCCACCTGGGTGACTCTGGGTGACCCCTCACTAGATTGCTCCACAAGACCACATGGGTGTGTGCTGTGGTGAAGAAGCAGCAGATCCTTCGGGTGCTGTGGATTGTGGGATGAGGCCTCCATGGATCTGTTCTAGCCAACCTTTACGTTTTCCAGGAGTTCTGTCCTACATTGTGTCCTACATTGTGTCCTGCATTGGCTTTTCTGTGGCACCGGAGTGGACAGGCCGGATTTGGTCCCCACAGGCATGGGTGAGCCGTCGGTACCCAGTCTGGTGATCCCGTCATATGTAATCGTATTTCTTCTGAACGTACCTCGCATGCCATAGTAGGAGAAGCGTTCACAGAACTCGTTCACTACGATGAAGAAGATGCTGATCGGGTAGCCGCAGCACTCCACCTGTTCAAAAAGAATTTTTAACAATCTTAGAAAACTTTCTAGGAATTTTCTAAGACGTGATACTGTGCAGTGTATTTATTTATTTATTTATTTATTTGTTTGTTTTTAAAAGTAAATTACAGTTTACCTTGGATTTGTACTTCTTTTCTTTTCCGTGCTCTTTATCTGTAAAGTACAACAAATGTTCACGTTTCTGATTTAAAAATTGTAATTTCCAGAACCGATATTTCACAAATGATGCATCAGACATCATACATTTCAGGACGATTCAATTAAACATGAACACTGACACAAAGACATGGATCGTGTTATCGAAGGATCATCACTAATAATAATAATTAAAACAAAACAAAAAAAAGTCTTTATTGTGTAGTTTATACACCTGGACCACTCACCTGCCATGTTGCCTGTTGTTTTTAAACTCCTCAATATCCGTTAGTGCACCACTCACACACTCGTACACCCAAACACTCTCTCCCTCTCTCTCTCTCACACACACACACACACACACACACACCTCCTGTGTTCTGATCACCTGGAGAAGCAGGTATCAGGGTTTTATATATAACCTGCATAATAAACCGTAATCAGGCATCGAGGACTGTGAACTGTGGCCTTCATTTATGGTTATGGAGAAACTGTGTGTGTGTGTGTGTGTGTGTGTGTGTGTGTGGTGACTGATAGGTTGCTTGTTATTATACAATAAATCAGGAACATGTTAAATAAGCTCTTGGGCCAATTATTATACCTTAATAATAATAATGAGTGCAAAAGTTTTCACCCCCTGGCTTCTGGGCCTCCGTGTCACCATTACAACATCCAGCTTTAATCCTTACGCTCCTGCTTATTACATTTATCTCTTTGATGTGAAATACACTTTAATGCAACAATGAATGAAGAGTTATTAACAGAACATGATGCCTTTTGAACGACGCTATTCATTCCATTATTATGTAAAAGCTATTAAACGGTATACGTAGGGGTGTGCAAACTTTTGCACTTCTGCACTGGATGCTACATATATTAGAGTTGCGCATGTGTAGAGAAGGTTGGTGTTTACGGAAACATGCTTACGCGTGGTTATAATCTCATATAAAGACATATGCGTACATTATCTAACCTTAACGCTGGATATCTAATCGCACACACACACACACACACACACACACACAAGAGTCATCCTTTATACACAGACCTCTGAACAACTTGACAACGAGTAACAAGCAACAAGAAGAAAACACGTGCATAAAAGAGGGAAACTAATCAACAGTGTAACGTTCAGGAAGGCGAGCGAGACAACGATCAGATCTTTTCGCGTCCAATTTAGTCTCCATTGTCTTCATTTTTAGATGCTTTCTGTGTCCCGCACTTAAAATTTTCATTACTTTTCATTCCTACATTGTGTTATTAACCCCACATTATAAAGTTGATGATGATGTTGATGCTGCGACTCAAAAATCTGGCTGATTGTTTTATACTGCGTGCCAGGATCGGACTGTCTTGTCCATGTCTGACACCCTGGCCTCCCAGGAACTCCTTTAATCACCCAAACATGTTGAAATGGCTCGAGTTCCTGTAATTACTGTATGAATGAGTGTGTGTACAGTTTACACAGACAGATGCGTCTCTTCCATAAGTTGGCGACGTCGATTTTCAAGGATCGGAGGCTCCTGAATGTTCACAGGAACGACCGGGATCGTCATTTACGAATATACTGCCTTCTTTAAAATGTTTAAATCTTCTACTGCGGCTCAGAGTCTCATCACCGTACTGTGTTTGACGTCTTCTGTAAATGTCCGAAATCACCAAAAAGTCCTGGTTTGTCTTTGTACACAAATTTCACTGAGGATGATATGATTTTCCATACGAATAATTTTTGTTTGTTTGTTTTTTAAATAAAAGAGAGACACAATTGTAGCATAATTATTCCAATTTTATTAAAAAGGGAAAAAAGCATTTAAGACATTAATATTTTACAGAACTGTAACAGAAATTCAAACATTGTGTTAAATAAAAACTGCCTCAGATACAAAACCAACTGCAAAAATGTGAAAAATAAACAACGGGGTAAAAAAAAAAAAAAGTCATAACGCACCAACACGCCGCATCTCGTCTCCCTCTTTGGCAAGAGATTTATAAAATAAATAATGAGATACGAAGGCGTGTATATTGCACGGATCAACGTTTTGCCTCTTTGCGTTTTATGCTGGAAATAAAATAAAAAATGGAGATGCGGTGCTGGGAAAATAATCAACAATAAATGTGACAATAAATTCCTTTATTACTTTTTAATATTCCTCGTCCTGAAGCTTTCACAAAACTCAGCTTTTCAGAAGGAATAAAGAAAAAAACAGACCTGGAGCAAATATTTAATCACCCTGTCTGTATTAGCCAAACCCATCGTCCCAGCTCCTCCTACTTCCTGTCTTCCTGTTTAAGGGTTTGTGAGGTCACGTGGAGGGGGCGGAGCCGGGTAAGCCGTGGAGGGCGGAGCCTCCGATGACCTTAAAGACGTGCAGCGAATCGGAGAGCGAGCTCTTCATACCGTGATCCAGCGGTGAGATCTGAGACAAAGATAAAAAAAAATAAAAAAAAGTTTAAAAAAGATTTTTATTCCAAAAAATATTTAGAGAATAAAGTTTTTAAAGCTTTGTTCGAGGCGGTTTTGTTACCATCTGATCTGCGCGGGTGAGCACAAAAACAGGGAGAAAGTCAAAGTTAAAGCACTTCAACACTCTCCTTAATGACTCTATAATAAAAGACCCTGATGAACATGTCAATAATTTCAGATGCAACCTGAGTTAAAAATAATAATAAATAACAATAACATTATTTCTCATAATCCCAAAATCATGCCACAATTAGTCGAGCTAAAACCGAAGCTAACTGCACTGAGGTCTTTAAAACTTACCATCAACATATCGACATATGAATAAATAAATCTCAAACAGTTTCTGAAAGTTTGACTCGTGTGTATTAATTATTATTTATTAATTATTAATCTCATCTTATTAATTTAAGAATGAATTTGTTAATCTAATGCTGTCCAAATAGGACTAAAGTGTTCTGTGTGTGTGTGTGTGTGTGTGTGAGACGATGGGTTGGTGTACAGTATGTCTACTCTTATGATTTACGATGTGTGTGTGTGTGTGTGTGTGTGTGTGTGTGTGTGTGTGTGTGTGTGTGTGTGTGTGAGTACCTGCTCGTGCATGATTAGAGACAGTTCTCTGCTCAGGTCTCTGTAGCTCGCCTTCATCTCGTCGTGATACTCCTGCTGATCCTCCTTTATCAGTCTCTCATTCACACCCAGAGCCTGACCACACGTCTCCACAAACTGCCTGCACACACACACACACACACACACACACACACACACACACACACACACACACACACATTCAGTTCTGGAGACTGCAGAGTTACACATGTGTGTTTCTGTGTATGTATGTGTGTGTTGATGTGTGTGTGTTGGTATGTGTGTGTGTGTGTATGTTTATGTGTTTGTTCATGTGTGTGTGTGTGTGTGTATGTGAGTGTGTGTGTGTGTGTGTGTTGATGTGTGTGTGTGTGTTGATGTGTGTGTGTTGATGTGTGAGTGTTTGTGTGTGTGTATGTTTGTGTGTTTGTTGATGTGTGTGTGTGTGTGTGTGTGTTTATGTGTTTGTTCATGTGTGTGTGTGTGTGTGTGTGTATGTGTGTGTTGTGTGAGTGTTTGTGTGTGTGTATGTTTGTGTGTTTGTTGATGTGTGTGTGTTGGTGTGTGTATGTGTGTGTGTATGTTTATGTGTTTGTTCATGTGTGTGTGTGTGTGTGTGTGTGTGTATGTGTGTGTTGATGTGTGTGTGTGTGTGTGTGTTGATGTGTGTGTGTGTGTGTGTGTGTTGATGTGTGTGTGTGTGTGTGTGTGTGTGTGTGTGTGTGTGTGTGTTGATGTGTGTGTGTGTGTGTGTGTGTGTGTGTGTGTGTTGATGTGTGTGTGTGTGTGTGTGTGTGTGTGTGTTGATGTGTGTGTGTGTGTGTGTGTGTGTGTTGATGTGTGTGTGTGTGTGTGTGTGTGTGTGTGTGTGTGTGTGTGTGTGTGGATGTGTGTGTGTGTGTGTGTGTGTGTGTGTGTGGATGTGTGTGTGTGTGTTGATGTGTGTGTGTGTGTGTGTGTGTGTGTGTTGATGTGTGTGTGTGTGTTGATGTGTGTGTGTGTGTGTGTGTGTGTGTTGTGTGTGTGTGTGTGTGTGTGTTGATGTGTGTGTGTGTGTTGATGTGTGTGTGTGTGTGTGTGTGTGTGTGTTGATGTGTGTGTGTGTGTGTGTGTGTGTGTGTGTGTGTGTGTGTTGATGTGTGTGTGTGTGTGTGTGTGTGTGTGTTGATGTGTGTGTGTGTGTGTGTGTGTGTGTGTGTGTGTTGATGTGTGTGTGTGTGTGTGTGTGTGTGTGTGTTGATGTGTGTGTGTGTGTGTGTGTGTGTGTGTTGATGTGTGTGTGTGTGTGTGTGTGTGTTGATGTGTGTGTGTGTGTGTGTGTGTGTGTGTGTGTTGATGTGTGTGTGTGTGTGTGTGTGTGTGTGTGTGTGTTGATGTGTGTGTTGATGTGTGTGTGTGTGTTGATGTGTGTGTGTGTGTGTGTGTGTGTGTGTGTTGATGTGTGTGTTGATGTGTGTGTGTGTGTTGATGTATGTGTGTGTGTTGATGTATGTGTGTGTGTACCTGAAGACCTCCTTAAGCTGCTTGACTTTGTTATCTGGGTATTTTTTGGCGCAGGCGTCGTCGAGGAACGCTCTCGCGTACGCTAGCGGCCCTGCGTTTACCTAAAGCGAGAAACATCACCGCGCTGTGTTCACTGAGGAGTTATGGAAGTGTGTGCGTGTGTGTGTGTATGTGTATAAAACACACCTGCACACTGATGCTGCCCTGCAGTTTGAGCTGCAGTCGGATCATGTCCACCTCAGCGGCTCCACACAGAGTTCGCAGCTCCGTCACCTTCACGCTCATCTCGTCTATGGCCACTTCGATAGGACTGAGATCTGTGTGGTGCTGATACATCACCGCTATCCGCTTCTTCACGTACGGAAAACACTGAGTGGCTGAGACACAGAGAGAGAGACAGAGAGGGGAATTAAAGACAAAAGGAGACCAAAAGAGATGAGAGTGAGAGAGAAACAAAAAAAAAAACTGATTTTGCAAATGCAAATGCAATGACGGATTTTGCAAATGCACAAATGCAAAATAAATGAATAAAGTTCATTTATTTCAGTAATGCAACTTAAAAGGTGAAAGTAATATATGAGAGAGACTCATTACATGCAAAGCAAGATACAGTAGTTCAAGATAGTGATTTGTCATAATTGAGATGATTATGGCTTACAGCTCATGAAAACCCCAAATCCACAATCTCAGAAAATTTGAATATTGTGAAAAGGTTCAATATCCGAGGCTCAAAGTGTCCAACTCTAATCAGCTAATTAAGCCAAACACCTGCACAGGTTTCCTGAGCCTTTAAATGGTCTCTCAGTCTGGTTCAGTAGGAAGCACAACCATGGGAAACACTGCTGACCTGACAGCAGAAAACAATCATTGACACCTTCCATAAGGAGGGAAAACCTCAAAAGGTACTGTAATTGCAAAAGAAGTTGGATGTTCCCAAAGTGCTGTATCAATAGAAAGTTATGTGGAAGGGAAAAGTGCGGAAGAAAAAGGCGCACAAGTAGCAGGGATGAGCGCAGCCTGGAGAGGACTGTCAGGAAAAGGCCATTCAAAAGTGATGGGGACTTTCACAAGGAGTGGACTGAGGCTGGAGTCAGTGCATCAAGAGCCACCACACACACACACTCATCCTGCACATGGGCTTCAAATGTCCTATTCCTCTTGTCAAGCCGCTCCTGAACAACAAACAACGTCAGAAGCGTCTTAACTGGGCTAAAGAAAAAAAGAACTTGTCTTTTGCTCAGTGGTCCAAAGTCCTCTTTTCTGATGAGAGCAACTTTTGCATCTCATTTGGAAACAAAGGACCCGGAGTCTGGAGGAAGAATGAAGAGGCACACACGAGATGCAAGTTTCCACAGTCTGTGTTGATTTGGGGAGCCGTGTCATCTGCTGGTGTTGGCCCACTGTGCTTCATTAAGTCCAGGATCAACGCAGCCATCTACCAGGAGATTTTGGAGCAGGACTTCGTGCTTCCTTCCACAGACGAGCTTTATGGGGATGCTGACTTAATTTTCTAGCAGGACTTGGCACCTGGCCCACACTGCCAAAAGCACCAAAACCTGGTTCAATGACCATGGGATTACTGTGCTTGATTGGCCAGCAAACTCGCCTGACCTGAACCCCAGAGATAATCTACGGGACACTGCAAAGAGGAAGATGAGAGACATGAGACTGAACAATGCAGGAGATCTGAAGGCCGCTATTGAAGCATCCTGGTCTTTCATAACACCTAAGCAGTGCCACAGGCTGGAAGCTTCCATGCCACGCTGCATTGAGGCAGTAATTGCAGTAAAAGGGTTTGTCTAAAGTCGTGAACTTATCTGGTGACATCATTAGCTGAACACGTTTGTTGTTTCGTGGGCGGGGCAAAAATTCGAAACTTGTTTTTTGTCACTTCGAAACAAATGACAATCAGAATTTCTTGAGTTAATAAATCATAATGTGGAGATACAGTACAGTACGTCTGTAAGTTTACAGGTCAGAATTTAGAAATCATAAGGAATTTATAGATAATGAATCAGGATTTCAAAATCAGTTAAAACATCTGCAGTAAAAACCTCATAAAATCTGAGTCTCTTACGTCTGCGTCATCGAAAAACCTCAGACAAAAGTACATCATGTGCTGCTTATCATATTGGACTGCACCACTTCCTGTTAGCACTGTGAGTTTCAGCTGTGTGTGTGTGTGTGTGTGTGTGTCGCTTCATGTCTCTCCTTAATGAATGTTGTCTGAACGTCCATGCTACAGTACATGCTACATGTCTGTTCGCCCGCAATCGCGGTGCGGTAATCAGAAGGAGATAAGCCTTGTTGGACGCGCTGTCACGTTGTGCAAAAACCTGGAGCCTTTGATTGAGGGTGTTGATTAGTTATCAGAACGTGTGATAACCGGCCAAAAGTTCAGGGACACTGAGAAGGCAATCGACGAATCTGGCTTAGCTACAGTAGGCATTACACCGAGAGTAAGACTAGACGCGGATGTATGGAAACTATAACTTTTATAACTGTTAACTGTTATGCGTTAAAGGGCAACGTGTTGTTCTTTATAACAATTTTCAGCATCTTCAGCAAAAAGTCTTAACATGAGTTTTGTGAATGCGAGTGCGTCCCGTCCCAGGTGTGTCCTCAGCTCACACTTACTGCAGAGTTATTGAATCCATGACCGTTTTTTGTATTTACTGACCACAGTGACATCTGACTGGTTGCGATATCTTCCATTGCTTACTCTTATCAAAATCCCTGCTCAACCAAGGCGTTCGAGTCAAACCGGGATGTGAGATGGCCAGGGTTTCAGATGTAAACCAGGCAGTCTGATCATGTCTCCGGCGTACTGAGAAGAACTTTCTACCTCGATCATATCCAAGCACCAGTATATCTCTGGGATAAGTGCATTAGTGTAGCAGGGGATTATATAGAGACATAAAAGGAGTTTTTACTCTCATGACTGTGTCCTGTTACTCACTGGTGAGGACGGTCCTGCGCTTGCACTGCTCGTCAATGCCGCCGTGTCTCTTGCCCGACTCGGTGAACGGCGTCTCGAAGACGAACCTGCGGATGTTGTGGTTCTTCTCGAAGTCGGTGCGTCTCTCCTCCAGCTCCTTGTCCTCCAGGTACGGGGTCACGTGTGTCACCTGGATGTAGGCAAACTTGGCCTCCAGGTCTTTAGGGTTGACCTTGAAAAACAGAGGGAAACACAAAACCGCTTACACTACAATATATTCACGAGTCAGCCAAAAAAATAAATAAAAAAATGGATACGCATTTCAGGAAAATAAAAACAGTATGATGTATTTATAGTATTAGCATATTATTATCATAATATTATAATATATATATATATATATATATATATATATATATATATATATATATATATATATATAAAATACTCCGTATTTGAAGTATTTTACTTAAGTTCCGGCACCCGGTGTGAGACATCAAATATACTTACATATAATTCTCATTTATACTTTGATTTCTTATAATACTGATTATTATTTTATATGAATATTGTCTATTTTGTATTGGAAAAAATTACTTTCTCCATGAGTATGATGCATATATTATATGCATCCATTTGCTCATGAACATCAAAAAAGAGGGGCTGATATAATGTACAGTAAACGAGAACAGAAACTAACTTTTGTCATCATGCTGTTATAATCTAATTTAATATCATTTTGATGACCACTTTCATGTACTGTAACATGTGACATGTGGTTGGGGTGTCCGTGAAAATGACAAAAAGTACAAAAAGTAAAACTGCTTTTAAAAGTAAATAAAAGTAGTATAAAATTAATCTTAATGTGATTTTAGATCTCAAAGTTTCATATGTACTGTATGCTTGTACTGTATGTTTTCCATTTTTCGGGGATCTGCAGACACTCAGGTGTGAACGTCCCAGTGTTTATAGACGACCTTACCTTGCCTGAGTCCTGGATCATTTTGACGTTCTCTTGGCCGAACTTGTCCGAGTAGAGCTTAAGCAGACGCTGCGAGATCTCAGACAGAGGCGTGAACTTGGGCTCCTTATAGATATACTCCTTCCCATCTTCATCCTCGAAGAAACCCTAAACGCGACAGATTTACTCAGGTTGTTTTTTTTCCGGTCCATCTGGAGCTCCATTAGAGCCGTGATACACCAAGTCAATGCCAAGTAACTTCATCAGACTGGCAGGATGAGCTAGTGCCAATAGTTTGGGGCACACCTACTGTAAAGGTCCTGTCCAACTTCCAGTGCATGTTTTAAATGAAGACACTGCAGGGAACTGCCTAGTACAGCCAGCGTGAGTGCAGATCAAGAGGCCGACTTGGTGTTTCAGAGCTTTTGCACATCAACATCAGAGCAGAACCAATAAGCCCACGCATGGAAAAGCCGAAAGCTCATTAAAAGCTTTAAACCTTATTAACAACAACAACAACAACAACAAAAAAAACATTTGATGTTGTGAGCCATCACATTAAATCAATTAAGTTGCATTTCAGGTGATTTGATTTCGGGTACAATAAGCTCCATTTTGATAACAAGTTTATTGATGTTGCTGAGATATGGCCAGGGTCAGGAACCCTCTCGTGTCTCATTCTGACACCAGGATTTCACTGCGAACCCTAAAAATAATGTCACTGTGATATTCCTATCACAACCGGAGTAACCAGCGTGGATAGTGTTCATTAAAGTGTAATTTATCAACCGAATTTTTGCCAATAATGAAATGACACTACACATTCCACTTACTGCCAGAGCACAAAACTCACCCGTGCACCTTTAACACCTGACTCCATGTGACGGCTCACATCTTTCTGTTTATCAGCTCAAGCTTCAAAGTTTAATATTCCAGCTGCACCTCGGCCAGGATTACACTGTATCAGAATCTCCTTTGATCCTGATGATCCGTTACTCTAGTGTACACAAATAGTTCTTGATGGCTTTCGAATAAAAAAGAAGAAATGCTTTGGAATTTCTAAAAAGTCTGAAACAAACAAACTAAAAAGGAGACAAACAGAACATCTTAACTATTTGATGTTTCAGGTTAAATGCCTTGTACAAAAAGATTCAGATTTTCCCTGACATTTGTTTAGCGTATGTTATGACGAGGTGACAGAGGATGTGATGACAGTGAATGATATGGTAGTTTTTTTTTAATTGCATCTTGCCAATCTTCTGTTTTACACTCCAGTCCAGCAGGTGGCGCTACTGTCCCCGACCGCGAATATACGCAAAGAAAAAAAGAACTGTGATAATCTCGCAAAAAAAACAAGCGTAGCTTCGTAGTACTTTAAAGAATAGACGATGCAGGTGGTGTGTATTTCCTGCACAAGCTGGTTGCCAATTTTAGACGATCGAACATTTCTACGTTTGCCTAAATCGCTTTTAAAAAGTATGAATCGATACTGAATCAAACACTTTCGAGAAATCCAAATTTCCACTCAAGCTGTTGTTGATTATCTTGTTTGGGAAGATAAAGACGCAAACGTACCGGAATAAGGTATCTTAGACGTACTTTGAAAATGGCTGACATGCACGAAAAACATCGTGATGTCACTTGTGTGATGCGTCGTGAGATGCCGCGCCATCAGGTTCCTGCTCATTTTAATTTGCTCCTCCCTTTTAGCTTTAATATTAATCTCTCCGACCTTGCGAGAACTGTTCCGGAACAGCCGACCTTCCATGTGTGTTATTTGACCTTGACCTATTTGACCTTGACCTTCGCCTTAAACCGAAACCTTTTACGTTTTTTTCAAATCTAACACTTGTTGGTTTCCCAGCACCACAGGTTTCTCGTGGCGTTCCCGGAACAGCGTCTGGTTTATGGTTCCGCTGCGCGCGGTGGGTCGTTCCGACCTCGCGCTCCTGTCTCTCCGCATCACATTACGCCCCATCGCAAGCTTTCAGGAGCACTAATGGCGATTAAAGAGAGCACTTCCACTCTACACGGACCCTCTCTGGAGTCAGCAGCTGAGTGGTTTCAGGGGTCATAAACTGTAAAGCGTTGATTCTAAAGTGGCGGCCGGGCTTTTAAACCGCCAGCGGGAGAGAGTTTCCGTTTTTAAAGCAAACGATGCAAACGAGCGAGCGAGTATCAGAAGCGCGGTACGATGATGAGCTTTAGTTTTATATATATATATATAATGTTGCTGAGAAGGTGAGCATGGAGGCCAGAGATTAGCAAAAAAAAATGTGAGCTACACACACACACACACACACACACACAGAGGCAGTTCTGCAGCACCACTTACCGCAGCCTTTAGGAAAGAAAAGAGAAAGCAAAGAAGATCTGATTAACCCCAAAAACAAACCCCCAATTTATTTATTTTTTTTTTTCAAATAATTTACAAGCTGGTATCCAAGTGCTTGAGTTTTATTTCACTTTAGAATTAAAGTTTGCTAATTAATGCAACATTAACTAGGACTTAAAACCAAGATCCCAAATAAACATGCTTTTACCTTTTTTGGTAAAAAGTACTGGATTAAAAAACAACTTTAAACGCCGTACCTGCCCGAAAAAAGCCACTCTGAAGAAGGTTCCCAGCAGCCTTTTCCCAGAATGCATCACTTCGATGACTTTGGTGTACGCCCGGTGTAACATGTCGTACAGGTGAGCCAGTTTCTGGACGGAAGTACACAACTTTATACGACATGCTTCTTCTAGTGCACCAAATGAGTAACTGTTCCTTTCTAACATTCGTCTACAGAACGGAAGGAGTCTCCAGTTCAAGTGCTTTATTTACAGTCTGGATTGCGCTGGTTTTAAAAAATAATGCACTTCCAGGTGATAACTGTAACTCACCAGAGGATTAAGCTGCTGTTGGAATGTGTGTGTGTGTGTGTGTGTGTGTGTGTGTACGTCTACCTCAAAGTCCCTCCGCTGTTCGTATATCGGGATGATGAGTTTGTAGATGTCCGAGATCAGCTCGTATCGTTCTGCCTTCCACAAGCCCTCAGCACACTCCTCCAACAGCTCCATCAGCACCTCCTGGAAATCAACACACACACACACACACACACACACACAAACAGACCGCTCAGCACCGCGCCGTGAGGAACAAAACACACAGAATCACATGAGAGTTAAAAGTTTGTACACCCCTCCTAACCCCACGGTCCTGATGTTCCTGATGTGTATTTCTCGGCTACACTGTAAAACGATGCCAAAGTGGAACAGTTGATATTGAGATGTTTATCTGCTACTTCGGCTCTGTGAAGCTTCATAACGGCTCTAATCTGAGGTGCTGTTTGAGGTGATTTCTGAGGCTGGTGACTCTAAATGAACGTCTCCTCTGCAGCAGAGGTCAGTTTTGGTCTTGTTGTCCTGGGAAGGTCTTCATGAGAGACAGTTTCATCATCATGGAGCTCGATGGGTTTCGCAAATAAACTCGACACAACAATACTGTTCTTGCGAGAACCGTTCCAGAACAGGCGACCTTCCATGTGTGTTATTTCATAGTTTTGAAAAAAAAATAAAAAATCCAGTATTGTTCTGGAATGTAGAAAATAAATCACTTAACAAAAAGAACCGAATTAGAAAGTGTGTCCAAACTGTATGTGGTACCGTATAACGTGAAGGAAAAAAAAAAAAAGAAAAATGGACATTTTTAAAGATCAGAGTATTTTAGACTTTTTTTTTTTTTTTTTTTTTTTTTACAGTTTTTTTAAAATGAACATACTGTAGGGCTCAGGATTGTGCAGTATCTATACATATGGGTCACATAGACAAAGAAATAGCACAGGTGCACACGATCACATGGTTTTTCATGGTTGTTTTCGGTTGTTTCTATGACCAAAATAATAATAATAATAATAATAATAAAAAGAAATGCTACAGTAGTTTGGTGAGTTCTACACTTGTGCGACGTCATTCCCGTATTCCAATAGTGAGAACATTTACCCTTTTATAAAATAACGATAACTTTGGTTCTACCTCTGAAAACCCAAATACACCGTTTGATGTCTGAAGTCTGAAACGCTTCCATATACGCACATGTATGTATTATTTGAATCGTCGTTGACCTGCGCCGTGCCGCCGACACGGATCTGTGCCGCTTTAATTACCGAGCTAATTTATCCTCGCGTCAGTCGTCCTGGGTCACATGACTGGGGCTCCTTTTAACATAATGAAGATGGCTGACACGGAGCTGAAAGGAAAGAGCCGTGGACAGTTAAAGAGAGTCGCGTGACGCGAGCTCACGCAGGAACAGAAGGTGTGGAAGATGATCTGATAAGGAAATTTGTTTTGTTGTTTTAATGCACTTTAATGCACTAATTTGGCCATAAATCAATCTGGGTTCTGTGCAAACGAAGGACGAATCATGGACATTTTATATTAGCGGGATTGGCGTGTTAGCATGGAATGCTGCGTACGTACTGTAAGGAGACCATGCGCTAATCTGAAGCCTCTGAAAGTTTCCTAATGATTGTGATGTCAGAGTTCTGATCATGTGACGCTGATGAACAGGAAGTGCAGGTTCGAGAATAAAACCTTCCAAATGAATGCGAACGTTTCTTCCCCCTTTCTTTCCCTGAAAGCAGCTGTAAGGAGGTTTTACACTGTGGGATAAGATAAGCTCACATCCAGGGTGCTGCGTAATCGAGATCGAGAAACCACAACGGCCGCATTTCTCCTCCTCCACCCCCCCCCCCCCATCACTCATCGCTGATAAGATAAGGAACCTCAGGCACGTTTCCTAACAGCGTGAGCGAGGATTAAGCGGCCGAGTCATTAATTAATCTCCTCTCGACATCGCTTCAGAGAAACTGGGTTCCATTACGGGGACGCGAGCCGCGCCCGACCTCGTTAAAGTGCACGTCCTGCATTCCCACGTCCTCCAGCATGGCCGCCTCCTCGCCGATGTTGGGGGTGATGACGCTGAACGACGAGCAGCCCTGGTGGAACATTTCTGACATGAAAAAGGAATAAACAGAATAAACGTGTATTAGGAGACACGTGCAGGATTTAAAAAAAATAAATAAATAAAAAGACAAAAATGTCCAAAGCGTGTTGTAAAAAGTATATCAGGTTTCTGCTATCTGAGGTTTTATGATCACAGGGCTACGGATAACACACACACACATACGCTAAATAGGAGCACACTCGGCATCAACATTCGGTATGACAATGTTGAGTGTGTGTGTGTGTGTGTGTGTGTGTTAGATCTGCTATAAGCTCCATGTAAATCTTATCAGTTAGAATTCACTGAATTCCACATTGATGTCTGGAGACGACCCTTGTACTTGAGAAAATCTGTGTGTGTGTGTGTGTGTGTGTGTGTAAAAATCTGATCATATTTTTCAAATTATTTAATAATTGTGAAAAGTAAATAATTCGAGCGAGAGAGAAAGAGATTTTAATAAATAATTAACAGACACACATCATATATACTTTATTGGCATTATATAATAACCTGCAGCTTCGTGTATAATAATGAGCCATTAAATAACTCATATGATTTACAGTCACACTATTTTACGACCAGATGAATATCTCCAGTCTTTCTGATTCATAAAAGTCTGCAACTTATCAGTGTTCCAGCTGTTTATGACCAGCACCTGACCGAGACGAGGGACCTATGAAGAATGTACCATGTAGAACGGTGTGTGTGTGTGTGTGTGTGTGTACAGTATGTGTGTGTGAGGCCTCATGGATCGTCAGAGCAGGTTGAAAAAACACTTATATATATACACTTAGTATATAAATATAAACTACTGTATATTAATAAAACTGAAAATAGTAGAGCTTGATTTTATTTTTAAGTTGAAATGACTCAAATGTATTATGCAAGGAATAATCTGCATACTAACATCTTTTAAATAATAAAAATAGTAGATTTGAGAATAAAAAACAAAAAAAGCATCTAAAACGTGACTTGCAGCAGTTCAGGGATTAAAATGGCGACTGGTATAAACGCGGAGCGCTCACCTTTCCTCCTCAGGTATTCGGCCACCAACGCCGCTACGTGCACGTAGCACATCGCCGCCTGCAGGCAGGATCATATACGATGATACAAGCAAATGCACAAGTGAATAAGAAGAAGGCTTTGTTGTTATTAAACAGTGTACAACACGATTGAAAGATATCGGACATGTGTACTGTAAATAAATGATATATAGAGAGGACCCGAAAACCAGTCTCAGAAAACTTTCCATCTGTCTGTATGTCTGTCTGTCTGTCTGTCTGTCTGTCTGTCCAGACGATTTTGTCACAGCATCACGCAAAACTGTCTGGACGGAATTTTATGAAACTTTGCCAGTCCTTAGGTTTTTGCCTGAAGTTAAATCTGTGCCACAAATGAAAAAAAAAAAAATGTGCGGAGGATATGAGCAGTTTTGTGCCCGGTTACGTCACACCATCTAAAAATATCTTTTGTAAGGAAAGAAATTCTCCGCTTTTTACTTGGAGGTGGGCGGGCTATACGCATCACTCAACAGAGCCAATCAATGCGATAGTTTACCGTTTATAAACAAAATTCTCAACACACACACACGCATGAAAACACGCTGCTTTTTTTTTTTTTTTTTTGGAGTGAGCCGCTTGATTTTTCGTCCAAAAAATTTAAAATGGTGCGTACACTATGAAAACTGAACTTTTCACCACAAATTAAACCAAAATGTTGAGTAGAAGGGAGATTATGAGCAGCTATGTGCCAGATGCTGATCAGCTTATTTTTTAGCTTTAACCTTTTAATTATTTCTACAGACTCTTTATCCTCTTACTTTACCTACTGTAGCATACTGTTTGTTCGCTTTTGAGGCGGTAAAATTTTGCAGTTCCTCTATAATCCTACAGGTGGTGCACTCTAAACTATTCATGCATTAGCATACAGCACAGCATCCTTGGAGGTACAGTAAGAGCGAATTATTATGTCTGCTTAGAATTTTAATAAAATTTTGAAAAAATGAAGATCCAGTTGGGATATTTATAGAACTTGATGAGTATAAACGCAATACGAATCAAATTATCGACACGGTGATAATATTGTATTGAGTACAGTACATATGGTATATAAGTACACAGTGTGTGTGTACACTACAGTCTCCACGCTGACCTCAGACAGGTCTCCGTTCTTCACGTGGATTTTGGCCATGCTGTCCAGCCAGGTCTTGCGCAGCTCCGGCGTGCTGGTGTACGACTTGGCCAGACTGTACTGCAGGTCCACCAGCATCTCCGGATCCTTCTCGTGCTCCTTCATCTGCTCCGTGGCCATCAGCACCGTCCGGATGCGCTTGGTCAAGTCCTTCACGTCAGACGGGAACGCAGTTTGCTAGAAGAGTTAGAGAGAGAGAGAGAGAATATGATGAGATGAAAGCTATAACAACAGTTGACAGACAGATGTGTTTTTTTAAAGATGACATAAAATAACATTTCACATTTTAGGAGTCAGTAACTACTTTTAAATATATAATAAACAATACATAGAATTATTATTCAATACTTTGTAAATGATTTGCAAACAAAAAAAAGGGGGGGGTACAAACTTTCGCACTTACTTCTATTACATAAAGGATAATCAAAATAACAATAGCACTCTTAGATCTGTTTATAATGTAAAGCGTATAAACAAAAAGAAACCAATGAAGTCTTATGATGCCTCATAGCCCCGTTATTCACCTTCATAGCCTTGTCGCTGTTGGCGCAGTTGTTAATGACGGACAGAGACTGGTGGAACCGGGTTCCTCCGATCCCAACCAATCCGTCTGCTATCAACTGACTGACCGCTATTACCACCTGAAAGGAAAAGTCATGTCATACTGTAAGATGTAAGAGTAAGAGTGACATAACCTGTCGTAAACGCGTCATGGAGACACCATTTAACGGGCATCGATATTTTACATTCTCATCTACTGCAGCATATGTACTGATACTGTAGCAATAATACTTTTATAAGACATTTTGTATTTCGTGTGTTATAACAATTCATGACATGTCGTGTTAAAAACACACTAGTTGATCTAAAATGTAAAGTAAGTAAAATGAACTATCTTGCTAGCATGCTAACATTATGGCAGGTATAATACAATGACTTTATGGCATTTGATATAAAAGGTCATGACAGGGACTAGCTAGCATTCTTAGGCTTTAAACTAAATTGATAATCATAACCTGCCTAAATTAAGTTTATTTTGCTTAATTTTAAAAAACAATCAACTCTGACTTTTCTCCAGTGGGCGTGGCTTATTCATGCTATTTAACGTCACCGCCGCCGTCCACTCCCTGTCCTCTTGCCTGTAGGTGCGTGCGGACGAAGGACTTCCTGCCCGTGTAATCGAAGTTGCTCTTCATGAGGAAGTAGAGCAGGTGGGCGGCGTCACTCCGGATCGAGCTCAGCTTGGAATTGCAGCACTTCAGGATTTCGTAGCAGAGCCCGGCGCAGAGGTCGGCCCGGCCGTCGAAAAACGTACTCGGGAACTGAAAGCGTAAGAAGGGGGAGGCGGAGAAGATTAGCGCGGGACACGAGACGGGGCGGCCGGGTCGCAGTTAAGATTCTGTAAGGCGTTTTTTTTTACGATGCACCTGGTGTATGAAGGCGCGCAGCGTGGAGAAGACCTGCTTCAGCGCCAGTTCTGACTGAGGGATCTGCAGGAAGCACAAGTGAACCTGGAACACTTTCTTCATCAGCGAGTTGTGTCCCAGATCAGCACACAGCTGCGTCTACACACACACACACAGAGACGAGGTGTAGCCAAATAGTGAGCTAAAACAAGAACGCGCTGTACACTACAAGTAGTCCCATTTTAGCTTACGAGGGTGAGTCAAAAATTATCCACACCCTGGCTGTAGAATTTATTTTAATTAACTTTTAAAATAGCCAAATGCCCAATTTTTTTAACGTGACCTCTTTTGCTTTTTAATACACTTTGTCCATCTGTCTACAAGCTCTCGTATTCCCCCGTTAAATAATGTTTTAGTCTGAGCTGCGAGACACGAATGCACCGCTGTCTTCGGTTCTTCATCAGAAGTGAATCATCATCCTCATAAGACTGCTTTCAGGGGACCAAGCAGGTGAAAGACATATGGAGTGAGGTCAGGACTATAGTGAGGACGCTTTAACACCTGAGAGTGTCGACAGTGTGGAGTGGAAGTGAGCGGACGTGCATCGTAACGCGAGATCACGACGCCTCGGATATCAGAGTCTGTTTAACCTCAAGTTTAGGCTTCAGCTCTTCAACAAAGCGTCTCACTCTAACGAGCGCTGTTGATTGTTAAACATTTTTTCCTGATAGTGTTCCAATACTTCAGGCCCTTGAGATGAGAATCCATGAAGACTGTAAACATTGATGAATCTTTCACCTGATGGTTGACTTTTGAACTTTTTCTCGGTCTACGATTAAGGATGTTTCCGTTCCATTTATTCTCGGGCTCGTAGTGATGAATCCGTGTCTCGTCACCAGTAATGATTCTCTTTAAGGAACATCCACCTTCCCCAGAGTATCACTCCACATTTGGATGCTCTTCCATGAGTTGCTTTGGCACCAAGTTCACATTCAGATCACAAAAAAACCCAGAATCCCTGCACGCTGCTCTTCTGTCCTGCAAATCACGTCTGTTTTTGCTCGCACCGGAGTTACAAATGAACTGATTTAGAAAGGAAAGTGCTTATGAGACCAACAGAAGTTCTAATATAACCTGATTGTGGAACATTTTTGACTCACTATATCCATAGCACTACTGGTCATTGTTTTGTTTTTGGAAATTTAAAACCAAGTCCATAAGTCTCACCGCATTCTCACCGCAGGACCGTAACTTACCGATCTGATACATATTAAAGGCTCTCTACCTTGAAGCCCATGATGAAGATGCTAAGAGTATCCAGGACAGTCAGACACACTTCTGTGGAAAGGTTGGCCTCCAGCAAACCCGCATCAGAATCTCCATGTCCGTACGCTATGCAAGAAATCACAGAAAGCTTTGGGTCACTCTACACTTCTTAAAATGTACCATACAGACGGCGCTAACTTCCACTGGGGTCACGTCCCGATAAGCCACGTACAGCATCACGTGTTGAAAATATGATAAGCGGAAAGAAAATGCATAGAAGACTGTACACACAACCTACCGAACATCATAGCTTAGCCTAGCCTAGATAAAATGTGCTCACGTTAGCCTACAGCTGGACGAAATCAGCTAATCCTCTAACACAAGCCCGGTTTAATAATAAAGTGTTGAATATCTCTGATGGTTTATTAAATACTGTAGTGAAAGTGAAAACCCCAGTTTGTGAGATCATGGAGGATATGACTCAGAACGAAGGCAAAACTTTAGCTGATCGTAACTCATTCAGGGCTGGCCAACTTGTTTTCTTGTTTTGTAAGATCAAAATTTGGTCTTACGTACCGTGGTTGAAGGTGTGTGAGCTCTCCATGCTTCCCAGCTGGTGAAAACGTGTGTGTAAGATCCCCGTTCTGCTACGAGACACAGGGAGAGTCAATGACCTCCTGTCCGGAGTCAGTAATCCCACTCCTTCCTGGTTCCTAGAAGTAATAATAATAAAGAAAAGTAAAAAAACAAAAAAAACAAAAACAGAAAGCATGTAAAAGGTCAGACATGAAAAGTCTACATGGAGTCGTTACACAACACTCGGTCACAGAGTCGATATGATGATTGCACAAGGACGTTTAAACGTCTAGATCCACCTGAGACACACAGAGCAGGATGTTTACAGTCACGTTTCTCACTTTTGCGATTCAACGATGCAGCGTGAACAAGATCATAATGGATTATTGTCTGGGAATCGGCACCAACGCGTTCACACACACTAGCTGTGCTTGTATGAAACCTTTAACGTACGTAAACGCTACGTGACTCAAAATCGAGTCGAGCGGAGGAAGCGAATCAAACGTGTCATGTGCCTTGGGTTGTAGACGCCAGCCGCTAAACTACGCCAAAGGACTGAGCTTTTAGATATTGTCTACAAATGTGTGTATTTTCTGTAACGTTGCCAAAATAACATTAGCGAAACATTTTGACAACCGAGAATTCCTGCTGGGAATGTTGTGGCAACAACAAAAGACAATACGAGTAGCGCAAAGTTGGTGTTCAGCG
>CM060115.1:21035451-21160451 GCA_030522415.1 Channallabes apus | reverse complement strand
CAAAGTGCTCGTGGTTACACACCACCCTGAGAAACGCAAACTTAAACTCGTACAGCGTCTGTAAGAAACATACAGAGGAGAAATGATCTAATAATGACCTATAAAGACAATTTTTCCTTTATTGTTATACTGTATTCTGTTGTACTTGTGATAATTCTGTACCTTGGGATCTCCAGGAAGAAAACAGTTCACATAGTTGTTGATCTGCTTGAAAACGAAGCCGCGGTCCATCAACGTGAAACACCGCTGTTTAAAACGAGGCATAAAATAAATCTGGTCAGACATATTGATTTCTAACGCCTCCAACACCTCAGGTGCATTTTGCTAAAAAGCAAACCCGCACATCCTGCGTCCAGCACCTTGATGAAGACGGCCAGGCTGTGGTTGGCGTTGCGGGCGGCGTCCAGGTTGTCTTTGTACTTCTGAGTGATGTGCGGCATCAGCATGTTCACCAGAGTCTCTACCGCGTGGTGGAAGGAAGCACTGAAGCGCTGGTTCCTCGACAACTGGAAGAATACAAAAATAATAATAATACTGTTTGTCATAGAAGTTCAAGCTAAAATTATGTGAAATAGAAGTGAAACAGAAGAATTAAACATATTTTAATTATAACAATTAGCAATTAAATAAAGGCTGTACCCACTCACTTTGACTTTGCCAGTTTCTATTAAATACTGGGCCATGGACTTCACTAAGGCCTCGAAGAAGTACCAGGAGTACTGTAACACACACACGTACACACACATACTGTACACGTCAATCTGATGAAACAATGGCATTCATTAACATGCGTTAAACAGGCGGAATTAAAAATGAAAGTAGCAGATCATTATTTACTTAAACATGCTTAAACGTTTAAAAGCAAAAATGCATGTGTATAAAGTGCATTATTGAAACTATTTGGGAAAATTTGAGCAGGGGGTTGGGGGTTGTTAGGGGTGGGGTTATAGGTTGGATTAGGGCTAGGGTTATGCGTAGAGGTATAGGTGGGGTCGTGGGTAGATTTAGGGGTGGGGTTATGGATAGATGTAGGGGTGGGGTATTAGGGGTGGGGTTAAAGATAGATTTAATGGTGGGGTTATGGGTAGATTTAGGGGTGGGGTTATGGATAGATTTAGGGGTGGGGTTATGGATAGATTTAGGGGTGGGTCATGGGTAGAGTTTGGGGTCAAGTTATGCAAAGAGTTATGGGTGGGGTTATGGGCAGATTTAGGGGTGGGGTTATGGGTAGATTTAGGGGTGGGGTTATGGATAGATTTAATGGTGGGGTTATGGATAGATTTAGGGGTGGGGTTATGGATAGATTTAGGGGTGGGTCATGGGTAGAGTTTGGGGTCAAGTTATGCAAAGAGTTATGGGTGGGGTTATGGGCAGATTTAGGGGTGGGGTTATGGATATATTTAGGGGTGGGGTTAAAGATAGATTTAATGGTGGGGTTATGGGTAGATTTAGGGGTGGGGTTATGGATAGATGTAGGGGTGGGCTATGGAGACCAAAAGTACCAGACTGTAAACACGTTTATTTCTGGACATTTTAACCATGAGACTCTATGGGAATTGACTCACGTTTTGATCCAGTTTAGGGAGGATTATAAGTGGGCTGAACGGTGTCATTTTGCGATGGGGTTTCGTGGGATTATTGGTAGGGTTAGGTGCAACTTTATGAGTGGGGTAAAGGGTTAAATTATAGCTTGGGTCAGGGTATATAATATATATAAGAATATATAATACATATATAGTATATGAATATATAAGACGATCTGAAGTTATAGACAAATACAAATAAAGTATATATACAAATGCTGTACAAAGATAACAATAATGCCGTATGTGGTCTGACTGAATGTTTAAATGTATTTAGTAAATCAAGTTATACGAGTAAAGTTACATATTACTTGTTAAAATGTGTGTGTGTGTGTGTGTGTGTGTGTGTGTGCGCGCGTGCCGTGTGCATGCCGTGTGCATGTGATGAACGGAGTACCTTGAGGAGTTTGTTGCTGGTGAGGAAATCAGTCGAAGGCTTTAGGATGGTGGTCATGGCTCGGGCCAGTTCCTCATGCACCGTCTTACTGTTTACGGCTGAAGAGGCTTCTGTTTTAAACACAAACTGCACAAGAGGGAAAAAAAACACACACATAAACACATTAAACAATCAGAAATACAATAAGAAATTAAAGTAGAGTCTGTTATAAAATGTTGGATTAATTAAATCAGGAGCGATAATTTACACACACTTGCACCCACTTTTACCTTGACGTAAGATCTGAGGTAGTGTTCGAGACCCTCCTCGTGACATTGGGCTACGACGTGCACCATCACCCTGCAAACACAGACACATATCTTGCATTTAAAATACACACATGCAAATCTAACTATACTATAAGCTACTGTATATAAACCATTATTCCATAACCCTAACCCTAAGATACACACAATCTTTCCACATATTTTTTTTAAGATCTATTTCTGCTCCCCAGATTTTCTTCACTCCCACCTGGTGGTGTTCACCGCCACGTCCTCGTGACTCGTCGTCGTCAGGACGCGCACCAGCTGGTTCAGGATGGTCGGCAGGAACTTGATCATCACGTGACCCTCCATGGCGTGGAGACTCTGACAGTCACAGAACGTTGGGGGGAAAATGTTTTCAGAACTTTTTAAAACTTATTCAGTGATTTCTTTTCCATTCTATGTTCATCCTATTAAAACTGAATGTGTGTAGTACAGCAACATAATGACGTCTCACCTTAAGGTACTTGACCAGATCTCCTTCTGTGGCCTGGACGGATCCAGACTCCATCTTCTGGTAGTGATGGAAAAAGTTATGAAGGTGCTGATCCTAAACATGGACACAAGGTTTAACTGGGAGGAGCTTCAGCGTCTCTCGTAAATTATAAATCAATTAACAGATTTAAGTGCTAATATTATTATTAATAATAATAATAATTTGTTCAATTATTTATTGACTCTTGAGGAATTAAGTTCATTATACAGAAAAAAAGTAAACAATGTTAGTTTCTGAGAAGATCAAGCAAAGCCGAGGTCCGGTGCCATCACCTGAAGACAAATTGATTTCTGATACAAATTATGAAATAATGTAATAAGATAAATCATATACACTTCATTTTTTCTTTTGTTGGAGGACAAATGAGAAAGTCAAAACCCAGAGGTTGAAAGTAACTAAACACATTTACTTTTACAGTGGAACATCGGATTACTGGCATAATTCGTTACGGAAGCGGGCTCGTATTCCAAAACACTCATGAATTAAAGCAAATTTTCCCTTAGAAATAATGGAAATTCAAATGATTCGTTCCACAGCGCAAAAAAATAAATACATAAAACTAATTAACAAAAAAAAAAAAAAAGACAAAATAACCTGCACTTTACCTTAAAAAAAAGTACAAATAAATCCAGACAGATAAGTGTTTCCATTTATGTGCACAGGCGCTGTGTGTGTTTTTCTCAATCTTGCGCGCACACACATAACACACACTCTGCAGCGCAAGAGAAAGAAACACACACACACGGATGTTGATTATACCAGTAAGAGACGAGCACTAAGACCCAGCAGGGGAGACGATTACCCGCAGCGCAAGACAGCCAAAACGTTGGCTCAGTTGTGATCACGTGACACTCTGCATCAAATCAAGAAGTGCATGCGTGATACATGATATTCGGTGCTTGTAAACAAAGACAACGCTCGTTTTCCAAGTCAAAATTGATTAAAAATCTTTGCTCGTCTTGCAGAACACTAGTAAACCACGGTACTAGTAATCCGAGGTTCCACTGTAGTTAGTTTTTATGCATCTATTTTACTTAAGTTGTTTTATTAGTGGATACTTTTTTTACTTTTACTCAACTACATCCTACAACAAATATCTGTACTTTCTACTTCACTGCACTTGTGCATGGGGCTGCATTTGAAGTGGTTATATCACCACCTGCTGACTATTATATGTAATTGCATGGTTTGCTTTCCCTGCGTGAAACACTCAGTCATGTAGCAGGTGTTTGAAATCAAATCAGAAGCGGAGACGGTTTCAGACAGTGACAAAAGCAGCATGTTTACAGTTTGAGGGAGAAAGAGAGAGAGAGAGAGATTTTTACTATGACTTAAAGTGAGCCACAGTGAGCTGATACAACTCATTACTTTTTGTATTTTTTTTCTTTAATGAAAAATGTACATAGACAACGACTTCTACTTTGACTCAAGTAATATTTTACCTGTTGTTTCTCTGCTTTTACTTAAGTTAAAGGAATTGTATACTTTGCCCCCGACTGCTTTGCCCCCGACAGTTTTGCCGTTTAATATAAAAATATTAGGTTTAAGCCTTAAACCTAATATTTTTATATTAAACGGCAAAACTGTGATAAAGGAAAGATCTAAAAATTCTGGCGACCCGACTGTAATATTACTGCTCTCATGCACGGACAGAAAAAAATGAGAAGAATAAATAAAAGAATTAATGAAACGCGGAAATATTCTATAGACTCACATTTTCACTATAACAGTGCCAGGATGTAACATTAGGATTTAAAGAGCATCTGGATCTCCAAAGTCAAAATATGAAAACCCCACATCAGACTTGTTTTTCCTTTTTGATTTGACCTGGTATGACATCATTTCAGACAAGAAAAAGTAGGAATTGGTGGAAAAATTGGATCTTAGACGCCATTTTCCAGGAAATTTACTTTTCCTATTTTCTGATTGGCTAGAAAAAATGCACTTCCAAAAGACTAAAGCACAAATTAGCAAACAGGTTTCATTTGAATAAGATGATTAGATTGTTCCCAGCGAGTGCAGAATTCGACATGGCCATGTTGTGAAATGATAAAGAAGCAGAAGACGATAGTGATGTCTCTCCTAGTTACCTGGGTGTACACGGTGGAGACGAGGTGCGTGGACACTCGGAAGAGAGGACGCCCTCCATCCACCCATTTCACCTCCGGCCCAGAGTGCTGCTGTACGAACAACCACAGCATCGTATGTCATAACCTTCATCTGTGTTACTCGTATTGTTGTAACGAATAACACAAACACGTACAGTAGTGCTTTAATAGGAAAATAATCAACACCAAAGTGGAGTCACGGTTAATAATGTGACGTCGATTATTTTCACAATAAAAACAGCCCTGCCTCTTACGGTACAGCAACAAACCAATTATTATATAAAAATATTTATTAAACAACACATTTATGCAAAAGAATGAATCAACACCTTGTGACCAATCAGAATGAAGAGTTTAAGCAGCACTTTAACAAAATGAAAAATTCTATTCTATACAGTATATACACATGTGAATGTTTAGTTTAAACGTCGAGCTCGGTCCTCACCCTGCTAACCCCCTCGGGGATGCTCAGGTACCCTGGAGGTAAATTCGACGCCACTGGGATGTGCTGCTCACTCTCGCTCACCCGGCCGTCCTTCAGCAGCGGCAACCACGCAGACCCCACTGATACGAACAGAGGAACGTGAAGTTTAATAAAAAAAAAAAAAAAACTAAACGTTCTTCTGAGCGGCACGGTGGTGTAGTGGTTAGCACTGTCGCCTTGCACCTCCAGGGTCTGGGTTCGATTCCCCGGCCAGGCTCGATTCCCGTCTCTGTGTGCATGGAGTTTGCATGTTCTCCCCGTGCTTGGTGGGTTTCCTCCGGGTACTCCGGTTTCCTCCCACAGTCCAAAGATATGCAGGTTAGGCTAATTGGCGTTCCTAAAATTGCCCGTAGTGTGTGATTGGGTGTGTGAGTGTGTGTATGTGTGTGTGCCCTGCGATGGATTGGCACCCTGTCCAGGGTGTACCCCGCCTAGTGCCCGAAGTCTCCTGGGATAGGCTCCAGGTCCCCCGCGACCCTGAACACAGGATTAAGCGGTATAGAAGATGAATGAATGAATAAACGTTCTTCTGAACCAAACCCAATGCGCAGCATGCCGTCGTCGGGGTACCTGGTGTCTCCACGACGTCACGCTTCTTTGCGCTGCTGTCACAGCTGATGTGGTAGAAGGTGAAGAGCAGGTGATGTTTCTCGTGAAGCTGCGACGGAAGCTCGATCTTAATCTGACACGCGGAACGTAAGAAGGAAAATATCACGTCTTACAGTATTACACAGAACTTTATAATAATAAGCCAAAAATATATACATTACAACCGTTAAAGCAGCAGTATGTAACTTCTTTTTAATGGCCCGGGGGATTCTGGGACATAATGTACATGCAAGCAATTTATGAAGAAGTGTCTATTTTCCCATGTCAACATTTTATGTTTCTAATCATTGCTTAAAATACCTTCTTATGTCTTTAGCAAGATGGCATTTCAAACACCTGCTACATGACTGAGTGTTTCACGCAGGGAAAGCAAACCATGCAATTACATATAAGAGGCAAAGTTACACACTGCAGCTTTAATAATCCACATCTATATATGTCTGTATGTGAATCTGCAGGGATCTCACCTCGTCATAGAACTCTGGGTTCTGCTGGTGATGCAACACTGCCGCATAGGCGTGAGTGCTGAAGAGAGGACCTCCTGGACGGGCGTAGATACACTACACACACACACACACGCACACACATACGCAAACTCTATCCACTTTATATGGCATAAATAAATCAAGATGGCATTAGTGGGATATATATAAAAGCGATAAAGGGCGTTATGTGTGTGAGGTTACACCTTAAGTGGCTTTGCATCGTCCTCGTCTGAATCCCTGAACTCGACGCACACTGCAACGTTCCTCGCCTGAAACACACAGAGACAGATCTCCTTACACGGTGAAACATCCACGTCAGAACAAATCGATACTGGAGGAGAAGCTCACCATGGGGTTAATACCAAGACCTGAGATTAAAGTCTAGAACTGAGATTGGAACACTGACCTGAGATTAATTGACCGGGTATTAAACCCTTGCAGAGGGATTGGAACCCTGGCCTGGAATTCAAACCTTAAATTGGAATTTAACTCTTGACTTAAGATTAACGCTTTGATATTGGTTTAAAAATTTGAAAAAGAATTAAAACCTTGCCCAGGGATTAAGACTACCACCAGAGATTAAAAACCTCACCGATTAAAAGCTTGACATGAGATTAAAGTGTCGAATTGAAATTGTAACCTTGACTTTCATTTGCGTCATTTGAGTTTGGATTAAAACCTTGACATGGGTTTAAAACCCTGCTGAGGAATTAATACCCCTGAGCTGGAAACTGAAACCTTAAATTGGGATTAATACCATGAGTTTGAATTAACACCTTAACCTGAGATTTAAACTCTTTGCTTCTCCACTTTAAAGCAGACAACAGTAACATTAACTGAAAAGCATTAAAATAAAGATTTCTCCCTGTTCCCCAGTTTCCATTCTGAAATGCCAAATTAGTGGAATAATCCTCAACTGGAATTCAAATCCAAGTTTAAAATGAACGGAATTAATCTCATAAGATTATTGTGATTAAGATAAAGATTAAACGGATTTGATGTAATTCATGTCGAACCCTTGAAGTGCTTATAGACTAAGACGGGATTTGACCTTGGCGAAGGCTTTCTGGTTGTCGTATTTCAGGTGTTTGGGGTAGACGTAAAGGTGATTGTTGTAGGTGGTGAAGGGCTGCGAGCACTTAGCGATGCAGGGTACGAACTCCTCGACCTCTAACAGAATCACATGTTCAGTACCTTCAAAGGGACGCACAGGGATGTAGGAGGCGGTGACACAATCTGACCAACAGACAGAGAGAGAGAGAGAGAGAGAGAGAGAGATACTAATCATTAGATTACAGCTAAGATAAAAAAGGAAAGAAATGTGCAGTTCATGTAAAACAGCAGTTTGTGCTCTTTAAGGCCCTCTGCTGGCCATGGGGTGAACTGCAATGTGTTTTAAAAAAAAAAAATTCACAGCTTGATCTATAATGAAAGTATTTTTTTTAAAGAAGCGTTAAACATAATATTAGTAGAGAATATGCACAAATGGCCAAAATGTGAAGTAGAATGTAATAAAAAATAAAGCTTACTGATGAGATCAGGCGCGACGCTGTCGACAGCTACATCCAGGTTTCCCAGAACGACAGGAAGCTTGGCCATCTTCTCAGGTCTGTGTGTCAACGCAAAATACAGATCCGAGTTGAAAATCAACGGAAAAAGAACGATGCTGATGAGATCTTAGCTCCTGAGACTACTAAGGTTACTAACTTCCTGAAATCCGCCAGCAGTTTGAAGAGATCCTCGTCTGAGAGTTTGCTGCTCTCCTGCCTGTAGAGAGCGGAGAACCTGGCGCTTTTGTCCAGAGTTCCCGAAGCGTCTTTAAACACGGGTCTACAGACACACACACACACACACACACACACATAACAATACATAAGCTACTGTAAAAGAAATTCCTGAATCTTAAAAAGACATAAATCTTCTAAGCAGTGAGAGTCTGACCTGGCGGTCCAGGCGAAGGGCATCCTGTACCGTCCCAGCCTGCTGCAGGTCACCCTGGCGTTCTTCAGCACCTTCTGAGCCACCTGAGCAATAATCCATTATAAATAGAACCAGCTTTTCAGAGCAAAGTCACTACAAGACATTGAGGTTTTTATCAGAACCAATACCTTAAAGTGATATATTCCTTTTATCCTCATGTGAAATGCATACAGAGCTGGAAGTTCGATCCTGTTATTCATCTGTTATTTAGGGATTGAAAAACTCCACTTGTGGATATCTAACACGTAGAGTTCTCTACTTTTAGCTGCAGGAAACTCTTTAGTCGAAACTCCTGATCATAGGAAGATTTATTCAGCTCGCAGTTTAACCATCAACGATGTGCCGCACATTTTGAGTCACTATACTGTATGTTGTTGAAAAACGCATCATACACAACCTGATCGGGCCATCTCTACCATTCGGTTGAGGAACTGTATGATATGCTACATGGAAAATAAAATAAAAAAGCAACAACACTAGATATTGCGTGTCGTTTAGTTGCTTAGGAACATCGACTCTTTGCTCCTGCAAAACCACCTGGTTTGGGATCAGCACCATCTACAGAGGGCGGTGCGATCAGCTCAGCGCATCATCCGCACCGAGGACCCTGACCTGCACTCGATCTACAGCAAGCGGTGCTGGACCAAGGACAGGACCTGGACCTCGGCCACCCAGCAACGGACTGTTCTCTCTGTTGTGGTCAGGAAAGCGCTACGACACAGAGAGACTGAGGAGGAGCTTCTCGGCCAATAAACACTATTTGTACTATTGCACCACAAAAAGTTAGCATTTTATACATTTTTGTATAATTAAAAAAAATATTATATAACTATAAAATTAGTTATTAATTATATAACTATAAAATAAAAATGATATAAAAATACGTATTCATTTTACTTATTTATTGCTACTTGTATTTGCAATAAATAAATAATAATAATAATAATAATAATAAATAATAAATATAATCTAAATTGATACTTTTACCATAAAGTGACATCTCAACCGTTTGGAAGACCCCTTATATGGGGGCTCTTAAAAAAATATATATATTATTGTTATTATTGCCCCAAAATACTAATACTAATAATAATAATAATACTAAATTATGTCTAAAATATTAATAAGATTTTGCTATTTTAAAAAAATCTCCTTATGAGAAAAAAAAAAGTTCTTATAAATAATTTTTTAAATACTCCACATCTCTAAAATAAAATATTAAACAACAGTATGGTTTATTTTATGAATAGCAATGATTGATAAATAAACAACAATGCAATTAGTATATGATTTGACGTACATGTTTATTATATTTCAATAACTAGTGAAAATAAAAACGTTTTCTTTTCCCACATTCTAATACAATAATAAATTTTCACGTCTGAGGTCACGTCAGGTCACTACAGATGCTTTAGACAGAGGCTGATGGTGCTGCAGGATTCCTTTAAGGTAGCATGTGTGTGTGTGTGTGTGTGTGTGTGTGTGTGTGTGTGTGTGTGTGTGTGTGTGTGTGTGTGTGTGAGATATCAGTACCTTAGCCGAGTCAGAGCTCTTCATATACGGCTCGGCACAATGCGTAATGCCCCCTTGCAGCACCTTCTCTATCCGCGCCACCAGGAAGATGTCGGGGTGTGGACACGTCACAGAGAACACGCCCTGTCAGACACGCACATACTGTACACGTGACGACAAACACCACCTCCTGTATACTGGATATCTGGAGCTTATAATACAGTATACGCTCACCTGGGTGGGGTACTGCAGCGCCCCCTCTGTCAGCCCGTTCAGCTCGGCGCGCGCGTCCTCAGCGGGCGAATCTCCGGCCTGTCCGTTAGTCACGGGGCGGTGTGGCGGGATCATGGCGCGCACCAGCGGGTGGTTGAGGTCCACGTGGAAATCGGCGGAGATCTTCCTGCTGTTCTGTACGTCGAACAGCGAGAGAGTCATGAAGAACGGCTCCACCTGCGACGACGAGAAAACAAGAAAAGACAAACTTACACCCTGGATTGTGATCACAGCCACGTTAGTGGACTTCAACGACAGCAGTAGGTGTGCTCTGGATGCGGTGTGATACGGTGTGATCTGTGCCGTACGTTAGTGGTAGGCCCGTCCTCGTCCTCCGTCACGCAGCTCTGTAAGGTAAAGGACAGATCGTTACAGCTGACGAGGACCCTCTTCCCGAACTTCTCCTCAAACTGCTTCACATCCGGCTCGATGCCTGACAGGTCCAGCCTCTGTGAAAACACACACACACACACACACACAATCAGGTGATATTGAGACGATCTGAGAGCACTGTAATACGTATTAGAAAGGGAAGGAGTCTCCAGTGTCACTTCACCTGTGTGTCCGGATCCAAGGTGAAAAGTTTAAGGCGTGTTTCGTTGCGCATCTTAGTCTCGATGTCTCGAGCGGTCTGTTAAAAAAAAATAATAATTATACAGTAATAATACATTTTAAGCAAAAGCAGGAAAAAAAGAAAATCAGTTAATAAACAAACCAAAAACAGCAAAGTGAATTACTGTACAAAATGTTATAAAATAAAATGATCCAAAGGTTAGAACTTGTTGGAAGCAGCTTCCAGAAGAGATCAGATATGTTATTTATACTTTTAACCGTTTTATTTTTATTCTAAATCAAATCTTAAGTAGTTTTAAAAGCATCATTACAAACTGCTTTTATTTTTATTTTAAATCAAATTTAAATAATTAAAAAAGTTTTAGTGCTATTATTTTCTATTTCTTTTTATGGTTATTTTCTTCTCTTTTATGTAAAGCACTTTGAATTACCATCGTGTATGAAACGTACTATACAAATAAACCTGCCTAGCCTAGGCTAGTGTACAGCGCTAGAGGAAGGTTTCATGCTACTGTAGGTTTAAGGATCTTGAAAGGAAAATGTTTCCTGAGTTCTTACAGTGAGAAAGAATTTATATCATATTTATATAAATTTATATTTTTATCATATAGAGTCATCTTCATCGCCATGGCGTCTCCTAAATGGAGATAAAAACGTCCTAAACAATGTCTTAAATTAGCCACTGGTCTTAAAAGCATTTTTTTAAGGATGAATTTGTCTAATATTTAAATTTCACCTTAAAGAATCACAATCAATATATAATCCTAGTAACAGTTTGAATGGTTAAATGGCGATAATAATTATTATTTATTTACAACAATCTGTGTAACAGTAACAATCCTCCCATAATCAATGTTCAAAGAAAAGAAAAAACTTAAACTTTTGTCATGTGACTCGAGCTGGTTCTAAAACCTGAGTCAGATTGTGCGATTGAAGACGGGACATGAAGGTGCATCAAGTTTTTCTTTCCAAATAAATTCTGATTACATAATTTGCTTTCATGTAATTTCTCCCAAAAAATAATTTAAAAAATTCCTTTTATACAGTAGACGTTCATGGTATTTGATGAAGACGATTCCCGTCCGAAAAGGATTTTACAAGCACGTCCGTGAGGACGAAATAAATAAAAAACCAAATGCGTCTTTAAACTATCATGTGTACAGTATAAAATCAGGGACACGCATTAAATAATACGTATATGTGACTCATATTCATAAATTTCATTCACTGAGACGATCCACAGAGGTTAAGATCCAAACCGTCCTCACGTATGAAGTGTATCAGCTACGGTACCTGAAAACTATCCTGGAAGTTTTCCGATGAAATTTCAGATTTTCCCAAATCGTCATCTGCAACACAGAAGGAAAACATTGTACATATTAGAGACACACACACACGCACACACACACACACACACACAACGGGAAGTGAGGCTGCAACAGGAGAGACACGTCACCGTCAAGGTCTGTGAAGGTTGAAAACCAAAGTTGTATTATAACTGAATATTGTACTTATTTATTGTGTATTACTTCTGCAAATGTCAATCAGTCTTCATTCAGCAGAAATTTCATCACAAGTCCCGGTTTGACTTGAACGCCCTTCATATTATAAATAATTCTCCACGACTCTCCATGCCCTTAGCTTGTGTGGACCTTCCTGGACAGTGCATTAAATTCTCTAGTGTAATTCATGAGGGTGCTAAACACACACACACACACACACACACACACACACACACCGTCGTGCAGGTCTCCGTTCCGTGGCTCCAGCATGGCCAGCTCGAAGCAGCTGTGCAGGATTTTGTTCAGGATGTTGATCCAGTCGTCCATCTCAGCCTCGCTGTCGGCAGCCAGCAGGTACGTGCTTTTATCCTGCATCTTCAGCTCGAAGGAGAATTTCCGCACTTTACTGCTCTACACGCACACACACACACACACATAATGCCATAAATTAAAACTACATAAATACTGCAACTATACATATATGCGCAACACACAAACAGAAGGCAAACACAAAAGTTTGCTTGGCCACAAATATTAATTTTCACAAATTCTGCTGCATCAGTGTTTAAGATCTGTTTGTTAGAAGCTACTGAAGTATAATGAAATATAATTCGGACAATTACATGAGGTTTATGCAAAGAGTCAGTATTTGCAGTGTTGACCCCTTGTTTTCAAGACCTCAACATCTGGGCCAACATCAGCCCTGTGTCATGCCAACAGTAAAGCATCTGTCGTGGGAGGACGCTCACTCACAATGTTGACTAAGAACACAGCCTTGAATAAAGAACGGTACAAAAAAACGTCCTCCCAGAGTAACTTCTCCCAACCATCCAAGAACAGTTTGGTGATGAACGATGCCTTTTCCATGGTGGATGGAGCTCCTCGCCATAAGACAAAAGTGATAACTAAATGACTCGTGGAACAAAACATGGAGATTTTGGTTCCATGGCCAGGAAAGTCCCCAGAGCTCAATCCCATAGAGAACTTGTGGTCCATCCTCAAGAAGCAGATGGACAAACAAAACTCCACAAATTTTGACAAACTCCAAGCGTGGAACAGAAGTGACTGACAGCAGGCCAGGTCGAATTGCAGCGGTCTTGTAAAAGATGCAACGGGGCCTCCGAGTGGCTCGCCCTATGATCCGGAGATCGCTGGTTTGATTCCCAGGTGATGCTGTAACCTCTCGCAGCCGGAGGTTTAGAGAGAGCTGATTGGCCGAGCTCTCTCATAGGGGAGGGATGAGAGGTACTTAGTGCTCCCACATTAATCAGGGCTCTACAGCCAATCAGGGGCATCTGTGAGCTCACGCAAGCGGAAGGAGCGGATAGCGCTGTCCTCCGAGGGTGTTACGCCGCCCCCAAAAGGTGCGTGAGTGAGCAGTTCGAAAAATATGCGGTCGGCTGGCGTCACGTGGTTCGGAGGAAACACGTGACAGTCTTCGGCCCAGCTGAGTGGTACATGTAGTAGTAGCCTTAATGTGGGAGCCCCCTAGTGACGGGGAAGAATTGGACACGACTAAATTGGGGAGAAAATCTGCGAAAATCCAAAAAAAAAAAAAAAAAAAAGATGGAATAACACTGCAAATATTGACTCTTTGCATGAACTTAATGTACTGTAATTATTAATGAAAGCCTTTGATGCTGAAATGCATGTAATTATACTTCAGTATCCCATAATAACTATATACTGTATATCTGATCAAAAGATCTAAAAACACTGACTTCAATAATTGTGTCATATTTGTGTATTAAAATCTTTTGGCCGCGGGTGTAAACTAATCTGTACAATAATATTTCAGGCAACAAACAGTTTCAAAGTTTCAGAGGGCGCTTGACTTCCTCCGCAGTTCGCCTTCGTCCTCGGCTGAGCCGTGCAACTAAACACACAAGTACAGAGAGTGCTGAAACCAAAAAGCAACGACGCGACCACAATAAAAAAAAGAGTGCTGCACAACGTGCACTACAACTTTCAACAATGCAGCTCAGCCACTGCAGCGCATCAGCTTCATCCTTACACCGGCGAGCATAACTCAACAATTTTTATTTGTTTTCATTTAGAAATAAACTTCTTCGTACTGTAACTGAGCATGCTCGGTATGTAACGATGGTCTTCATACCTGGACCACCCCCATGCAGGAGTCGAGAAAGATAGTGCCTTTGGGCTCTTTGGAGATTTTCTCATCCTTGTAGAAGTTCAGATTGTAGGATCCGTCACCCTGCTGCACCAGCTGGAAGTATCTCCTCTTAAAAGACTGGACCAAAGACGAGTGACAGATAAACAAAAAGAGACTAATGTGTGTTACTGAAAAAAAATAAAAAAGCCAAAACCTCATGTATTAATATTAAGTTTTGTGAGTGTGGGAAAGTGCACTATGAACAGGAAGTCAGATGGACCTGGCTTCATGACAAGGTCAAGTTAAGCACTAGGGGACTCAGGCATGCGGATTTCACCCCTGATTTCTCTGTGGCTGAAAATCACAGCCCACTAGGGTCTCTAAAACCTGACCTAAAAGTTCCATCTAAACAATATACTGTTAATTATATTGATATTGATTGATATTGTTGATATTAGTTAAAATATCATGAAGTGCCATGTAAGGTAGATGATGTGATAAATTGCTGTCTAAGGTGCCAATGCAGTAGATGTAAATGTGCTGAAGTGCCCCTTAGGGTGGTAATATGGTAGATACACTGTAATATGGTGCTTGTTAGAGTGTCAGTAAGGTTTATAAAATGTTATAAAGCGCTACCTCTGCTGTGCCAACATGGTAAATAAATTGTGATAAGGTGCTCCCTAATATGCCAACACAATAGATTAAAAAATGCCTTCTAGGATGCAAATAAGATGATACAATGTGAGAGATGCACCAATGCAGCAGATAAAATGTGAGTGCCGATAAGGTAGATACTGTAAAATGTAATAAAGTGCATTTGTAGAAACCAATACAGTGAATAAAAGGTGCCCTATACCCACTCTGTGCCAATGTGGTGGATAAAATGTGACAAAGGGCTGCCCAGGGTGCAAATACAGTATGTATGGTGGACAAAATGGCAAGTGCCAATTAGGGCATCAATACAGTAAATAAAAAGTAATAAAGTGCCGCCTAGAGTGCCAGTGTGGTAGATAAAAATGTGAGAATGTGCTGCCCAGGAAAGGAGGAAATTACCAATATAGTAAATAAAATGAGATCAAGTGCCTTCCAGGGTGTTAATACAATCGATAAAACGTAGTCTACGGTGCCCTTGCATTGGAGAAAATGAGAAATGGACACAAAAACTGATGAGGAGCGTGATTAAGTGCCTTGTTGGCTGTCCTTCCACTGTCCTCTACAGTACGTACCAGCTGTCTGCTGCTCTACAGTCTGTGTCTATTCATCTTCCTCACCTGCTGTGATGTTTTAAATGATGGCTTACTGTAGTACTGTACTGTACTTAGTACTGTGATATGATTAAACCATGTTTCTGGATGTCCTTGTGTCCATACTGTGTGTGTGTGCGAGAGAAAGAGAGAGAGAGAGAGAGAGAGAGAGAGAGAGAGAGAGAGACTATGCACCCTCATTGTGACACTAATGGCGCTGTTCATATTGCCTTTGTGAAGCCAGCCATGTTTGGAGACGCCGCCTCTCTGAGAGCCCAGAGACGATGTGTCCTAAAAAGACAAAGTACACAACAAAGGTAAAGAATTATTTTTTTTTTTAAATGAACACAACATTACAAAGTAAAATTTCTGCAAGGAATCTCCAGTCTTATTTAAATTTTTTAACTGAACATGAACAAACGGGAAGTGCTGCTTTTTTTTGAAGAAAGTTTAGCTAAATTTTAACACCCCCCCACACACTGACACACACACCTCAGCAGCACTGTGTTATTTTCTCTTTGTCAGGATGTTCACTTTTTGTTTTCTTTTTTTTAGCTTCTGGTTTATTACCTCATCCTTCTCTGCATCCTCATCAACCTCAAACACATGAGATGGCAGCTTCTCAGGCCGGAGGACTTTACTGCAAATTCAGAGGAACAGTTACTAAGCACAAGTGTGTGTACTGTCTGTGATAGATGGATGGATGGATGGATGGATGGATGGATGGATGGATGGATGGATGGATGGATGGATGGATGGATGGATGGATAGATAGATAGATAGATAGATAGATAGATAGATAGATAGATAGATAGTTCTGTAAATAAGTAAGTAAGTACTTGGGCAGTTGACGGAAATCCCCAGAATAATCCTCATACTTGTAGGTAATCACATGCCAGTCTGAGTTGTACGTCTTGATGCACTGTTGGGAAAGTGTAGACATTTGTAAATGTTAGACACACACACACACACACACACACACACACACAGAATAACAACTCTAATCACATAAGCATACAGTATCAGATGTCACTCACTCACCCACTCATCGTCTATACCCTTTTATCCTATTCCAGGTGACTTAGGGCACGAGGCGGAGTACACCCTTACACCCTGGACGGGGTGCCAATACATCACAGATTACAGGCTATTTGGGAACGCCAATTATCCTAATCTGCATGTCTTTGGACTGTGGGAGGAAACCGGGGGACCTGGAGGAAACCCACTAAGCACAGGGGGAGAACACGCGGGCGATGCTAACCACCAGCATATCAGATGTTATTCTGAAATAATTACTTAAGCTAATTTTCGATAAAGCTAATCCCTACTATTTTCATTTCCTTCCGTTGTTTTTATTCAGCACTCTTTAAAGTGGACCTCAGGCTCACGGGCCTCTTTGTTGTTTTTGAAATGTGAGTTAGCTGGCTAGCAACCTTAGCTAATGTGTTACAATACTTTAATACAAGGTTAGCTAGCTTCTTCTTTTAACAAACTAGCTGCCTGTTAAAATAATACAGTATGTAGGTCTAATATTGGCTAACATTTGATTATTGTTTACACTATGAAATAGTTAGCTTAATGTTAGCTAGTGACACTGACTAGTGGTTTTATGTGATATAGGAGTTGACCCAGTGTTAGCCACTGTAGCTAGTAATTTACTCATTAACCTAATTAGCCTGATTATAGCTAGCTTGGTAGTGGCATTGACTACTGGTTCACATAATGTAAACATTAAGCTAATCTTAGCTAGCGTGCTCGTCACATAAAGTATGCCACTGGTTTACACAAACTAAGCTAAATATTTAGCTTAATATTAATTAGCTTGCTATATTAACCTACTTGTTTGCACAGTACATTACTGTAGTTTACTGATATACATCCTGAGTTAGATGATATAATAGTTGATGTTAGCTAGTGACACTGACTACTGGTTTATGTGATATAGAAGTTTACCCGGTGTAAGCTAGCTACTATTTTACACATTAAACTTGTTTAGTAGCTTAATGACAGCTAGCTTGGTAGTGACATTGACTACAGTTTGGCATGATGTAAAGGTTAACACTATATTAGCTAGCTTGGTACTGTAGCTAACAACATTGGCTAGCAAGCTTGCTAGATTCGACTAGTTTACCCAATATGTTAATTTATTAATGATGCCTGTCTTGCTAATAACATTAGATAAGTATTTATATAATAATTAGCCTACTGTTAGATAAATTACTACCAAAACTGATTTTTAAAAACAAGATAGTTCTCTTAATGTCTCTTAAAGCTTTGCTAGTGCTTGTCTTCTATTACCTCCTGTAATATTGAGACTAGCATTAGCTAGCTTGCTAACAGATCAAACGTAAGAATGGCTAAGCTAACTACGTACAAAGCTGGGAACATTTCAGCTTGATGGTTAGCTTGGGGAATGTTGCTAAATAAAATAAATAGTGAAGTAGCTCTGTTGCAGCCAACAGCGTATTTTAACCAGACACTCGATTACGACTTTGAAGGTAAAATAATGATAATGATGTAGAGAGATTTTTATTTGTTTAAACAGCTTTTGATCTCTGGCTCAGACTCACGGCAGATTTTCGTTCCTGTCTGGATTTATTTGCGCGGTACTCCCAGACGGTGACATCGTCTCTATATAAACATCGATTTTAACGTTTAATGTTTTCTCAGCTCTCCAAACGAGCGCTATGATCTGCTAAGTGCTTATGGGTGATTTATAAGAAGCAGGTTTCCACAGAAAGAGGAGGAGGAGGAGGAAGAGGAGGAGGAGGAGGATGGTGAAGGGATCATGCAGGTGTTTTCAGACTCTCGGAACCCGGGGAAGTGTCTGGTGCTGAGTTGGCGAGTGTGCAGCCGCTCATGATTATCTTATCAGTTTCATTTCACATCTACTCTCACTCTATCTCTCTCTCTTACACACACACACACACACAGACACACAAACACTCTCTTTGTTCCTTTTTCTTGTCTCACCTCCTGGACAAATAGACTGCTGGCGCTTTTCTCCGCTCCCTCAGGGACAGTGGGGTACAGAGTCCTGCCCTGACGCTTCACACTGCACATCTACAGTACCACACGTGCACACACACACACACACACACACACACACACACACACACACACACAAAAGAGTCAAACAGAAAAGAAATACTACTGTATGTCCTGTGCACGTCATGACTTGAGGTCATTTCTCCGTCCATTGTCATCCCCTTCTCGTAAGTTCCTCGTCTTGTTCTGTCCTACTGTTGGTAGTTTTTAGATGAGCACGGTACAGGAGCATTGATCACTCACCAAGATTTTTTTTTAAAGTTTATCACAATAACAGAACTGCACCGCGCCAGGGTCCCTCCGATCCTCCAGCGCTGATCTCCCACCATCTCTCAGGGATCGAGGAAGACGTGCGTCTAGACTGTGCAGCCGAGTCAACTGACGACTATAGACCAACCTTTTTCTTAGACATTTTAATCCCACCAGTGTTTGACAGATGAACTTGCTCTGGATAAGAGTGTCTGCCAAACTCTAACTCTAAATACAAACTTCATCGTTATCATACCCTGAGAAACACTTACAACTCTCAAGCATCTCCATTTACATTCTCCTCAATATAAACATTTTACGGTTAAGGAAAGTCGATAGAAATGAAGTAATAGAGCAAGTGAATATTTGGAAAGACCAGGCTTTAGATTTAAAATGGCATCTCCTACACTCACTCACCTCTCATACACTCGCTTTATCCTGTATTCAGGGTCGCGGGGACCTGAAGCCTATCCCAGGAGACTTAGGGCACGAGGCGGGGTACACCCTGGACAGGGGGCCAATCCATCGCAGGACACACACACATACACACACTCATTTACACACTACGGGCAATTTGGGAACGCCAATTAACCTAAGCTACATGTCTTTGGACTGTGGGAGGAAACCGGAGTACCCGGAGGAAACCCACCAAGCACGGGGAGAACATGCAAACTCCATGCACACAGAGACGGGAATCGAACCCGGACCCTGGAGATGCAAGGCGACAGGGCTAACCACTACTATATATATATAATATATATATTTTCCTTGTGCAGGTAAGAAACAAAATACTGTATATGTCAAAGTATATAGAATACATTAAGGATTATAAGAACAGGTCATGAATTTGTCCTACAGTTTCATAGACAACACTGCTAGCTTCAAACTGGGTCAGGAAATACATGTCCACAAATCAAGTGCATTAATATCTGCTGTCATGCAAAGTTGAACTTAATGAGATTAATTAAAAGGGTGCCAATAGATCTGTCAATGAAAAAGCAAATAAAATGCTGGACCTGAAAGTCATCAATGGGGAACTGCAGCATATCCCGGAGGACATCGTTGAGGATCTGAGTCTTCCTCTGCACCAGGACGCTTTCATAGTCGAGCGGCTCGAACAGCTTCGGCTTCACCTGATAAAATAACACACACACACACACACACACACACATAAACACACACACGCACACAGATTTAGAGCCAAAGACTACTGTAACACACTATAATGGATGTTATGATAGTACTGTACGTTCCATAGTAATTTGCTCATTTTCAGGAATTTGTACTTGAAACTCCAACTTTACCATAAACCCCACCGCAAACTCCGCCCCCACACATACACTTATGCTTTAATGATTACGAACAAGTTTGTGGACATTTAATTGAATAAGATTTACTGTACAAGATTATTTGGCACAGCTTCGAAACGTCCACTTAAGAATTATATATATATATACAGTATATATTCTACCACAACTGTGTATGTTCACATGCTCCGTGTGTGTCAGCGTGTGTGTGTGTGTGTGTGTGAGAGAGACAGTAAATCTGAATGAGTATTGTGTTTAACTGTACCAGGCACCATGAGCTCACGAGCTCCCTGATTGGCTACGACCACCACCGGCACTCAGCGCCGTCCAATAGGAGCGAAGGAAAGCCTGAGTGTGACCTCACGGCTACATCTACAGCCATGAGACACTAAACTCAGATTTCAGAGAAAATGACGGAGGGAAACTGGGGGAAGCGCTTCATTCACTCACACACACACACACACACACACACACACACACACACACTGTACTGTTTGTCCTCATCCCCTACAGTATGTATATTACTGAGTAAACATTGAGAAAAGTTTTAAAAAAAAGTTCATTCTACGGATTTCAGTGAGGAATAAAATGTTGATTATCGAAGGCGGGTCGGTGTGATGGTTTCATCTGTTAGTTGTGAAACAAAAATTCACACACACACACACACACACACACACACACACACACACACACACACACACACACACACACACACACTTTCTGTGTATTCTGTTTAATAACTACAAAGCTGCTTTTAATGACAGGGTCTTGAAAGTCAACTAAACTGAGTGGAACCCACACACACACACACACACACACACACACACACACTGTACACACATACATCCATACATATATACATATACATATACTGTACACACACACACCTACACACACACACACACACAGGTATAAAGACACATACACATACTGTATACACAAATACATACAGTACATACATACATACAGTCTTATGCAAAAGTTTAGGCACCCCTTGATAACAGATTTTGGTGATTTTCTTTTTATTGAAAAGATGTGAACACAGTCTCTCTTGGAAATGGAAAAAAAAAAATGCAGAATATTTTCATCAAACATTGATGCATAGTTACTTCTTATGCCATACTGTAAATTGAACTAAAATAGAAAATAAAAACATCATTATGGCACTGTGCGTGCATGCATGTAATGTAAAGGGGTGCCTAAACTTTGGGATAAGACTACATACATACATACACACATACTGTATACACACATACACAGGTATAAAGACAGAAACATACTGTACTGTATACAGTACAAATATTCTGTATACACATATACAGTACATACATACATACATACTTTATACACACACACACACACACACACACACACACACACACACACACACATACAGACACATCAGGGCTAGATGGAGGCAGATAATTCTCTGTGGTGACCCCTGAAAGGGAACAGACGAAAGACAAGAGAACCCACATACAGACACATAAACCCACACACGCACATACACACACACACACACACACACACACACACACTCACAGGGGTGTCCCAAAATATTTAACATAATTTCATAATCTAACAACGTAGCCAATTCTCGCTGAAAATTATATAAAAATTTTAACGAGGTGTGTTAAACAGAAACTTGAAGATGAGGAGTTTGTAAAGTGGCTTGTTTTCAGTGATGGGGCATTTGGGGGGCGGAGGGGGCGGGGGGGGGGGGGGGGGGGGGTGTTGATCGTGAATATCCAGCTACCAGACCGGCCGAGTGTGTCGTGTCCCAGACGCTGCGCGGACTGAACGTTTGTGAGATCGGTTATAAAATTCAATCTGTATTGATAAATAAATCTTTTATTCTTTAACATGAAGCATATTTAATTTCATTTGCTTATTTACACGCACACACACACACACACACACACACACACGTTCTGTGTAGTGTGTTAATTAATTACAAAGCTGCTTTTACAGTCAGGGTCTCTGAAGTCCACTAGTGGAACCACACACACACTACTGTTCAAAAGTTTTTGGACACTTTCTATCTCCATGATGGTTCCTGATGTTTATTTCTTTCTACATTGTAAAGTTTTGCTGAAGGCGTCCAAAAACTGCATGAATGTCCTTTGAACAGTTGATATTGAGATGTTTCTGCTACTTCTGCTCTGTAAAGACTTCATAACGCCTCTAATCTGAGCTGCTGTTAATTGGTCATTTTTCAGGCTGATAACTCTAAATGAACTTCTCGTCTGCAGCAGAGGGAGGTTTTGGTCTCGTCCTCCTGGGACGGCCTTCATGAGAGACAGTTTCATTATGGTGCTGGACGGATTTTGCGAATGCACTTGACAATACTGTTCTTGCAGGAACTATTACAGAAAGGCCGACCTCTGTGTCTTACAATAACAACTAACTGGTGTTTTTCTTGTTGTTACGTAATTACCTAATTCCAGATGTGTTATTTTATAGTTTTGAAATCCACAGTATTGTTGTAGAATGTAGAAAATAAATCACTAAACAACAACAAAGACATTTGCAAGTGACCGCAAACCCCAAATTTACATACAGTATGTACAGTACGAACCCACACGTCTACACAAATACTGTATAGACAGAGTACCCAGAGTGCCGGAAGTACTTGTTTGTAACTGATCCCTGTTGGTTTGTTATAGAGGAGAGCTCCGGTGTTCCTCAGCGCAGGATTACAGAGTGAGTAAAAGCAGCACCCTGGTTCGTCCGACACACTCCACATCATCATGACGCGTTTCGATATAAAGAAGGAGTCTCCAGTTACGGCACCTGATGATTTCCCTACAGTATAACCGCATGACGCGGTGTGTATCACTCCTTACACGTTTAGCTGACGTGATGAGAAGTTCAGAGACACTCACCTCCTCCAGCATCTCCTCCTCGCCGCCTTCTACCTCCATCTCACACACACTCATAAAACCCCTCGATCCAGCCTGAGCGAGCTAAAGGGCTCCAGACGCCTGGCTCATGATTCTCGCTGTGATGCTCTTCACACACACACACACACCCATACACCCACACACTGCCTTCTACATCACACACCACACACTTGTCTTTCTCTGAATTGTATAACCCACTTCCTTCTCGCTGGCTCAGAGGCTCGATATGCATGTGGACTTCTGCAAATCTGTCTTTATAGCACACGCACACACACACACACACTCCCTCCTTTGCTCCATAACCACTCCTTCGTACAGCTGTTCTGGCGAGTGTGTGAGTGTATGCGTGTGCACTGAGATACCAATGAGCGTGTGTGTGGGGACTATTGTTGTGGTTGTGGGTTTTTTTTTACACACACACGCACACACACACACACACACACACACACACACACTACTGTTATCTTGTACAGATCTACTTTACCAGTTTGTAGAGTTTGCAACGTTCCCCGAACGCCGTTTGTGAGGGTGCCAATACTTTTGAAAGGCAAAAAGTCGAAGGTCAAAACAGTGGAAAAGTCCTGTGTGGATCCTGCCGGAGCGATGACACGCCAGCTGTGAGCTGATCATATTACACACCACACACTGCTTATTGACGTCGGAGTATAATTATGTCTGACACGGCGGCTCGTGTTCTCGCTTCTGATTGGTCAGGACGAAGGACGTCGGAGTAAGGAGTCTCCGCTGTCAGGGCTTCATAGGATCAAAGTTTTAGCATTAACATTAGCACTATTACTAATGTAGACCTCTGAAAAAAAGAATTCCAGTAATATAAACACACACACACACACACACACACACACACACACACACACACACACACACAGGGTTTATCTGCTCGAGTTATGTACGGTGACATATTTCTGAAAGGTCACCAGACACTCGGACGCTTTAGCTCCATTAAACCTGCCTCGATTTTTCAGACAGAGATGATATTTAGACATCCAGACCTTTAGACACACACACACACACACACACACACACACGGACATAAAACCCATGCATGAGTTCAAAGGTCAAATCGCATCCACCGATGCAACGCACTTGTGTGAGCACCGGTGAGGATAAAGCGAGTGCGAACCAGATGTGCGTCCATGCACACACACACACACACACACACACACACACACACACACACACACACATACTGTAGCCCACTCCACCCAATTGCGCAATCACGCTAGCTGATGTAATGACTAGTGAGACTCGTGAGGGGCCCGTTGGCCGAGCGCCAGGGCGGGGCTCGCAAAAACTCAAGCAAACATTCACGACCCTATGTCTCTCTCTCTCTCACACGCACACACACACACAGACACACACACACACACACACACACACACACACATATACAAAGGCCACAGGGGGAGATTCACACCCCATGGCTCTAAACCACAGCTGTTAACATGAAATAGAAACAAAAACTGAATGGCCGTCTTTAAAGCATCATGATTCTCTTAGAACCGATTCTCAAACTAACCGCCAGAACCTCATCATAAATGTTTCGTGAAGAATAACAAGGTCACCGGTGCCAAATTTAGTAAAACAGTACCATTCAAATCTGTAAAATCCATCATGCTGGCAGGAAATGTTCATACGAAAGGTGTTCAAGTCAAACCGGGACTTTTGATTGTGCAGAATAACAGTAAAAACTCCCTTTATTTCTCTATATAATCCCCCTGATACACTAATGCACTTATCACAGCGCTTCACTACTGCATGGACACCATCAAGGTAGAAAGTTCTCCCTGCTTCACATCTGAAACTCTGGCCTCCCAGGAACTCCTTTTATGGCCCAACCATGTGGAATTGGCTTCAGGACTGTACGGGAGACGTGGCAATTAGGGCTGTAGCTATCGAATATTTTAGTAATCGAGTATCCTACCAAATATTCAATCGATTAATCGAGTAATCGGATAAAAATGGACTTTTGCTTAATTAAACAGCAATGCAAAATATATAAGAGAAACAAAGATGAATTCATTTTCTTGTCTCACCTACAGTATGCGGTTTGATGCGGCGTTAGGCACCGTAAGCGACGGCCCGCAGACGTTCCGCGAAGTTCTGTGAGGTCCGCAAGCTTCCTCGAGGACCGCCAAAAAATTAAACATGTAAAAAAAAAAAAATTTCTTTTTTTGGCGCGAAAAGATGGAAAGATGATGAATAATCGTCGACAAATAATTGCGCAAAAACATAACGCAAGCTTTTAAAACTAATTAAAAGAAGCTTCGAGGCAGAAGATTTTGCCTCCATCATTTTTTGTAATCGAAGTACTCGAGGAATCGTTTCAGCCCTAGTGGCAATAACTCCCAGCTGGGCTCCTGTGATGTGCAAGTGGTGCTGGTAAACGATTGTGTGTAGACGTCACACAGACAGATGTGTCCCCCTGTTCTCTTCTGTCAGTATTCGAGGATCAGACGTTCGCGAATGTGCGGCCTTCTTCAAACCGCTTGCACCGTTCCAAAATGTTTTACCGCGGCTAAGAGTCTCATTACTATACTGTGCTTAAAGTCTTCTGTAAATGTCCATCAGTTTTATGCCTTCGCGGTTTGACTCGAACACCCCTCATATACTTACATTTGATCAAAAATGTCATACTACTGTACGCACTATGGGTCAAAAACGAAAATGATGAATAAGCACTGCTTCACTGTTTAATGTGCTGTTTTACTTTACTTGTTTACAGTAACTTATCCTTTAAAAATCACATTTACAATTTCACAAAAACAGCCTTTTTCCATCTTAAAAATATCGCCAAACTTAGGAACATCTTATCCGTATCTGATGCAGAAAAACTAGTTCATGCATTCATGACCTCCAGACTTGACTATTGTAATGCATTACTAGGTGGTTGTCCTGCATCCTCAATAAACAAGCTTCAGTTAATCCAAAATGCAGCTGCCAGGGTTCTCACTAGATCCAGAAAATATGATCATATAACCCCAATATTATCATCCCTGCACTGGCTACCTGTTCAGTTTAGAATAAATTACAAAATAGTATTACTTACATACAAGGCCTTAAATGGTTTAGCTCCCACATACCTAACCAGTCTTCTGATGCGCTACAATCCACCACGCGCCTTAAGATCACAAAGCTCCGGACTTCTGGTAGTTCCCAGAATTTCAAAATCTACAAAAGGGGGCGGGGCTTTTTCATATTTAGCTCAGACACAGTTGACACAATCTGGCAAACACGTAACTCATCCCATAACCTCGTACTCCAGGACGTCTAAATACACGCTCTCATCTACAGCTGCTAATATCCTGAACGGCGTCTACGCTAATTCTTTTCCACCTGTTCTTCTTTTCTCTACCCGTCCCGAGGCATCTAGAGATTGTTCCAGCTCCAGTATTCAGAGGCCAAACCTGCGAGGTTCCTGAGGCATCCAGAGAAGAACCAGCTCCAGCTGGATTCTGCTTCATGATGGTTTGGATCTACACATGCTGCTCCTGAGCTCCCAGTGATCCAGACCCCCCTCTGTCCTCTGCACCTGCTGACTCGTCCCTGTGCTGAACTTGGACAACTTCTGTTATACTGAACTTCCAGCAGCCGAACACGCATGATGACATTATATAATTCCTGTTATCTGTTCTCACCCAGATGAGGATGGGAGGCTGGTTCCTCTCAAGGTTTCTTCCTATTGCTGTCTCAGGGAGTTTTTCCTTGACGCCGTCGCCCTCGGCTCGCTCATCAGGGACAATCTGGTCATTATTAACTAAACACATTTTTTAACTTCCATAAATGTCCTCCTCATTTTGTGAAGCTGCTTTGAGACAATGACCACTATATATATAAAAAACATTTAATTGAATTGCAAATAACAAGACAAAACTGTCCGGACGGGTCGACTCCGTGGTGGTGATGGACAGTGCAGACGCACAGACACAAAAGTCGTGTCTCTGTACAGATACTTACGGACATGGCTGTACATGCGGGTGATAACTCTGCTCAGACTGTAGTTATAAATAACCTTCTTATTTAAAGTGAAAGGAAAAGAGAGAGCGAGAGCATGACAGACTCAGGGATTAGTCCGTGCAGTGTCCACGGCGTCCACAGAGGGAAAGAGGACGAGCTCATTAATACGGCCTTTACTCACACATCGATCTCCTCTTTACTGCAGTGTTCACTGTAATAATGCTGAATGTACAGAGACGTCATTATCCTCAGTCTCTCTCTCACCAGTCCGTCTCTCTGACTGATACGAGACACCGATACGAGACACCGATACGAGACACCGATACGAGACACCGATACGAGACACCGATACGAGACACCGATACGAGACACCGATACGAGACACCGATACGAGACGCAAGACAGTATCTTACGCAATATGTACAAGCGTCATGTCCAGGTCTTCAAAGAACAAAAACAATCTCTCTTAAGTCACAATCATGAGTTCATTTGTGTCTTAGGAAACGAGCATCAGATCAGCCGCAAACCCTGTAAACCGTACAGTACACGACTGATGGAACCCGTTTAGCAAAATTACATTTACATTTTCTTTCTTTCATTATTTCACCTTTTGTTAACATATTTTTATTTTAAACATACTATTTTATATACAGTCTATATCTTTTTTTTATTGATTAAATATTTTAAAATAAATATTTTGGTTTTTATTTTTTGCAAGTGAAATATAAAAAATGCTAAATAAAATTATTATTCATTCATTCATTCATTCATCTTCTATACCGCTTAATCCTGTGTTCAGGGTCGCGGGGGCGGAGCCTATCCCAGGAGACTTCGGGCACGAGGCGGGGTACACCCTGGACAGGGTGCCAATCCATCGCAGGGCACACACACATACACACACTCACACACCCAATCACACACTACGGGCAATTTAGGAACGCCAATTAGCCTAACCTGCATATCTTTGGACTGTGGGAGGAAACCGGAGTACCCCGAGGAAACCCACCAAGCACGGGGAGAACATGCAAACTCCATGCACACAGAACCGGGAATCGAACCCAGACCCTGGAGGTGCAAGGCGACAGTGCTAACCGCTACACCACCGCGCCGCTAAAATTATTATTATTATTATTATTATTATTGTTGTTGTTGTTGTTGTTGCACCAAAGCATGAGCATATATATATTTTTTTCTTTTTTTTTATTACATATTTAAAAAGAAATATTTTAGTTTTTATTCTTTGCATGTTAGATATAAAAAAATGCTGAATAAAATTATTATTATTATTATTATTATTATTATTGTTCTTGTTGTTGTTGTTGTTGCACCAGAGCATGATTGGATTATCGAATCAGATTTTTCAAGATCTTGATTATTATTTTTTTTTTATGTATTTCTTTTAATATATTATGTTACTATTCTTTTTTTATTTTTCCTTCCATCACTGCTATTATTTGTAAAATTCCTATAGATTTTTCTATTAATGTTTTCTTATGCAAATAAGAAAACATTAATAGAAAAATCTATAGGAATTTTTGCATGTTAAACATAAAAGTTTAACATAATTATTATTATTATTATTATTATTATTATTATTATTATATCACAGTATTGTTAGATTCTCAAGTCTAATTTGTCACATAACTTGTATTAATTTTTTCCACATTAAATACATAAAACATAGACATGATGTCAATTATGATTATTATTATGATGATGATTATGATTTTTATTATTATTATTATTATAATACCACATTGTAGCTGAAATCTCAAACCTGATTGGTCAGATTAATTTCTATTTTAATCAAAGGTGTTATTATTAATGCACTCGCTCTTATCTACTATCGTTGCTATAGTAACAGCTCATGCACAGCGACTACCAAAGTTCAAGTTTATTTGGTGATGTTTCTCATAAACGCAGTCGACAGAAGGAGTCTCCAGTGTCAGCGCTTTGTAACAGTCAGTGGTAAAAGCTGTAATTTTGCAACAGAAAGTAAAGTAAGAGCTACAACACCGGTGAGAACAGGAACGAACTCAGTTAACCGTAATATTTTGGAAATTACGCAATAGGTAACCATGTTAAGTGTAACGTACATATTGACGTACTGTCTGAGCACCACACCATTTACACACACACACACACACACACAGACACAGACACACACATTACCAGCGTTCCAGCCGCCGGCGCGAGTGTCAGTGATTCCCAGCAGCTTTCCGTGTCCAGATCTTCCACACACTCCGTTTCCTCGGGCTCGGCTTTATACACATGGTTATAGTTTCTACCCAGCAAACTCTGCACTCTCCTCCACAGGAACACACTCGCTGCACAACCCATCACTCAAGTCATACAAAAGCACCTGCACACACACACACACACACACACACACACACACACACACAAAACAATCTGAGAGAATCAGCTCCGGTGAGAATCCCTCTGTCCTGCATCACGACGCTCCATGAAGTTCTTAGGAAAACCAGAGGATAAAAACGGGGATCCCTAAAGTAGATGCTAAGAGCATGCGAGTGTGTGTGTGTGTGTGTGTGTGAGAGAGAGAGAGAGAGAGAGAGTGCTCTTGTATGCACTCCTTCCGGAAGCCGGATCGATCGCGTTGGGTCCAGGGATGAGAGAGAAAGTGATGCGCTGATGAACTGCTTCCTTAGCCATTGATGGGCGTCTGCTCTCTCTCTCTGTCTCTCTCTCTCTGTCTCTCTGTCTCTCTCTCTTTTTTTCTCACACACACTCACCAGAGACTTTTAAGTGAACTATTTATAGACATTATATCACATCAACTGATAACCTGCTTCATGAACGTTCCACATTAAAGACAACTATAAATAAAAAAAATCTTTTTTTTTTTAAATATGCTGTTCTATGGAAATAGTTATTAGTTTGGTTATAAAAACCGCCTCTTTGATGATTTCTCTATAACAGAACATCCAGGCATGTTCTATTCCGCATAACACGTCCGCATTAAAAGGTAAAACCGCGGTACACAAGTATACACCGCGGTAAAACCCGGGGTTTGTTAACTGATGTTTAAAGATGTGAAGAGCATTTCCTTATGGAGTGACCACTGAAAGACACACACACACACACACACACACACATACAGTAAGCAATCCTGAATACAACTGTCCTAGTTCATGAACGTATGATTGATGTCTGTTTGTGACAGCTTGTTCTGAATTACAACGTCCGTTCATCTTTCAGTTTGGAACTATTTTTCAACCGTGATGGATAGACGTCATTTCAACGGTCTTCAGACGTCCAAATGTTTGCTGGGTAGGTTTAAGGTAGCTACTGCTACAACTGGCAAATGTTCGTTTTAGCTACTGTAGCATGACCGGCAACAAAGTAGTGTTCAGTTTTCATCAATTATTTATTATTTGGGATTTTCCCCCGATTTTCTCCCTAATTTAGTCGTGTCTAATTCCTCCCCGTCACTAGGGGGCTCCCACATTCAACTGCTCGCTCAGGAGTAACACACTCGGAGGACAGCGCTATCCGCTCCTTCCGCTTGCGAGAGCTCACAGACGCCCCTGATTGGCTGTAGAGCCCTGATTAATGTGGGAGCACTAAGTACCTCTCGTCCCTCCCCTCTGAGAGAGCTCGGCCAATCAGCTCCCTCTAGACCTCCGGCTGCGAGAGGTTACAGCATCACCCGGGAATCGAACTCGCGATCTCCGGATGACAGGGCGAGCACTTTACCACTGCGCCACTCGGAGGCCGAAAAATTTGGACTGTGGCTGTGACCAAGATGTAACAATAACAAGTTGTGACTTAAATGATAAAAATTACCAACAAAAAAAAAAATTGTAACAAAACTGACAAAAATTTATTTGACAAACATGACAAAAGGGCTTTGACAAATCGGACTAAACAGGACTGTAATAAAAATGTCGCAAATGACTATGTCACATGACTACGGCAAAAATGACTGAACAAAGTTGTGACAAAATTGACATCACAATGACAAAAAGTGAGTTAAATGACTAAAATGGAAAAAAGACAAGAGTGCCAATACTTTTGGAGCATTAACTCCATACTGTGACTTTTATGTATTTACAGTTCTACACACCACGGTGGTTTCCTTATCACACTACTGGAGGTGTGTGTGTGTGTGTGTGTGTGTGTGTGTGTGTGTGTGTGTGTGTGTGTGTGTGTTTGATTGCGTCATTCCTTTTCCCAAAAGGTTGGGTGTAAACCCCTGAAATTATTGGGGTTATGTTACTGTCTGAATCTGGATTTTGTCTCGGACGAGAGTGACAGAGGCGCTGACGTCTTGGAGACGCTGGACTGACCCATGAGACACATCATACACACACCTCTAGAGCTCATGATCACATGATCAGCGTCGTACGTAGCTGCTCGTTTGGCTTCTTGCGAGGTTTCAACACTGACAGAGTGAAAGTGTTAGCAAGATGCTGATGTGTCTCATCTGCATACAATACGCCAGCACTAATAAAACAAACATATTTCAAATAAAGCTCACATACAGTAAGAGCATCTGCGAGAAAGAGCGATCATAACTCGGGAGAAGGAAAACAACAGAAGCTTTAATGGTGGTTAAGATTCAGAAACACACCTAAAGCTCCTGAGAGCTGCGTGACCTTGACAGCATTAGAGAAGGACACGCTTCAGGCACGCTTCCCCTTGTGAGCCACATGAATGAGGCGAATGATGCTGAAATTTCAGTGACATCATGGGGTGGAGGAACAGCCTGTCAGTGGGGAAGCTCACAGATGCGTGTGATTGGCTTGTGCGACTGTGATGGACAGGAGAGAAGAAGCCTTCGCCACTCGGTCGTGTTTCAAACCCAAAAACAGACAATAATAAACGCTGTGATTATGGTACTGTACTTTTATAATGTTGGCTGGTTTAAAATGGAAATATAAGGTACGAAGGTGCTGCATCCAGTGGCTGGGGTTTGGGCATTGGGTGGGAATCGAACCCGGGTCTTCCGCATGGCAGGCGAGAAACCTTCTGAGACACCACTGAGACACCAATGGACGTTTTCTGTTTACAAAGTATTGAAGAAAAATTTGTTATGAAGCCAGTCAACCAGCGCGGGCATGAAACACATGGGACATATCTGTCGATGCACAAACCACATACTGTACTGTAAACACAGGACATCTTGATCCACTGGCACAAATTGAATTTTGCTGCCACCTATAGGTGAATAAGAGAACTCCATGCTGTGTGAAACTGAGTTTCTACAACACTGAGGTTTTAAATCCTAACAATTATCTGAATATCACCTTTTTCACTGTTTAATAGTGTCTAAAGCATAGTGCAAAAGTTTGTACACCCTCAATGATGAACAGAAAACAAACAATCCAAATGATGTTGATGTTGAAATCCCTTGATGTTGATTCATTATATCAAATTCAAAACATGCATGTTAATATATTTTTATATTAAATAACACAAAGACTTTGTCTGGACATCAGTCACAACTCGCCTCTTTCAATTATATCTTTACGCTTCATCCTTTGGAGGACCAGAAACCAGTCTGTCTGTCTGTCTGTCAAATGACTTTGGATTTTGATTCCATGTTGCCCCTAAGGCCTTTTCCCTTTGCCCCACTAGGGGAATATTAGCATGCATTTTTTTTCTTTCCACATAAAAACCAAACCAAACTGCAACACATTTATTTCAAAGACTGTTTGTTTTCCAATACTAGCACAATATTCTTCTTTTATTATATTTAATCGTCTTGATCTGGAGGGTGAAGTGACACACAGTATAGACAAAATACTGCATGCGAATCCACTGTCTTTGGCTTAGCATTGACCACAAAACACATTTTGGCCTCTGAAGTATGAGCACGAGCAAGAGCATGCAAAACAACTCATGAGAATGGTTCTGAAAAAATAATTACATCCAGAAAGAATAAATAGTTGCCGTGTTTTAGGGACAAGCGTGAGAACGTTGATGCTTTAAAACCCGGAAAAATGACAGACGCACAGACGCTATTTGAGCTGCCGAACTGAGCCATTAAATCTCTCTCTCTCTCTTTCTGTCTCACTCTCCTGAGTGCAGGGTTATGGTCAGAGGTGGAAAGTAATGAATTATATTTACTCGCGTTACTGTAATTGAGTAGCTTTTTTGTGTATTTCTACTTTTTAAAGTAGTTTTAAAAATCTGTAATTTTACTTTTACTTAAGTACGTTTTGTTTGAAGTATTGTAATTCGCTACATTTTAAATCATATTCGCTACTGAGTAAAAAATAAATGAATGAAAATGCTAAAATAATAAACAAATATATTATGCTGTGTATAAATGCTCCGTTGCGCCGCGTGTGTGTATCATGTCCTGGTCGCGCGCCGCTCCAGACTCCACTCCAGGTTTTCTGACATCGGCATCTTCCTGACCTTCCACACGGTCGCTTCCGCCCTGAGAGTGACGTCATCGACTAGCGCGACCATATATAAACCGGAGAGAGACGCGGGAAAGAGGAAAGAGGTTGTGATTTTGGCGTTTTGATATTTGGTTGTGTATTCCGGTTTTGGCTTTTTGCCTCCAATTGACTTTGATTATTGCTTTGTCCCTTTGGTTTGGTTGGTCTTTGTATATATTTATAGATAATTTCACTGTTTTTGGTTTAGGGAGTCCGGGAAGGTACCTGTATTTTTGTTTGTGTTTTTTTTTTTTTTTTGCAGGTAATCTAGCTACTAAATATAAATACCATTTTGTTTATTATTTTGGCCTGGGTCCAACCTGAATCTGATCCTCCTCCTCCTGGTGTGTGTGTGTGTGTGTGTGTCTGTGTACAAACCTCATTATTTCATCAGTTAATGATTGGATCTAGTTCTTTCTGCCATATGCCACCATTTCCATACAGTTTAAAATAGAACCCTGAACCATTCTTTTGCTGTATGACCCTAGACTGGGACGTAACACCATATTTAAGTGACCACTTTGATTTTCAAGCACAAGAAAGACAACAGCTTTATTATGCAAAGGTGTTCCTTCAGTTAAAAACAACTAGTTTGAGATTTTATATCTGATCATCTTTTTTGAACTACGCTAGAATGCCTCATCCCACCCCCGCTGTTAAAAAAATTTAAATAAAAAAGTAACTCGGTAACTTTTACTCTGAGTAAATTTTTTAATGAGCTACTTTTTACTTTTACTTGAGTAGATTTTTATAATGGTCACTTTACTTGTACTTAAGTAAAATTTTACTGAAGTAACAGTACTTGTACTTGAGTACAAAATTTTATTACTCTTTCCACCTCTGGTTATGGTGATCAGGGGGATGAGAGGATATTAGGGTTACAGTAATGTAAGTACATTTACAGCACAGACCCAAACAAAGAAGAAAGATCAAATAATGAATAATTATATACACACTTCGTTGATGTGCTTCTTTTTTAACACAGCAATTCTGAGTGTGTGAGTCTTCGCCTTATCTGATGTTTAACGGCGTTTGGAATCTTGTAGGTTACCCCATAGCAAAGAAACTCCAAGGTGACATCTCATGTTAATCTCTTCTTTTTACCCTAGACAGAAATGAGCCGTCTTTGAGACTTGGATGAGTTTTAGGCGTTTTCTGCATTTTCTCAAAGGTGTCTCAAATGTGGCTCATTAACTTTAAATCTAAGAGATAGTTTACATTTGTCTTGGGTGCAACTCACATATGCAGAAATGAGCCGTCTTTGAGACTTTAGCTGTTTTCTCAATCTTCTGTCTCAAATACAGTATGGCTCATTACCTCTAAATCTCAGAGATCTCAAATTTGTCTTGTGTGCGACTCACATATTTTTTGTTTCCCCTTTTAGTCCTGTGTGTATAGTTATTCATTCATTCATTCATTCATTTTCTATACCGCTTAATCCTGTGTTCAGGGTCGCGGGGGCCTGGAGCCTATCCCAGGAGACTTCGGGCACTAGGCGGGGTACACCCTGGACAGGGTGCCAATCCATCGCAGGGCACACACACATACACACATTCACACACCCAATCACACACTACGGGCAATTTAGGAACGCCAATTAGCCTAACCTGCATATCTTTGGACTGTGGGAGGAAACCGGAGTACCCGGAGGAAACCCACCAAGCACGGGGAGAACATGCAAACTCCATGCACACAGAGACGGGAATCGAGCCTGGCCGGGGAATCGAACCCAGACCCTGGAGGTGCAAGGCGACAGTGCTAACCACTACACCACCTATATACATAATATATTATTATAAAAACATATTCTTGTAAACAGTTTTTATTTTTTTAAATATCGCTCTGTGTGCCATAATAGTACAGACAATACAGTAGGACTAACATAAATATTAATTACAGTAATAATCTATTAAGTTACTGTACATATTGTATACAAGCTTATTTTTACAGTGTAATCATGTTCTATATTAATATCATTTACTACATACTACATCTATGATATCTATTTATTCACTACACTAAAATGAAGTTCTGCAGGTATGAGAACAATGAATGTAGGGCTGCAACTAACGATTATTTTGATAGTCGATTAGCTGGTCGATTATTTTTTTCCGATTAATCAGCTAAAACTAAGCGCTTTAATTTGATGTTTTGCTTAACTATATAAAACCATAAATCAGGGTATTATTTATGTATAAAAGTAAACTTTAAAAAATGCAATAGCCACATAGAGTTTAATGATGTTTAATTTTGACATTTAAACCTTAGTTTATGTAAATCAACATTTTTGTTTTTAACAATAATTGCAGATGGCAAGTTGACAGTGTGTGTGTGTGTTTATTTATATATATATATATATAAGTTTAAAAAATACACTGACATATTCAGTTGTTAAGAATGACCTCACTTTTAAATTCTCTTAAATTAATTCAACTTAAGGAGAATTCTAAATTATGATATTATTTTTAATTGAAGTGTCTCTTGCTACATCGTTTTCATGGTTTATACATTATTCCTCTCGTGTATTTTATTCTTATTAAAAATAATAATTATATAGACCATTTTGCTATACTAGACATTCTCGTAATACGGCGACGTAGGGAGAGAGAAAGAAAATCGCCGCTACTGTATTCACTCTGTTTATTTTGCCCTTTTTCCCGCATTTCCCCTGTGTATAGCCTGCAGGATCGTGGGATATATCCCGTCCTCCGAAGTGTAAAATGAATGTGAAGAAAATGAACTAGAAGTGTTTTCCGTGCGTTCGTTGGGATTTGAGCGGCAAGAAAAAGCTGCATGCAATGTTTTTATTTATTTATTTATTTTTTGACACCGTATAACCGCGCAGGCCAACAAACACACGTCACCAAACCCCGTGTTTACACTCTCACTCACTCCTATGTGTAGAAAACCCTCGGCGCTTCATCTGCGCTCACCGTGTAGCACAGCCACACAAAAGGGGCGTTTTCATACACAGGGAATTGGTTGTGGAGCTAATGCTGCTCACCTGTGGCCGAAGGCGTGCCCTGGCGGTTTCTTTTTCCCCTTTGACAGTGGTTTGGTCACCGGGCAAGTTCCCGCGCATGCGCGATCGCGACGCAAAGGAACCCGGAAGTGACGTGGGTCACATGATCCGGCATAAAGCCGGAACCGGCATTGAGGCCGGGACGGAGAGATGATGACAGCGCGCTGCATGGTTTTTGAGACTGAGAGCCTGTTTGAGGATTACTATTTGTTAATTTCATTCAGTACCCAGCTCATTCCGTTTATCGATCTCCCAGACCTACCATCGTCATTTGGTGAGATCGATCCATCTCTCCAACTCACCATATTCATAACTTTTGCCATATTTCAGACACTGGACTATCACACACACACACACTCACCCGCATACATCGCGCACACACTTTTTCTATTTGTATATATTTTGTATATATTGGTTTGTGGTGCACCGTGTTTGTTTATTTATCTGTCTGTCTTGTTTAATACACTTGGTTTAATTTATTATAATTGTTTTGTGTCGCGTCGTGTTTTGTCCAGCTGCGATTGCGCAATACCGGAAGTGTTGTTTTCAAGCCCCAGTTTTGATTCCCGAATACGTATTTTTGTAACCAAGCGGTTTTCTAAATCCAAGCGTTACAACCGGACACTACAAACGGCAGAATAAAAACTGCTCGATTTTACTGCCCGATTAGAGGTGTTTAATGTAAACTGCTCCCATACCTGGGAGGACTTGGGGCGCGCGCGCTTTTTCCTGTAAACGCTTCTCTAACCTCCACTGCGCGAGCGACTGTGTCTTTGTGCATCTTGTGGTCGCGCTCCTCCGTAACGTGAGCAGCCCAACTAATCGATAACGGCATTTGTTGACAACGAATTCCATTATCGATAATTATTGATTTTATCGATTAGTTGCTGCAGCCCTAAATGAATGTACGTTACTTCAGAGGATTTAATGTGTTCACTATTCTTTATAGAGTCCTTTTTTACACCACTACTCAGGACTGTTAAAGCACAAGCAGTAAAGGTATTTTTGTCTCTGTGCTTTTACGTCTCAGCAGGAGTGACGTCACGGGACAGGGCGTCTGTTTCCATGGCTGAGTTTCCTGAATCCAGCGCCGGCTGCCAGGAACCGCATTAATAACTTCACAGCTCGGATCTGGAAAGCGTCTCTCCGCGACGAATTCTCCACCTTTTTCCACATCCACCTTAAGAAAACTCACATCTGGATGACCGTCAACATCAACCCGAAATCCATTTAATGTGTTTAACCAGATGATCGTCTGATGTCTTCTTGGTTTGATTATTTTACTTTTTGGAAAAGCTGCAGCTTTCAGACAGACTTTTGAGACAAAGCTGCTTCTGGAAATTCCATCAAATCAAATGCACTTTTTTTAATGGTGGAAATTCATCTGACTTCCATCCTGCCAGTCTTAATGTGGATTATATGGCTAGGGAATGATGGGATTTTAATTTCGGTTCTGTTTCTCTTTCTTTTAAAACTTTCTCGCTTGTTTGTTTTCTCTCTCTCACACACGTAGACACAGTTTTAGATTAAACTTCACACATTACAGAATGAAAATATCCTCAGATTTAAACTCTGCACGTACTGTACAGCATATCTCACACACACACACACACACACACACACACACACACACACACACACACAGACAGAGTGCATCTAAAAAACAGCATATTGTGAGAAAGTTACTTTTCTTTCATAATTTAATTTAAAAAGTGAAACTTTCAGATATAACAGATTCATTACATGTGAAGTGAAATATTTCAAGCATTTTTACAGCTCATAAAAAAATATAAATATATTTTCTTAGATCGAATGTAAAAAATGTACAAAGAAAAAATTATGTTAATTTATGCACTTAATACTTGAGTCCTGACTTCTTTAGCATGAATTGCTGCAACAATTAGACATGGCATGGAGACAAGCATCCTGTGGCACGGCCTGGGCCGTTACTGAAGACCAGGTTGCTTTGATAGCGGCCTTCAGCTCATCTCTACTGTTGGGTCGGTATTTCTCATTTTCCTCTTCAAAATAGGCCATAGAGAACCAGGACCGGTTGAGATGGCTGGCCAATCAAGCACAGTAATACAGTCCTGATCAAAAGTTTAAGACTGGCAAAAAATGGCAAAAAGTCATATTTTGCATGGTTGGATCTTAACAAGGTTCCAAGTAGAGCTTCAACATGCAACAAGAAGAAATGGGAGTGAGACGAAATATTTTTTGAGCATTCAATTAATTGAAAATGACGATTAAACTGAAACAGGCTCTTTACAGCTGATCAAAAGTTTAGGACCAAAAAAAACCCCCCCAAAAAAACCCATAAACCCCCCCAAAACAGAAATCAAACTTCCAAACATGAACTCAGTACTGAGTAGCTCCACCGTTATTGTTGATCACTTCAAAAATTCGTTGCGGCATGCTCAATGCAAGCCTTTAAAAGGCCAAATCTGTGCAAAGATGTGGATTCATTGTCATTTTCTGTCAGGTAGTCACACGTTCTGATGGCAAAGGCAAAAAAAACTCGTGGTCGGGTTGTTGAACTGCATAAGCGCAGGGTCTCTCACAGCGCGCCATCGCTGCTGAGGTGGGACGCAGTAAGACAGTCATTCGGAATTTCTTAAATGATCCTGAGGGTTATGGAACAAAAAAGTCCCATAACCATCAGACGGCATCTGAGACTGAATGGCTTCAAAAACAAAAAATGTCTTCAAAGACCTCGTCTTCTTGAACACCACAGATCAGGGCCCGGTTTCTTGATAACGCACGCTATTCGCGCGCTAAGAAGACTCTTAAGATATATCTTAGGTTAAGTGATCACTGTTCTAAGAGTATTTCTCGAACTGTCTCTTAGGAGTCTTCTTAAGTCGCTGCCTCTTACGTCCGACGTTACGCGGCGCTGTCTACAGTGAAGGTCCTGAATTAGCGGACATCGGTGGCTCTGGAATCGATTTTTCACTCCTTTTTCATGACAGCGTTAAGAAAGACGGCACTTTCTATACAAATTAAACATTGCACTAAATTCTTTTAATAACGTTTATTTCAACATGGTTTAACTTATCAATAACATGCCATAATAGACAAATATATCAATTAAATCACCAAACTGTCGCTAATGTTTTCATGTAACATGTGGCCGTGAAACGAACCGTGTTTACAATCATAGTTGATGGACAAACAGCTGATAACACTCTTCACCAGCTTCAGAAACAATGTGAAGTGTCAGTTGTTGGGGTTGTATAGCGCACTTATGGAATGAATACGATCAGATGACAGAGTGGAGGTTTAATACCCCTATCTCACACGCGGGGCCGTAAGTGCGGTTCATTATGATTCAGCGCGAGTTTTGGTGCTGTTATTATGTTTCCATTTTACCACGCATGCAAACATAAAAACATGTTTAACATGCGGAAGCTCGCGGACCTTGCGGATCTTTTTGGACCGTTGGGCGCCGGTCACTCGAGGCAGATCCAATTTTAATGCATTAGTCACATTATGAAATAGGCTAATTAAAAGTCACTCTATTAGTTCTGATATCAAATAAAATAAAATTCTTAAACAGGTCTACAGTATATTCCATCATTAATACGGCTTTGATAACGTGCCATAACGTGTTTCTATACACCGCTGATTTATAAAGACTGCTGCTCAGTGGCGGCGACTAGCGTCTTGAGCTGAAACTACGCTAAGAATGAGTTAAGGTTGGTCCAGACCAACCTTACGAACGTGTGACTTAGCTAAGAGATACTCAGCGTAAGAACGTTTCGGGAAATGCGCCATAACATTAAGAGAGAGGTTAAGGTACAACTTAAGAACTACTTAGCGATAAGAAGCTTTCGAGAAACCGGGCCCTGCTCGTTTGGACTTTGCAAGAGAGCACCAAACATGGGACATTCAAAGGTGGGAGAAAGTTTTATTCTCTGTTGAGAAAAAATTTTACCTTGATGATCCTGATGGTTTCCAACGTTAATGGCATGACAATCAGATCCCACCTGAGATGTTTTCTACGTGCCACAGTGGAGGGTTTTTCAACCGGACGACGCTACAGTACACAACGCCCACAGGACAAGGGACTTCTTTGGATTCTACTTTGGATTAACAAGAACCAGACAGAGAACATGGCCGATTCCTATTCGTTTCAAAGTCAAAACTGAAACTCTTCCACACTTCGGTGTTAATGGCACATCCAGCTCCTTTGTGGTGTAAAAAGGAAACCAGTAAAGTGACTGTTTCATCTCTTTAATGTTAGTAAGGCGTTTAGCATGATCTCATTTGCACGGCGTTACACGACTCCTACTAGCTTTCATTCATTATTAATTCTGTAATCATGTACGGTTGAAGGAGTCCTTTAATAACAGGACATCATCCTACACGCGCACACTCTGGCAGCGCGGAGAGACCTGCCACTGGTGATAAACCACTACAAGTACAGGCACAGGACAATCTGCAGCTTTTATTGAAATGAACCGGGTGTGACACGGTGACATAGTGGGTGTTATAATTGGTGTTACGCATGCATTTCTGATTATCTTATGGTTTTTGCAATTATTTAAATTATAAATGGTTCTGTTCAACATAGACACTTTGTCTGCAGCTACACTTTATTTCTGTCTGTAAAACCCTGTTGGACTTAGTAACTAATATTTGCTATAAAACACTCAATATTAAGTCGAGTAATTATGGACTCTTGTCATCAACAAGCATGAAGCAGAATAACGGCTTGATGCAGTTCCCATTTTTGAGCACCAGGTGTAATATACGTACAAGGGGTGTTCAATTCAAAGCGGGACTTTCGATTGTGCGATTGATTTCTCTATATAATCCACTGCTAACACAAATGCACTTATCCCAGTGTTTCACTAGTGCTTGGATACCATCAAGATAGAAAGGTTTCTCAGAGACATGATCAGACTGCCTGCTTTACATCTGAAACGCCGGCCTCCCAGGAACTCCTTTAAAGGCCCAAACATGTGGAAATGGTTGGAATGTGGTCATGACTGTATGGGGGACGTGGCAACAACTCCAAGCTGTGACATTCCTGTGATGTGCAAGTGGTGTTGGTGAATGATTGCGTGTACAGTTCACACTGACAGATGCATCTCTTCCGCAAGTTTAGCGACAAGTTACTGTATACTTTGATTTTCAAGGATCAGGTGTTTAAGTTTACAGTATGAATCCAAATGATCAGACTGTCCCTGATGAGCGAGCTGAGGACGACGGCGATGGACGATGGTGGCAAGGAAAAACTCCCTGAGATGGTAATAGGAAGAAACCTTGAGAGGAACCAGACTCAACAGGGAACCCATCCTCATCTGGGTGATAACGGACAGCAGGGATTGATCTGCACTCATACTTGCCGCAAGAAAGTGACTTACTTTGTTTATAGCTGTCCTCTTTAAGGCTTTATTTACCACGATCTTCCCAATGCGATTCAGCAAACGTCAGTGTAAACGTGCTGTTTGTGCATCAGTGCTGTCCAATTTAACATCTAATTGAGAGCAGGAGCAGGAACAGGATAGTGCGGCGAGAGCTAATGAAGACCGATGACGCTCACTATCGCCTGGTTTCACAGTAATTAGGTTACACGCTAAGCAGAGCTCCATCTCTGTGATTTATACAGAAATCTCTTATTCTCTCCGAACTGATCACGATTACCAGAGTTGGAAAGTAACGGATTACATTTACTCGCGTTACTGTAATTGAGTAGCTTTTTTGTGTATTTCTACTTTTTAAAGTAGTTTTAAAAACCTGTAATTTTACTTTTACTTAAGTACGTTTTGTTTGAAGTATTGTAATTCACTACATTTTAAATCATATTCGCTACTGAGTAAAAAATAAATGAATGAAAATTATAAAATAATAAAAGATATTATGCTTTGTATAAATGCTCCGTTGCGCCGCGTGTGTGTATCATGTCCTGGTCGCGCGCCGCTCCAGACTCCACTCCAGGTTTTCTGACATCGGCACCTACCTGACCTTCCACACGGTCGCTTCCGCCCTGAGTGACGTCATCGACTAGCGCGACCATCTATAATCCGGAGAGAGACGCGGGAAAGATGAAAGAGGTTGTGATTTTGGCGTTTTGATATTTGGTTGTGTATTCTGGTTTGACTTTTTGCCTCCAATTGACTTTGATTATTGCTTTGTCCCTTTGGTTTGGTTGGTCTTTGTATATATTTGTAGATAATTTCACTGTATGTCTGTGCACTCACTAGTAGCAGGGGCGTGGCTGCCATTTATTTTTGGAAGAGGGAGTTTATTTGGGAATTTATTTGCTCAGGAATAAAATAAAGATAGCTGACTACCTTATTGTACGGAATGATATGGGGGGGGGGTGATAAAATTATATATACATAATATATATAAGGTTATCAAAGCAGTCCCACAGCTTAATCATAGCTAAAACAATCCAGTGAAATATTAGACTGTGAGACTTTTTTGAGCCAGGTATTTTATATAGTTTAGCTTAGGTTTATATTTTATATAGTTTATATAGGTTTAGGGAGTCCGGGAAGGTACCTGTATTTTTGTTTGTTTTTGTTTTTTGCAGGTAATCTAGCTACTAAATATGAATACCATTTTGTTTATTATTTTGGGCTAGGTCCTTCCTGAATCTGATCCTCCTCCTGTTGTGTGTGTGTGTTTGTGTCTGTGTGTGTGTGTGTATAAAAACCTCATTATTTCATCAGTTAATGATTGGATCTAGTTCTTTCTGCCATATGCCACCATTTCCATACAGTTTAAAATAGAACCCTGAACCATTCTTTTGCTGTATGACCCTAGACTGGGACGTAACACCATATTTAAGTGACCACTTTGATTTTCAAGCACAAGAAAGACAACAGCTTTATTATGCAAAGGTGTTCCTTCAGTTAAAAACAACTAGTTTGAGATTTTATATCTGCTCATCTTTTTTGAACTACGCTAGAATGCCTCATCCCACCCCGCTGTTAAAAAAATAACTCGGTAACTTTTACTCTGAGTACATTTTTTAATGAGCTACTTTTTACTTTTAGTTGAGTAGATTTTTATAATGGTAACTTTACTTGTACTTAAGTAAAATTTCACTGAAGTAACAGTACTTGTACTTGAGTACAAAATTTTATTACTCTTTCCACCTCTGACGATTACCGACCTTCTCCAGGAAACAGGCATGTCTGGAAAACCTAATCCCATCTAAATAGTGCATTGGAATCTACGTCACTTCTTGTTACTCCAATCAGATCACCGCTACTGTAGGAAGTGACGAAAATCCACTAGGCACATCGTAATGAAGAGTTGGAGTCATCCTCTGAGGGTCTGTACCCTTAGAGCACCTGCAGTGCCCCTTATCCCTCCCACAGGACAAAGCAGGTTTAAAAATAGAGCAGCCACATGAGCCAGTCTCATCTATAATGAATGGATAAGGATACCTAATCAGCAGGCTGCCTAAAACCTGAAGCCACTGTATTCAAGTGCTAAAGTCATACAGGACACCAGCAACAAAGCAGGACAAAGATCTGATATGGTGAAACATCTACCATGTGGAATTTATAATGTACAGATCGTTAGAGATGGTAGCTATAAAAAAAAATTATTTCTTTATTGTGAGTAGCAAGAAAATCCCAGAACATAAATTTACCCACAAATCTGAATGATTTCTAAAAGCTGTTGATAGAAATGAAAAACAATAAAGAAGGAAATTCAAAAAGATTGTAATACTGCACCAAATGACAGAAAACCTAAAAAAAAAAACCTAAAAGGCAGCAGAATATACAGTACTGTACACTCCCTAAAATAAAATCATAACTTTTCCAGATTTACAGGCCTGCAAAAGAGCCGCGCTGTAGACGAATTCTTGCACTCAACTCAAGTGTTTGGGGAAAAAAATATGATTTGCACTGTAGGAACTTTCAGCAAGTCAGCACAATTGAACAAACATCTCAATCTGATCACTTTATGTATCTGATCTTGTTTTTTTTTTCTTTTTTTCCTTTTCCTTTTTTAAGCTCAGGAGTTTTACCTGCGTCGATGTGTTCTCAGATTTGTGTAGAAGAGCTCACAGTGGGATCACATGTCAGACAGCATGTGTGTATAAGCTATTAGTTAAAGTGCGGGATGGTTAACGTATCAGCCTTGGATCAAACTCTCCATCTGGGAATGTAACTGAAACTCATGCAACTATGTGTTATAGCACAGGAACGGAGACAGAAAGACCGACAGACATACAGTACAACACACACAATACACACCATTATAGCATTTACAGAATGTAGGACATACAGTATACTGGAATTTCAGAAGTCTACATTCATTAGCTGTGGAAAATCTCAGACATAAAGGAGAAAAATTATGTTTAAACATCTGGAGTGGAAGCATCTTGTGTAGCTTTACTATTTATTTTCATACCTTAAACAATAATTCAGTGCACGGTGAAACCTGGGAGTGTGAGTAAGGCGGTTTGCGAGCGTTCCACAAGACGAGCAAAGATTTTTAATAGATTTTGACTTGAAAAACGAGCATTGTCTTGGTTTACGAGCACCGAGTATCACGTATGCGCTTCTTGTTTTGACGCCGAGCGTCACGTCATCACAACTGAGCCAACGATTTTTCTCTCTCTTGCGCTGCGGAATGCTCGTAATCCAAGGTTCCATTGTACATACATTACTATGTAAAAGTATCGAGGCACCCCTGATGTCTCCGTATTAAATGAAATTAAATGATGTAGATTAAATGAAAGAAGTGGGAACAAATGTTTTATTGTGACAACGTGCCTTAAGATACAATTTTAAGAAATCTGTTTATGTAACAACCTCCGCAGCAACCTCGTTTCCCCACTCGTCTGTTCCAACCACTCCGCATTCTGCATCAGCAGTACTCTGATCACCGGATTGATCATCTGTCATCATCTGCACCTGTTTCTCACTGGTTCATGGGAACACCAATTAGCCTAACCTGCATATCTTTGGACTGTGGGAGGAAACCGGAGTACCCGGAGGAAACCCACCAAGCACGGGGAGAACATGCAAACTCCATGCACACAGAGACGGGAATCGAACCCGGACCCTGGAGGTGCAAGGCGACAGCGCTAACAAAATCTAACACACAAAAGCTAATATTAAAAAAATGCAAAAATACTCAAGACACATCTGAATGTTTACAAAATTACTAAAAAGTGGCGTATAAAGCATAATCGGCCCTCCCAGGTTAAAGGTACTACAGGGACATCTTTGATGGCCAATAAGGATTTTTTTTCTTTATTTCTGAGATATAGTAATGCATTTGTGTTTGCTTGATTGTGTCAAAATGTAATGAAGTCATGGCATATAACAAAATGTCTTGTTATTGTGAGGAAAGGAACACTGAGAATGTGGGTCACCTACTAGTTAGCTATTTATAGTTGTAGAGAACATAAGTGTGTTGCAGTAGATTGACATTTTTTTTTATGTATTAATATGTATTGATATTGATCCATGATATTGATTACTAGGCCAGTGTTATTACTTTCTGATTGGTTTTAAATAATATAATAACATTCTTTAAAAAAAAACTATTGTGTCTCAATCCAGCTCGTGTGTGTTCAAAGAGCTCAAAGAGAAGCTGGGAATCAAGGTCATGAGAAACGCAAATCTGGGACAGCGGGACACACCTAATTTACGTCAAGATCTAATCCTTCAGGCCCTCGTAGTATCATTATTTAGACAGCTAGAGCTTTCTGAGTGGACATCAGACTGAGCTGGAACACGTGCTCACAGCTGGTGGAATCTTGTGGAAATTTCCCCAAAATAATAATAAGAAAAAGAAAAAACTGGTTATGGTGCTCTCTTAAGGCAAGATCAGACCTGCTGACCAAAAGAAATGAGCAAAGACAAAAGAAGTTGAGCGGCGTCATGATTTCAGCTCTGTAGAGAATATAACCATAAATAATTTCCGTTCAGAACATACTTAGACGCTATTTATCTGGCGATCTGGCAGGTAAAGTCACAGCCCTGATGAACAAACATTAAGGAATCCACATCTCCATTTCCTGACCTCAGAGATGAAGTACAGGGATTTGGACAATTACTTCACCAGAGGGTGGCTAAATGCTCCACTTTCCATTTTTAAAAGATTCCAGCACACACACACACACACACACACACACACACACACACACACACACACACACACACGCACACAAAATCATCTTGTCTCACTTGATATGTGGTCAAATCTATTCTAAAGACTCTCTGATTTGTAACTGGATCAGTAATAAAGTACAAAACTACAAGTCATGCTAACAGAGACTCCCAAAACGTCCAATTAATCAAAGATAATCAGCAATCAGACCCTTTTGTTGCTAAAAATCAATGATAACGATCATAGAGCAACGGACCTCATTATGAATGTTATTACTGGTTATTTAGGTATTTCTAAATATAATATTTACTTTCAATACTGTCTAACTGCTATGTGCAGCTGATTCTGTTACATGTACATTAAACTAACCTACAGTACAGAACCTAACCGGCTTAGCTAGCAATAATACTGTATGTTCTGGTAATTATTGTTCTGGTAATGCTTTATTACACTCTGAAATACTGAGAACATAATACTGATACAGAAATGTCTCAATCATATCTCACTCATGTCTCAATCATATCTCACTCATGTCTCAATCATATCTCACTCATGTCTCAATCATATCTTCAGGATATTACTACATATTGCTTACCTAATTAGATTTTTAACACTTTGCCCTATGGAAAAAGGACTAGGGTTAATATTAACTACTGTATTTTCATTCATTCATTCATTTTCTATACCGCTTAATCCTGTGTTCAGGGTCGTGGGGGACCTGGAGCCTATCCCAGGAGACTTCGGGCACTAGGCGGGGTACACCCTGGACAGGGTGCCAATCCATCGCAGGGCACACACACATACACACTCACACACCCAATCACACACTACGGGCAATTTGGGAACGCCAATTAGCCTAACCTGCATATCTTTGGACTGTGGGAGGAAACCGGAGTACCCGGAGGAAACCCACCAAGCACGGGGAGAACATGCAAACTCCATGCACACAGAGACGGGAATCGAGCCTGGCCGGGAATCGAACCCAGACCCTGGAGGTGCAAGGCGACAGCGCTAACCACTACACCACCGCGCCGCCATAAAAAATTATAATTACTAATATTTAATAATTAGTTATGATTATTGATATTAACATTAGTGTAAACTTCTAGAACCATATGACCTCCTGTTAAAATTGTTGCTTCAATAGTTTTTGTAAAAGCGAAAATTCTGTAGTGTCCGTAACCATGTCAAAGTCATGGGCTGCAATATCTTAATAATTTAGTGCATTTTAGAATAAAACACCTTTTTCAGGTTTAAAGGTTCTAAAGTGGCCAAGTTGCATCTAAATGACAGTTAAGATCGTTAAAAGATTTGAATTCAAAAATGTAACGGACACCACGGACATAACAGGACATGAAACTATATACTGTATGTAACAAACATGTTTCTTTTTATCTGATGAAAAAAATATAAATGTGTAGCAGAAAATAAATATAAATAGCAAAAAATATAATAAAATTATAAAATAATATAATAATTATAAAATATAAATGTGTAGCAGAAAATAAATAAAAATAGCAAAAAATATAATAAAATTATAAAATAATATAATAATTATAAAATATAAATGTGTAGCAGAAAATAAATATAAATAGCAAAAAATATAATAAAATTATAAAATAATATAATAATTATAAAATATAAATGTGTAGCAGAAAATAAATAATAAATAGCAAAAAATATAATAAAATTATAAAATAATATAATAATTATAAAATATAAATGTGTAGCAGAAAATAAATATAAATAGCAAAAAATATAATAAAATTATAAAATAATATAATAATTATAAAATATAAATGTGTAGCAGAAAATAAATAATAAATAGCAAAAAATATAATAAAATTATAAAATAATATAATAATTATAAAATATAAATGTGTAGCAGAAAATAAATACTAAATAATAAAGACTAAAGACTAAACCCCCGAAGCCCGGATGAGGAGATGAGCAGTTTTGAGGAAAGTATCCGCGGTGTAACGCGGTGTTTATGATCCGCGGCGGCTGTTCGTGTCCTTACCGTGAGCCCGGAGCTCCTCACCACCTCGGAGACGCTCTGCCGGAGCTCGGCGGCGGTGCCCGGTTTGCTCAGCACGCGCGTGAACTTCCGCGTCTCGGGCTGGAGCGGCGACGCCATGCGCGCGCACGACCGCCCCGGTGTACTCACGCGTCCTTCACACCCGCCGGGGCGACATCACGGCGAGGAGACACCCTCACCCTCACCTACACCTCCACCTCCCCGAGCTCCCGCTTTACACCGGCGTGGATAGGAGTGTGTGTGTGTGTGTACGCGCGCGCGTCCGTGTGTGTGTGTGTGTGTGTGTGTGTGTTTTCCTGTGTGTTGGATAATGATCCCTGTAGTTACTGTCGCTCCTCCCCGGAGAGTTAGTTAGTGACACACACACACACACACACACACTTGTGTCTCAGCCTGTACTGTACTCTCACCTCACACACTCGGGATGGATGGGATGGGATGGGAATGACCTCCCCGTGTCCTCCCGATACGATATTATCCCGATACCTCTGTGCGATTAGATTAATAATAAGTATCACGGTTTTATAGATATCCCACTTTTTAAACCTTTAAAACCCAATACTTAAATGTAAATAAATGTCCTAATAACAGTACCGCGGTACCTCGGCGTGAGAATGGCCCCGCCTCGCAAATTTTCACTTTAAGAACAGAAATTTTGCAAGAAACGCACCTCTGCGTACGAACGATTTCCAGCATGATTATCCATGTAACGTTTCATGTCCTGCCCAGATTGCGTCATTTCCGTCGTAGAATTGCTATTGCTATTGGCGGTCGGGCCCCTGGGGACGAAGTCACGATGCTCAATGCCGCAAAAGTGGAAAAAGACGATGAGCAGGAACTTGGACGACCTGCCTCGTCTGTTTCTGTCCTGGAGATGATTTGCTCCTTCACTGTGAAAACTGTTGCTTTGTCTTAGGGCCGTACCCGTACACCCAAGTTTCGTCACCTGTAATAATTCTCGACATGAAGGAACAGTGATCCACGGCGATTTTTGAGTTCTTGGCAGACTATGACGCAATGTTCCTTCTGCTTCTGGTTCAGCAGCCTGGGGACGAACTCGGCGCATGTTTCCGTCACACGTGTGGATCGCCTGGACCGTTCTGTATGACACACCAACAATGGCAGCAAATTGTTGTAAATTGTTCTCCAATGATCTTCATGTCGACAGATCATCGACGTTTGCGGGGGTTGAGCTCGTTGAAGGTCTTCCAGTGACGGTCTTCCGTTCTTGAGGTGTGCCACTCAAAACCCCTTGAACGACTCACTGCAACATCGTCGTAAACTTGCCAAATCATGTCAAACGTCTCTTCGGGAAACTTGCGCAGTTTCACGCAGAATTTCACGTTCTCTCCTCGTTCTAACTTGCTGTCCATGATGAAATAGCAGATGTGGTAACGCACATGGTCAGAATACTGTAGCTCCCGATGTACACTGGACGATGTCTTTTGGCACACTGACTTATGAAGGTCTGTGACTGTGAATGTAGCCTTGTGCTGCCATCTGGTGGCGTGTTACAAAACTATTCTCGAATGAGTCTTGATACGCCCTCATAATATGATTTCTTAATAATCTAAAGTTTATGATTATATCTACATGTATATTTAAATTTACATTGTGTAAAAACCTGTGGTGTCAAATGGAATTTTGTGTTAATCATCGTCCCTTAAAGTGTGTTGCAGATGTGGAGACCAACATCTCAGCATAAATACTGTATGTACTGGCTTATTCCAGATGCTATCAACATCTGCTAATTTCCTGCAGCTTTGTTTGATAAAAGAAACGAAGCGAGTGCAAAGCGTTATTTATTCCAAAGCAGCAACGATACAATTTTGCAATCCGATAGAAATCACAAATTACAAAGTGTACACCGAGGTGGCATTCGCATCATCATCATCATCATCATCATCACAGGCGTAAGGAGCTGACCAATCAGACGACAGAATGAAACAAACACTGGACACACAGAGGTGACAGCAGAACACACAACGCACATGGAAACAGAAGGGTCAAAGGTAATATTGTGCTCCTGAAGAAAACTTACAATGCATTTAATCCATGCAGCACTCAGAAGAAAGAGGGAAAAAACGTCAGCAGAGTCCATGAGTGTTTGTTTACTCACACACGTGAGCGCAGAGCTGCTTAAGGAGCGTGTCTTTGTGCATAGAGATTGATTTGACCTCCGAACGTCTGACGTCTGACTTCCTGCTTTGTGGTCTTTACACACGCACTACCAGACATGCACGAAAACGGTTCACGTGCGCATAAAGACACATGGACAGATGGACACGTAGCCTAACCTCTTTTGAAATTCTTTCTCACGTACAGTTACGTTCACTCACACAGTCTCAACAAGGTCATTATAATGCTATACGTTTGTAGATTTCCATTTATACTGTATAAAGCAAACACATGAATTAATTTCACAAAAAGTGTTTAATTCGCTGAAAGTTCCGTGTGTATTAAAACACATGCGAGCCCGATAACGCCGCGGATTGAATAGCTGGTTTGCTTTAGAGTGTTTACCTTAATTGATATGCAATTTGGGATGTTTTGTACGTAAAAAGTGCTCGATACAGTGTAGGAGGTCAGGGTAAAAAAAAACAACAACAACAACAACAACATTAAAAAATTACACGTTAATAAACCTGAAAAGTCATCTGCAAAGAAATGAATAAAAGCGAGTATTAACTTCATTAGTCTAAGTTCTTTTGATGTAGATGGAGCCAGAACGGTTACAGACTATAAAGTTTATCACGGTTGTGCTCAATTTTCCCTAAAATGATCAAACTGTTTCTTAAAATGGCAGCAAAGTTGTAAATATCCACCGCACCCCTCCACGCTTACGGTTTAATACATAGTTTTTCCGACACCCGGCGTGAGCAGGGTCAATTGTGAACACTTTTCATGCACAATAATAGGCAAATTTCCCCCGCGAGATTTTTCCTGGTGCTTTTTTTTTATTATAACAGAGGCAGTATGAAGTGTAAAATGAGGAATGTAGCTGGTGGTGATATGAGATGTCAGTCTACATCCGGGTGGCCAAAAGTTCAGATAATGACTCTTTGCATAAACTTAATGTAATTGTCAATAAAAGCTTTTGACACTTATGAAATGTTTGTAATTATACTCCAGTATACCAGAGTAACATCTGACAAAAAGATCTAAAATCCCTAAAGCAGCAGACTTTGTGAAAATAAATATTTGTGTCATTCTCGAAACTTTTGGCCACGGCCATAATATCTGCGAACATACAGTATTGGCGCCTCGGTTCTGTATAGACACCCGACATGACCGCACCTGATCGGCTGCGTAGATCTCCAGTCTGAGCTAGAAAGAAATCTCCTCGCTTTGAACTTCGTCGTAGCGTTCCATGTGCTTTTTATAACAACCACCGGTGGTGCTGTTGCGCTCGGTTCAACCAAAATACAACAAACCAAATGGAAACAAAATATTACATTGATGTCTTGTTAGCTGTTGATAGCTTACAATCGCTGATTAAAAAAAAAATTATTCCAGCTTGCATGTTTTATATATATGTATATATAAATATCTATATATAAATATTATGATGTGCGCCTTTTATATATTGATTACGATTTTTTTAGGCAACGTTACAACATTATTACAGCTCGTCTGTCCGTCGTTACTTGTGTATAGGGACTGTGACTGTATATGAGGGTCGAAACAGAATCGAGATGTACGAGTGGCAGGGCTGATTTAGACTTCTGCAAGGATGCTAGAGACAGAAAGAAGTGGATTATGGGTAAGCAGAGAAGACTGTCTGAGATCCCAAACTCAAACCAGGGGCAGGATCTACTGCAAAAAAAAAAAAAAAAAAACCTAAATATAGGATCACTGGAAACTTCGATAAGTGTAGAAGCAAAAGAGACAAAGTGAGGATAAACAAAAGGAATGGATGAGCTGGCTGCAGCCATTCCCAAACTTACTGTAACAATGCTACAGCGGGATCGAAAATGTGTAAATCTTCCCGAACCTTAAACTTGACACGAGACTAAAGATGATTTGAGAATTTCAAGGTGGCCCCGCCTTGTCCCTCGAGGCTCCAGACCCACCGCGACCCAGTACAGTACAGGATAAGTGCTACATAGATCGAGTGGAGAGTGAATACTAATTTTCTATAAATGACCTCTCGTGGTGCAGTACAACTTACAGACCACTAGGGGGGGACCACACGAAGGAGTCCACATTGAGCTAGCGTATGTTGTTTGACACCAATCTTTTTATTTCATAAGGAGAACGGCAACACGGTGTCGGGTGCAACGTCCTAAAACTAAGCAGCACAGGAAAAGCCACACCCGCTTTGTTTCCTATTGTTGCGCTTTCACAGGACACCCAGATAAAGTGAAAATAGCCGCCTATCATTAGCAAACACATTTCTTTCACTTCCAACGTCCAGCTATTATTTGTTAGGATATTAAAAAAAAAAAAGATCATAAACTGGTCATCTGAACCTTAAATGTTGGCACCTCTGTGAAATGAAAGAGGACTTCACTTCTCTCAGTCCTCTTGGCTCCACACAGGACACAATTGAAATTTTGCACAGGCGATGCTGCCCCCTGGTGGACACTCTATATTACATGTAAAGATGATGTTAGATGCAGAAGCATAAATCAGCCCTCATGTTCATGTTCAAGTGCAACACACAACACAGACAGCAGTGATACTGGTACTGGTACTGTGCTTATTTCCATAGTCCCATTGGATACGAGCTTCCCGTCCCTGGATCGAGCATGGATCTCTCAAAAGAGTCTAAGCGGGTCTCTGAGTTTTAAAAGGTATAGTCGCTGGGGTCAGAGGTGAAGCCGGAGGCCACGCCCCCCCGGCCCCTCAGGTAAACGGCGGAGGCTGATTTGGCTCTGCTGGTTCCAGCGAGGTGATTCTGACCTCCGGGACACTTGTTGTTGTTGTTGTTGTTGACTTCGGCGTCAAGCGTTTCCGTGGTGATGACCCAAGTCGCAGGTCGCAACTTCTTCAGGGCGTAAGGGGTCTTCACTCGCTTTTTAATCTTGTCTCCTGCTCCTTCTTTGCCGTCGAAATCCGAATGTCCTCCTGTGAGAAGATGAGAGAGAGAGAGAGAGAGAGAGAGAGAGAGATGAAGCATAAAGCGATGTGGCTTTGCATTGATTAATCAAGCTTTTTTTCTTTCCATGATTTATGAAGAATAATTGTCCTCATAATAAGTGTTGTCCTCACCCAGTAAGGGCAGCGTGGTGATGGACAGGTCCAACGAGTTCGGTCTCTCCGGTCTGCGTCCACGGTTCTGTCTGAGCAGCGCCTCCCCTTGTGTCGGTGCCAAGGGAGTTGGCTCAGGCATGGTCATGGGCGGGGCAGGTGGACGTTGAGACGTCGGTGCAGGAGGTTCTGTTACAGATGAGGAGGACGTCTCTGTGACTGGAGCGGTACTCTCGCCGGTTTCTCCTCCGTCTCCGGGTCCGACCTCACTCTCTCCATCACCCTCGCCGTCTCCGCCGTTGTTATTGCTGTTGTTGTTGTTGGTGTTGTTTTCCAGCTGCGTGTCTCTCCTGAGCAGGGGCTCCTGCTCGTCCGGACTGGCGGTCAGGATCCCAAAGCTCACCTCATCCAAGCCCGCACCGTCCTTAACCTGAGAATCGATGGCACTCACAGCGCCCCCTGGTGGCATCTGCGTGGTTAAATTCGCCATTATCGAGGAGACCGCGTTATTGGTGACAACCTTAACCGGGCGTGGCTCAGGTGCGGATTTGGTTCTGACCACGCCCACGTCGGCTTTCTTCAGGTTGCTTTTGCTCAGCTTGCCGAACTTCATCCTGAGAGACGAAGCCGCAGCAGGTTTGGAGTGCAGGCTCAGACTGCTGGGTCTCTTCGGGACGTTTTGCTGCTTGGGCAGGATGGACGTAGGCGCAGGAACCTGTGACCCTGTGATGTCAGAGGTCATGTCCGGGAGTGGGTAGAAGGGACCGCGTGAGCTCGCCGCTTCACCCGAGCTGAACTGTTTTTGCGAGTGCTCCATCAGGCTCTCGTCTGAGCTCTCACGCAGGTTCCGCTGAACCTCGTTTAGGTCCAGTTTAGGGGTCTCCAGATCCTCCTGGGTGAGCTGGGCATGGGTGTGACGACCACCGCCGGCCACCGGGACGGGCGTGGCACCTTCAAGCCCTAACATTCCAGATTGAGCTTGTTGACGCTCGTAGTTGATGCAGTTCCTGTTCTTCTCGGCAGCTCCTGCCATCGGCACAGGTTCTGCAGATGCATCGCTGTGAGAAGGTTTAGCTCCGCCCTCTCTCTCCTCGACTGTAGCTGAAGATGAGGTTTCTGGGTAAGTGCCAGTTTTTGGTGCTTGATGTCCACGAGACAAGTTCCTGAGATATAAATACAGTTAGGATGATATATACAGTATACAGTCACTTAAGTGTGCAAAATTTATTATTTTTTTAATTACAGGATCTAAAAATACATAATTATAATTATAAAATAATTAAAATAATTAAATAAATAAATAAAGCAATAATGTAATACATTGAAATCAAACAGAATTTTATTTTATCCTTTTTTGCTTACAAAATTTTTATTGCTTTTTATAGAGTATTTAATTTCTTCCGAATTTTTATTCAGTATATACAGTATATAATTTTTCCACATATTTATATCTATAAGCAACGAATAAAAATTAAGTAAAAAATTATATACAGTGTATATTCTTTTTAATAGTCTTCTAGGCTTTATTTTTTTCCATTGTTGGTTGTTTGTAGAAATGTTTATAATTTATAAAATGATGCTTCTGAAATATTTAATCGCTCTATTATTTTGTCATTTATTATACATTTGTTTATACATTTATTATTGTATATTTTATTATGTCATTTATTGCCCCAATTTTCTATTTGTTTTGCGCCCACTAAGTGACTCGACATGGTGGACTGATGGAGCCCAAGCAGTGATGATATCCAGATGTTAAATACTTGCTGTGGTCACATGACGCTACCAGATTCTTTACTGTGCAAAATAATTAGCGCTAACCCAAAGTTATCAAAGATATCCGAGTGTGAACTGATCATTGAAGTGGTTCTTTTGGTTCGTATCAGCTCTATTCCCGGTTACCGGTGATTGTGCAGGGTCGTGCTCATGTTCACGGCAGGACTCGTGGATTTTTCTCGCTCCCAGAGGACGAGCAGTTCGGCCAGCCGCTCCTCCGCACACTGAGCCGTGAGTCGAGCCTCGGCGTCCTGATCCCAGCAGTCCTCCATCGTCTCCTTTAGAGAGCGAACTGCCTGTACACACACACACACACACACACATATGGGGATTTAAACATATGGGGATTTGAGTCAGAAATACTCAAAATATGCCTTATTGTACTCTACATTATAGTAAATAAATCAGTAAACATACAGTATGTTTACATGCATGTGTGTGTGTGTTTTTTTTTTTTTTTTTACCAGACTGTTCTCCTTCCAGGCCTCAGGAAATTTGGGTCTCTGTTTATGGCGCGAGACCAGCGCCTGCATTTCCTCTATGCTCGGATGGTTCCCCGCCTCTGACTGGAATGCCAGCTGGAACGTGGGCACGGTTTCGCCTGAAAGAGTACGAGCAGCTCAGGGCAGATTTATGGACATGAGCTGGTTTTGACACAAAAACATATCATTACTGGCTTTCAGCAGAGCCGGGATTACCTGGGAAGAGATCGGCACAGCGCGTGAAGCATTCCCAGTACATCAGGCCGAGAGCGTAAACATCCACCTGTTTCAGTGCAGCCTCGCAGTCTCGCAGGTTCACGGCTCCTTCCAGCACCTCCGGAGCCATGTACCGCACTGTGCCCACCTGACACACACACACACACACACATCTCTCTTTTATATCTCATCTCATCTTCACTAAATCAAGCAGAATCACTGAATCGAGTTGACTCGCTGAAATGCTGAATCAAACCGAATCACATAATCGAATCTGAATCACTGAAGCTGAATTTATTGACTCAAGCTGCTGTAATTTAAATTATTCAATCAAACTCAATCACAACATTGTGAACGAACCAACAGGAGCCAATGAGAGAAATAAGAGAAAAAAAAAAGAATCCAATCAGATGGTATGAATCACATTGAATCAATTTGAATCACTGAATCATTGTCGTATTCATGAATCGAACTGAATCACTCAGTCAAGTCGAACTGACCTGATCTTACAGTCTGAATCAACGTGAACTACTGAATCACTCAGACGAACCAAGTCACTGAATCGACCTGTTTTAATGAATCAAGACGAATGACTGAAACAATCCGTATCACTTAATCAAGCTTCAGCTTAAAGCTGTTAACCAAAACCTCTTGGACATTCTGTCACATGGAGGAACGCAGCCTTTAAACGTCATAATATTAATAATAAACGTGGCTTTTGGAGCGGATTCTCATCATAGAAAAACTCTTCACCCACAAAGCCTTTCAACATCCTCAGGAGCCTTCCTGAACACTGATCAGACTTTTCATTAGCTGAACTTTTTTAATGACTATTAAGGAGCCCAGAAACCAGTAGAGGAGCCCAGGATCATTTCCAGTAACCTATGGGGTAAACCGCGGCGGGTGCTGACCTCGCTGATGGCCGTGTTGTCCTCCTCCGCCTGACCCGACTGCCTCTTTCCCGTCAGAGCCATGGAGAGGCCGAAATCACTGATTACACAGCAGCCGTCTGGTTTCACCAACACGTTCCTGCTGTTCAGGTCCCTGTGGGAGACGGCAGGCTTGTAGACATCTGAGGGAGAAAACGCAGAGAAAGAAGAAGAGAAAGAGAGATGAATAGAAACGTTTTAGCTGCAGAACACCAGAGTACACTGCAGGATGTGTGTGTGTGTGTGTGTGTGTGTGTGTGTGAAGGAGGGAGGGAAGGACAATATGCCAGATCAGGCCTCGTGGGACTCTGCTGCAGGAAGACTGTCGAAAGGGAAAATCAACAACTGCTCTGCCGAGAGAGAAAAGAGAGAATCTCAGCATATTTATAGCACTGCAATCTCTCGCTCTCTCCACACTCCCAAAATAACACACACCCTCCTCGTGCGTCCCTCAGATTTATGCACACACACACACACACACACACACACACGAGCATGAACCTAACATTAACTGTTCAATGCACCAAATGAGACGTCTGAGATCAAAGTATACAGAACCCGGAACCGTCAGAACCAGTTACGCTGATCAAACAGCATCGTTTTCTTAATTCCCATATTGTTTGTTTTATCATGACACAGGAAACATCTTCAGGAAACAAGAAACCCTGTGAAAAAGCAAAACATCTCTTCAGGAACAGAAAAAACCTCTTGAGCAAGCATGAAACCGAGAAACCAAGAAACCGAGAAACCAAGAAACCGAGAAACCGAGAAAACTCTCGCGGAACCCAAATGAAGATTTTCAAAAACTAAGAAACTTCCTGTTCCCCTGTAAACCAACAAGCCTCTCCAGGAACACAATCAATAGCAACCACTTCAGAAACTAAATAAACCTCTACAGAAACCTGAAACCTCTTTAAGAACCATGTAAACCTTTTAGCAACACGAACCCTGCAAACAGTTTCCAAAAACCCAGGAACTTCTTCATGAATTCTGTAAATCTTTCAGCAACATCAATACGAAACCTCTTCAGGAACTGTAATATACTGTGTGTGTATATATATATATACACCCCCCCCCACACTTCTCACTTCCCATTCTGCCATTCTCTTCAAGAATCCTGTAAACTTAAAAAAAATAATAAAAACCACTCAAAATCCTACAAAAAAAAAACACTCTTTAGGAACGCTGTAAACATTTTCAAAATAATAATAATAATAATAATAATAATAATAATAATTTCATAACCCTGGAAACCTTTAAAAAAATTAATTAATAAATAAATCTGTTCAGGAACCTTGTAAACTTTTCCCCCAGAATAATAAAAATCTCGTAAGAAAACTGTAAACTTCTTCTTCAAAACAAAAACCTTCTTCAGGAATCCTGAAAATCTGTAAAATAAAAAATAAATAAAATAAAAATCTCTTCATTCTGTAAACTTTTTAAAAACAATAATAATAATAATAATAATAATAATAATTTCAAAACCCTGTAAACCTTTAAAAAAAGTAATAAATAAATAAATCTGTTCAGGAACCTTGTAAACTTTCCCCCCAGAATAATAAAAATCTTGTAAGAGATTAAAAAAAAATAAAAAATCTCTTCATTCTGTAAACATTTTCTAAATAATAATAATAATAATAATAATAATAATAATCTTTTCAGGAACCTTGTATACATTTTCAAAAAAAATCTCTCCAGGAACCCTGTAAACTTTTTAAAAACAACAACAATAATAATAATAATAATAATAATAATAATAATTTCAAAACCCTGTAAACCTTAATTAAAAAATTAATTAATAAATAAATCTGTTCAGGAACCTTGTAAACTTTTCCCCCAGAATAATAAAAATCTCATAAGAAAACTGTAAACTTCTTCTTCAAAACAAAAACCTTCTTCAGGAATCCTGAAGAAAAAAAAAAAAAAATCTCTTCATTCTGTAAACTTTTTCTAAATAATAATAATAATAATAATAATAATAATAATAATAATCTTTTCAGGAACCTTGTATACATTTTAAAAACAATAATAATAATAATAATCATCTTTTCAAGAAGCTTGCAAACATTTTCAAAAGACATCTCTTCAGGAACCCTGTAAACCTTTAAATTAATAAATAAAGAAAGAAATAAATTTTCTCTTCAGAGATAAAAAAAAAAAATGTAAATAAATAAAAAAAAACCCTGTAAACATCTTCATAAAAAACCTTCTTCAGGAACCCAGTAAACGTTATTAGGACACTACAGTAACGAACTTTTTCAACAGCCAAGAAACCTCTTTAGGAACCCTGTAAACCCTTTTAAAGACAAAACCTGATCTGGGATCCTGTAGACTTTTTTCCCCCCATTGAAACATCTTCAGAAATCCAGTAGACCTTTTCACTAACATGCAAATTCTTCATGGAACCTTTGAACGTTTTCAGCCACCAGGTCGCCTCTTCAGAAACCCTGTAAACCATTTCAACAACCAAGAAGCTTCTCCTGGGGCCAAATACAAAGAAACATCATGAACTCTGTAACCGTTTTGCAAAAACCAATAATCCTCTTCAGAAACACGGCAAACCTTTTCAGCAACAAGAAACCTCTTTAAGAACCACATCAATCTTTTCAGAAACCAAGAAACCTCTCCAGGAACGTAATAAACCTTTTCAGCAACCGATAATCCTATTTGGAAACACAGTAAACATTCTGAACAACACGAAGCCTCTTCAGGGAGCACGTAAACCCTTTTAGTTATGAAGAAACCTGGTCGGGAACCCTGCAAAGACTTCAGGACTTCTTCATGAACCCTTGAAACCATCTGAGCAACCAGCTCAAAGTCACCTCCCTCAGAACCATGTAAACCACTTCAGCCATTAACGATTCGCTTCAGGAAGCCTGTAAAGCATTTCAGACACCAAGGAACATGTTCAGGAACCAGGAACCAATTCAAGGAACCAAGACACCCTCATGTTTTCTGTTGATATCTTGGCAGCCTCGGTACACTGTTCACAAGCCAAAGGTCATGAAATCCGTAAGTTCTAAAGGACTTCGCTCACCTCCTCTCACCAGCTCCGTGTGAAGGTAAGCCAGCCCTCTGGTGACTGAGACGACCAGACGGCAGCAGCTCAACCAGTCGAGCGTCCTCGTGCTCAGATACGTGCAGAGAGAACCCTGAGGAACACAGATGCAGAGAACTAAGACCGACCTGAATACAACACATACAACATAGAGAGACACACACACAAAGAGACAGAAAGAGAGAGAGAGAGAGACATCGAGGGAAAGACACACACATTGAGAAATACAGAGAGACAAAGAGAGAGACAGAGAGAGACAGAGAGAGAGACATTAAGGGAGAGTCGTATCAAGGGATTCAAATGCAGACAGAGACGAAGAGAAACACGGTGAGAGGCTCAAATAGACAAAGAGAGACAGAGACACAATGAGAGACTCAGAGGGGGAGACACAGAGACACAGAGACAGGGTGAAAACCCCACAGAGAGACTCAGAGACAGAGATACAGCAAGAGACTCAGAGAGAAAGACAAATGCAAAGAGAGACTGAGAGACAGAGTGAGAGAGAGAGACAGAAAGAGGCTCAGAGGGAGAGACAGATGCACAGAAAGACTAGGAGAGACACACAGAGAGACTGTGAGAAACACAGTGAGAGGGAGACTCAGAGAGAGAGACAGACAGAGAGACTCAGATAGAGACCGATACATAGAGAGAGAGAGAGAGAGAGACTGAGACAGAGGGGGAGAGAGAGACTCAGAGAGAGACAGACAGAGAGACTCAGATAGAGACCGATACCTAGAGAGAGAGAGAGAGAGAGAGAGAGAGACTGAGACAGAGCAGGAGAGAGAGACTCAGAGATTGAAAGAGACATAGAGAGTCTCTCCTCTACACACTGTCTCTCCTGTACACTCGCGCGTCTCGACACACTCTCTCTCTCTCTCTCCTGCACACACTCCGTCTCTCCTGCACACACACTCTCCTCCCTGGTGGCCCGGAAAGCCCTTTAAGACCCACCCCGATGCTTAGATGTCATCGCTATGGCAACACAGTTGGTGGCGCTAAGCTGCAGTAAGTGTAGCATGAGGAGGCCGAAGTAGTGAATTATTCAAAACTCTGCAGCTCCTACAGTATCCTACCGCTTCCTCCATATTTCTGTCTGTGTGTGTGTGTGTGTGTGTGTGTGCGTGTGTGTGTTTATAAATAGGTCAGAAAAGAGGAGACAGATACTGCACACCAATTTGTTGTGAGCTCAGGCGTTATCTAAACAGGAAGAAGAAGTTACAGTAGGAAAGCGAGACTGAGAGCGAGGGAACGGAGAGAGAGAGAGAGAGAGAGAGAGAGAGAGAGAGAGGGATTTACAGGAACAGAGAAGAGTGGATAAAAAAAAAACAGAGGGACAGTCAGATATAGAGTGAGAAAAGAGGGGAGAAAAACAGAGAGAGAGAGAGAGACTCATAGAGTGATAGAGAAGATTAGAGAAAAAGAGATGGACAGAATCTGAAAGAAAGACAGACATAAAGCGAGAGAGAGACACAAGTGGAGAAAAACAGAGAAATACAGGTATCAGGTGATCAAGGAGTGGCGAAAGAAACAGAGAGAGAGAGAGAGAGAGAGAGACTGACAGAGTGAGAGAGACGACTAGAGATAAAAGAGAGGGACAGAAGCAGAAAGAAAGACATGTATAGGGTGAGAGGAAGAAAAGTGGAGAAAAAACAGAGAGAGAGAGAGAGAGAGAGAGCGGTTACCTGATGCTTGTTGTTATTGTTGTTAATATTGATGCTTTTTTGTTGTTGTTGTGGTTGTTGTTTGTTATTTGTTTATTTGTTTGTTTTTGTTGTTTACCTACTATGAAATGCTTTATCTATAATATTTTTATAATGTTTATAAATGTTTATAAATTCAGACTGATGTTATTTATAATATAATCGATGTTTTATAATTGACAATTTGGCAACAATTCCATATTTTCGGTTAACATTCCTGCCGGTATATAAACTCAGGCATAAATATATAAGGTCCAGAGCCGAAATCTGAACTCGTCCTCCTCAGGAAGCGGCTCAGTGGAAAAAATCCGACATGACACCAGATCCCTCGGATAGATTCTTCCAAATATAAACTCGGCACGGATTTAATCTCGTTTAGTGGCTCACTGGTGCAGGGTCGAGGAAAACTGAAAACATCTCCCTCCAGCAGGCATTAACGAGATGCTGAAGATAGACACGCCCACAAAACCCCACGTAAGGCGGAGCCAAACAAAGTGACCAAATGACAACGAAATGGTGAAAGAGCGCCTCCTACTGTAGGAGTGACAACGCGCAAAAACCTGCGTCCTCTGCGGACTGTCATGACCTTCACCTTCGATGCGCGAACTCTCCCGAGAATCGCTTTACAAATAATCCAGTGTGTGATAAATAAACCGGAATAATCAGCACGTAAAAGTACAATTCCGACGAGAGATGCTCACGTGCGGGTAGAAGTCCATGATGAGCAGGTACTCGGGCTGTCCGTCGCTGCCGACGCGCTCCTCCGTCTCCAGGAAGTGCGTGATGTTGTCGTGGTCCAGCAGGAGGCGGTAGATAGAGCGCTCGTTAAGGAACGGCTGCCGATTGTCGCTGGAGAAAACCTTTACCGCCACCGAGCGCTCGTCCAGGGAGCCGCGGTACACCGAGCCATACCGGCCACGCCCGATCAGCTGATGGAATACAGACACGGCCTTAATGAGGGACGAACATGTCAAACATACAGTAACGATAACGCTGATCAGATCATCTCATTCAGGAAGGTTTAGTTACTGAGTAACCGCAAAAAAACATTTCCAGCTGACACTGGAGACTCCTTCCGCTAATGAACATCAACATACTGTAATCTGTTTTTTCGCAGCATCAGCTGTTGCTATGGAGACGGTGACGCATAAAATCGAACACGTTCATGTGCAGCTGCGCCGCTGTTACAGGAAATAAATCGGTGCTTTCTGGCCAATCAGAATCCGGTCGAGTTGACATCATGTACTAAGGAAGGAAATCGATCACCCGCTGCCTCTGTGCAAACTCGGAGTTTTTCCAAAGATCACGTTACTTAAGTGCGCGGGAAAATGCGCTGATTAAATTATTCCCCAAAAATCCATCGGATGGAAAGGGAACGCCGCCCGAGCGAGACGAGCTCACCTCCAGGAGCTTGAGATTGTCCAGGTCCAGCGATGGAGCCGAGAACGCCGCCTCCAACATGTTCAGGTTATGAAGACTCTGTTTGCCACGTCCTGTATCGACCCCCAACACACACACACACACACACACACACACACACACACGCACAATCACAAAGTGTACACTAAGTGCTTTAGAGGTGATGCTGAGTGCTCTTCTCGTTATGGCCGCTCACCTCGCAGTACACGCAGGCAGAAGAAGACCAGCACAACCAGCACGGCTACCATGGAGACGGTTGCCAAGGCGATCAAGATGGCCTCCTCTCGGTCGCGATGGCCCGTTGCTGGATGAACAGGGATGCGGGAAGATAAAAAAGGTAAACAAGAAGGACTGACCTTCGTCTGTGGAATATGTGGAATACTGCTACAGTGATGCTACAGTGACACACACACACACACACACACATAGACACTTACAGATTGGTGGTGCGAGTGTGGATCTGGGAGGGGAAAAGTCCTCGGTGAAGTTCAGGTTGCACATGTCTTTGCTACAACAGCAGAAGCGGTAGGTGCCGTTCTGGATCTGGGACGGCGTCTCCGTCACCTGGCAACGGTCGTCATAGCACATCCGCTGGACCCCCTGAACCCCCCAGCAACCTGCATTAGAGACAAGAAACAAAAAAAAAAAGGGACGAAATTAAGTAACTGATGCTCTATGTAGTAATACATGTGCTTCTGATGTTGCATAGAAGTTAGAATTCAATGTATGTCATCTTTAAGTAAAAAAAAAAAATAAGAATAAAGGTTGAAATTAATCTTATAACTAACAGTAATAATACGCGCATCGTTGAAAATTCATCAAAATGACTCAAAAAGTTTTTTTCAGTCTCTTTGTTGCTTTACAGTTTTAAAGTTTTACACTTTTAAAGTTCAACCGTTTCGTTTGGGAATGAAGCCTAAAGTTTTCATCTGGACTTTATTTCCTGCCACAGTTACAGTAGCTCCCACTGCTGGGGTGGAGCCGAATCTCAGAACAGGTGACACCTGGCCCTTGTTGCCTCAAACGGGTCTCTGGTGAGCTTTAACGTAGCAACACGGGCTCGGGTTTCATCTTAGATTTAGTTGTAAAGGGGTTCAGAAAAAAAAAAAAAATAGTCATGATTTGATGGGAACGAGTGTCAGATATAGAGAAGAAAAAGGAGAGAGAGAGAGAGAGAGAGAGAGACTAATGCTATTATAAATTAAACAAATAATTAATTTATAAGCTGCGTAAAAAAATTAAACGATTAGCTGTAAACATTGTCGTGCTTCGGTTGCCACATTATAACATAAAAAATTGTTTTTATTCCTAAATTTTTATTGGGCGGCGCGGTGGTGTAGTGGTTAGCACTGTCGCCTTGCACCTCCAGGGTCCGGGTTCGATTCCCCGGCCAGGCTCGATTACCGTCTCTGTGTGCATGTTCTCCCCGTGCTTGGTGGGTTTCCTCCGGGTACTCCGGTTTCCTCCCACAGTCCAAAGACATGCAGGTTAGGCTAATTGGCGTTCCTAAATTGCCCGTAGTGTGTGATTGGGTGTGTGAGTGTGTGTATGTGTGTGTGCCCTGCGATGGATTGGCACCCTGTCCAGGGTGTACCCCGCCTAGTGCCCGAAGTCTCCTGGGATAGGCTCCAGGTCCCCCGCGACCCTGAACACAGGATTAAGCGGTATAGAAAATGAATGAATGAATGAAAATTTTTATTTCGGTTTTGAAAAACAAAACACTTCAAAATCTTCAAATCAATTTCGACAAACTTTAGTAGGAGGGTGCTGTTACTGGAAACGAAAAGCCCCCCTGAATGTCCAAAAACATGTAGAAATAAAGACCTTATAAAGCACTAATTATCGACAAAATCGAAATCTAAACGACTTCAAATGAATAACGTAACGCCGAGTTACTGAGCAATTATATTGATTTCATTATTTTCTACCTCAGTGTGTTCGAGACTCTAAACTGACCTTCTGGGATTTCGAATGTATGTTAATAAAACATAAATTCCTGCCTCTTATAAACAAGTTTGTGTGCACACACACACACACACACACACACATCAAAACCTGAATATGCTTTTTTTTAAAAAGATAATCCATAAATAATAACAAATAATATTAAGAGATAATAATAATGAAATGATGCTAAAAATTACCATAATATCTTTACATCATAAACAGGAAATCAGGAATGTAAACAACTATGATTGTTGTATAGAGTTCAAAGGAAATGATTCAACCTTACGACCAATCAGATTTTAGCAGAATGAATGCATGTTTACATTTTAAGTAGTAGAAGATGGATTTTTGTTTTGGTATACCTCTCACACCTTACACTTTCATTTTTATAAAATCTGTTCTTAAATCAAAATTTTGATTTAACTTTGTAACTTAATTTCCAGGTTTAATTTGACTTTATTGCGAATCCTGTCTTTAGTTCTCTTTGTTGTCTTACTTTAGTTGCATTTTCTAGTGTAGAAATTTTTTAGGTTGATCTTGTGAACGATTTCGATTGAATTGGTACTCGAGAACAGAAATTTCTCAATTTATAATAAATAAAATAAACAAATTAATCATTTGCTCCTATATATTTATAATGTATAAATTTGTATACTTGAATAAATGTAAAAATTTATAAAATTTTTATACACACACACACACACACACAAAAAAAAAACTGGATATATTTTCCCACCATCTCTATTGTTTACAAATGTTAAATGAAATATGAACAAGTCATATACATATGATATAATTTGCTATAATAAATTGCACCTGTAACCATCTACAGACGTTTATCACTGTAGTGCTTTAAAACAGCGTGTGTAACTCGTACCTTGCTTGACCAGATGCACGCCGTTCTGTTTTTTCTCCCACAATCCATAGCACCGGCCCCCCTGGCTGCAGCGGATGGTGTTGTTTTCCAGGAAGACACGCCCCTCTCCCCCTCCATCGATGCGCTTGGAGAGATCCTGATGCTCTGTATACGCGCACTCCCTCTCCTCACTCTGAGCGGCTACGCGGGAAGACAAACACAGAGTCACCGTCTAGTGAAAATGGAATATTCTCTTATTTTCCATTTTATGACCCTGAGGTCAAGGTTTATTTACAACAAACATACAACGGTCGAGCACGAACACTAGAGGGGACAAGCGGAATTCTAATAGGAGGAACAGCAAAAAAGTGATGGAATCAGAAAATGTCTAAAATAAATGTTGTGCTGCTACGGGAAAATAATCACCATCAGGGTGGACGTGATGAAGCAGAGTCACTTACTGTACGGCTCTGGAGACTATTTGGTTAACTTCATCTAATGTGTTATTTTCTCTCTCTCTCTCTCTCTCTCTCTCTCCTATATCCGTACCACTCTGTCCATCTTTTAAAACTGATGATTAATGGATGGGTTTCAGCACTAGAGAATGTAAACACTAATAAAGGCCCAACTCTGCCTCGTGCATGTGCGCAAACAAAAACACGCACACACACACGCACACACACACTACAACCCACCATATGAGTCACACACATATTTTCAGCCCAGAAAATACAAACACGTCAAAATAACATGAATATGCTTTAAAAAAAGGATAAGCTGAAAATAATACCAAATAATATAAAACATCAACAACAACAACAATAATAATAATAATAATAATGCTTGAAAATTACCATAATATTTTCACAACCTTTAAATCATTAACTTCATTAAACAGGAAATCAGGAATATATACAAACATGATTGTCTTATAAAGTTAAAAAAACTAAGCAATTTAATGATGTAACCTTCTGACCAATCAGATTTCAGAATTAGAAGAAGAAGAACTGAACACTGAAACAGTTCCTGAAATCAACGGTTTTAGTGCGTTTTTATGAACACTGTGTCATGATTATTTACTCATTATTAAATCTCAGTGTCACTAAAACACATTTACGTGTCACCTGAAGTTATTTTAAGATAAGATTGTCGTTAATGACGAGGATTATTTCACTAGTTTAACCGCTTGTCTAGAAATTGAAAAAGACCAACAAGTACAGTACATGAGTCACTCTGGTTTATTTGGGCATTGAGGAGGCCGTCTTGCCTTTCAGCACTGAGAGAGAGCTTTTGATATATATTTATATATTTTTTTCTTTCTTTTGCCCAAAGTTACAAATTTCATTTTTTTTTTCTACATATTTGTTTCCTCCTCCCTTTCAGGTCTCTGTACAAACTGAATGTGTTGCAGAAACATTTTATAATAATAGAATTGAGGACATTGTCTTTTGGGCTACGTTACAAGTCACATTGCTAAATTCTCTGATCAGATTGGATTTGCATGTCATAGCGGTTCTCACTCACTCACTCACTCTCACTCATCTTCTATACCACTTCTATACTACTATATTTTTTTTGCATTTTGTGCAAGATTTAGTGAAGACATACAGTAATACAGTGCGTCGCAAGAACGTTATCAAGGACGGTAGCAAGAAGAAAACGGAGCCGCTTTCAGTTTGGTTTTTAAAGCAGCCAGTGCCGAGAGGTTAAGTGAGGTTTAATGTCTATTTATTTCAGATTTTACTTCATTTACATATCTTTCCTAAATGTTTCGATTGCTTTTTATGTGCAAAAAATATGATTATAGTCTTGCAAACTGGTAATATTGATAATATTTTTGGGTGGCTGGAACGGATTATCTGCATTTACATTATTTCCTATAGGAAAATGTGTCTCGCAATATGAAATTTCACCTTAAGAACTCGCCTCTGGAACGGATTGTAGTTAAATGTACTCATACACCTAAAATTTACAAGTTTCAGTCAAACGTTGCTTTGCATTACTTACCAGATGAGCAGTTCTAATATTAAAAGCACTCTTTTTGTGGTTTTAAACGCTGATTAAATAAAAAAAATACAAGTTGAGCTCTATTACAGCCTAAACACTACACTGTTCTACTGTATAATTAATAGATTTGTATCCACCACATTATTTTTTTAAATAAATCTAAATAAATTATTATTAATCTGTGGTTGTTGCTGTTGTTATTCTATAATGTATTTAGAGTATTTCAATAAAACCAGAATTTTAATGCATGCTACACGACCGCAAATTTAACGAGGTATGCTGCTGAAACGAGCGATTAATGATTAATTATTTATGCTCTTCCTGTGTGGGTTTTTTTTTTTTTCACACTGTGACAGAGCAAAGGAACTTCAAGCCAACTCGCTAATCTGTCCATCCATCCATACTTTCATCCATCTGCTGCACACTCAGCCGAGTTACAGCACATCAAGAATCAGGAAAAACATTGTGTGTGTGTGTGTGTGTGGTGTGTGTGTGTGTGTGTGTGTGGATAAGAGAGAGAGCGAAAGATGTTACATCACCACTATGAAGCAAGAAAGATAAAAGCGTTGTGACTCATGACTTCACATGAGTTAGAACTGACGTTTCTATGGTAACGAAACATTCGACAATTCGGCGAAGGTTTGTGTGATTAGCGGGGTCTGTCCTCATTACATGGCATCCAACAGTCTCACACACACACAAAAGCACGCATGCACTGGGCTTTTAAACCTCTTAAGTCATCTTCTGTTCTGTCTGCAAAAGTATTGGCCCCCATCTTTTCCATGGATAAAATTTTTTTTTTCTTCAAATATCTGTTTCGCAGAATCCGGTTTCTTAAAATGTGGTTGTAACTGACATAATATTGAGTCGACAGCTAGTAACAGTTGCTAGGATTGATGTGAATTATAACTGCAAGCTGTTTATGTTTCAAGGATCCAGCCCTTGTTGGATTCTTCAATCTCTTTGTCACAAATCTCAATAGTGTTCAGAAAAATATACTACTGTGCCATTAATCTCAAACATTTAAAATTAATAATATTTTACTTTAAAAGCACTGAATGCACAAAGGTGTCTCATGATTTCTGATCGCATTGGCTGCACCGAGGCTTCTAGTGATGCATTATTTATAATTGATATGGGTAATTTCCATTGTGCACAATAATTTCACTGGACATGTCAATTAAGTAGATGTTCAGACACACACACACACACACACACACACAAATAAACACACTGGACAGTTTCATGTTTAATGTGGACGAATAGTATTTTAAAGGCTCAGGCGAGCCAGCCAGGAGGAACTGGTCATCTTTCTCATTATAGGTATTTGTTGCTTAACGTCTGTCTACCAGTCAAAAGATTGGAAACACCTTATAACTCCATTGTCTTTATTTCTTTCTACACTGTAAATCAATGCTGAAGGCGTTTATCCAAAATACACAATAATCTGCTTTGAAGAGTTGATATTGAGATGTATATCTGCTACTTAAGATCTGTAAATCCTTCATAACGCCTCTAATGTGAGGTGCTGGTTGTAAATTGGTAATTTCTGAGGCTGGTGACTCAAAATGAAGTTATTGTCTTGCTTCCTGGGAAGGTCTTCAAGGTGCTTGATAGGTTTTGTAAATGCACTTGACACAATACTGTCTAGCAAGAATTCCAGAACAGCTGACCTTCGTGTCTCTAAATAACAACCGATTGTTATGTGCCATATGTGTAATTTCATAGTTCTATAATCAGCAAAAAAAGAAACGTCCTCTGACTTTCAACTGTTTTTACTTTCAGTAAACTTAATGTGTAAATATTTGTATGAACACTAAAAGAGTTGACACCATAAGACATAAACTAAAAATGTTTCCCAATGTGTCCCTGAATGAAGGGAGGCTCAAAATCAGTCAGTACCAGTCAGTATCTGGTGGCCACCAGCTGCTTGAAGTACTGCAGTGCATCTCCTCCTCATGGACTGGACCAGATTTGTCAGTTCTTGCTGTGAGATGGAGGGATTGTGTGTTCCTGGTGTGACTCGGGCAGTTGTTGTGGCCATCCTGTACCTGTCACGCAGGTGTGATATTCGGATGTACCCATCCTGTGCAGGTGTTGTTACACGTGGTCTTCCACTGCGAGGATGATCAGCTGTCCTTCCTGTCTCCCTGTAGCGCCGTCTTAGGCGTCTCACAGTGCGGACATGGCGATTTATTGCCCTATAGCCACATCAGCAGTCCTCATGCCTCCCTGCAGCATGCCTAATGCACGTTCACGCAGATGAGCAGGGACCCTGGACATCTTTCTTTGGGTGTTTTTCACAGTCGGTAGACGAGTCTCTTTAGTGTCCTGCGTTTTTACAACTGTGACCTTAAATGCCTACTTTCTGTAAGCTGTTAAGGTCTTAACGACCATTCCACAGGTGCATGTTAATTAATTGATTATGGTTAATTGAACATGCATGGAAAACATTGTTTAAACCCTTTACAATGAAGATCTGTCAAGTTATTTGGATTTTTACAATATTATTGTTAGTTGTAAGTTGAATGAAATGTGATGGTTTAATTGCAGGAGATTCCCAAACACACTCTATGAAGGGAATGCAGCCTCATATCTCTTGTGCACAAAGATCTTATGTACTGTATATGTTAAAGTGTTAAAGTGGAAGTGAAACAAAAGGTTATTAACCCTTAGAGCCAAGCGGCACGGATCCGTGCAAGTAACACAGCGTTGGTCAATGACCGATTAAAAAAAAAAAAAAAGTTTAAATGCTTATGCAGAAGTCCTGCCACTTATACAGAAGTGTGTGTCAGTGGGGGAGACCTCAGACACCGAACTTTTTTCAGATATGTCAGGTAGAACCAATCTGAACCAATCTTATATGAGAGCTGTAAGACAGTGGTGAGATGTGCTGCAGGTGTGACAGAAGAGTTCAAGGTGGAGGTGGGTCTGCATCAAGGATCGGCTCTAAGCCCCTTTTTGTTTGCTTTAGTGATGGACAGGATGACAGATGAAGTTAGACAGGAGTCTCCATGGTCTATGATGTTTGCAGATGACATTGTGCTTTGTAGCGAGAGCAGGGAACAGGTAGAGGAAAATTTGGAGAGGTGGAGGTACGCTCTGGAAAGCAGAGGAATGAAGGTTAGCTGCAGCAAGACGGAATACATGTGTGTGAATGAGAGGGACCCAAGAGGAACAGTGAGGCTACAGGGAGCAGAGGTAAAGAAGGTGCAGGATTTTAAGTACTTAGGGTCAACGGTCGAGAGCAATGGAGAGTGTTCAAAGGAGGTGAAGAGACGAGTACAGGCAGGTTGGAATGGGTGGAGAAAAGTGTCAGGTGTGTTGTGCGATAAAAGAGCATCAGCGAGAATGAAAGGAAAGGTGTACAGCACAGTGGTGAGACCAGCGATGCTCTGCGGCTTAGAGACAGTGGCACTGAAGAAAAGACAGGAGGCAGAGCTGGAGGTAGCAGAGCTGAAGATGTTGAGGTTCTCCTTGGGAGTGACAAGGATGGATAGGATCAAGAATCAGTTCATCAGAGGGACAACCCATGTGAGATGTTTTGGAGATAAAGTCAGAGAGGCCAGATTGAGGTGGTTTGGACATGTTCAGAGGAGAGATGGTGAATATATCGGTAGAAGGATGCTGAGGTTGGAACTGCCAGGCAGGAGGTCTAGAGGAAGACCAAAGAGGAGATTTATGGATGCAGTGAGAGAGGACATGAAGTTAGTTGGTGTGAGAGAAGAGGATGCAGAGGACAGGGTTAAATGGAGGCAGATGATTCGCTGTGGCGACCCCTGAAAGGGAACAGCCGAAAGACAAAGAAGAAGAAGAAGGTAGAACCAATCATATCATTCATGTAAAGTTTTACAGCTACTGGAATACAGGAATGATGTCACTAAAAGGTGGAACGAATCAAATGAATGTATTATTATTATTATTATTATTATGTTTTTCCATTAAAACAAACAAAAACAACCATAGAAACATGTGATCATAAATACAGTATCTGTGCTATTTCTTTGCCTATGTGTCCCATTAAAAAAATTGCACAGTCATGTTTGTATAATTGGCTAAAATTAACTAAAATTAATTTCATATATTGCCTAGGATGTGCTGAAGAAAAAACTGTAACTCTATAACACACAATCCTGAGCTCTATATCCTGTACATATACGTATGTGCTCTGGGTTTTAAGTGCTACACAACACAAAGATGGAGAATCAGTGAATGATATTTCTTACGTTTTAGCATCGTCATACTCGAAAATCATTCAAATAAAATAAAAAAATAATAAAATGAAAATGTAAAGCTGCAAGCTTCAGTGAAAGCTACGTTGCTACCAAAAATTAAAGTGCACTAAAAAGTGAATAAATACAAGATAAAATTCCGCCTGACTCCTGAGTCTAACTTTAGACGCTCACACACCAGGGTCCTACAATCACAGGTCAATCCTTTATACAGTACATATATTTTAATGTGTAAATAATTGAAGTCTCAGTGCCCAAACCCCTGCTACTGGCTGCAGTGCAACATTCAATTTCACTGGACATATTGTTACAGTATATATACGTTAACCAATTAACCATTGCAGCTAACATGTGTAATCAGTGGACATTTGATCGATTGTTAATCTAAGCAACTATGAGTAACGGTTAGCATGCAGAACAGGGTGGATAGTCAGAAAAGATGCCATTGACTGGTTTTGTGTCAATAGAATGAAGCATGTGGTAGCACAAGACCTTTCGACAAAATGGGAAGAAAAATCCAACAAGAACTCTTTTATTTATCTAAGGAGAGATTAAACAATAAAAAGAAACAATTTTATGCAAACTAACGATTTTTTGATTGCTCTTTTGCAGATATGATCACAGACGTTGCGATACAAGTGAAAGAATATAACAGAAATAAAACAGAAAGTTATGACTTGAAAGAACACGTGTTCAAGGTCTGGAGGCTGGTATTGTTCTTTGAAGTCAGCCATCTTGTTTTATTCTGTACAATATCCTTACAATAACGGAGGCCTGGTGTGTTGGGTGTGTGTGTGTGTGTGTGTGTGTGTGTGTGTGTGTGTGTGTGTGTGTGTGTGTGTGTGAAAGCTGAACATAAGCACAATAAGCACACTGCAGAACCAAATCAAGCCCTCGTGCTCTGTTTACTGTGCAGATCTGCAACTATTTCCGTCACGTCTCTCTCATACACACACACACACACACACAGACACACACACACACATAGACACACACGTTTCGTTTCTTTCCTGTCCACAAGGAAGGTCAGCGCTGAAATTATTTGCATGGGGAACAATGCCGGGCCTTCCTGCACCTCCTTCTGGAAGTGCTTTATGGATTCTTTCTAGCAAGCTAGCTGTGTGTGTGTGTGTGTGTGTGTGTGTGTGTGTATGGGTGTGTGTGCATATGGGTGTGTGTCTATGTTGTATGTGTGGGAAACAGAGGCCTTTTTATTTCTTATATACTAAATACATTTCATATATCATACATCGGATATATTTTTATATCAGAAACCACAAATGTACTGTTTATATGTTACAAAAAAAAAACTGTGATGAGACAGTGTGAGGTCATGATATCGATGGAGTGAGAAATGACATCACAATACACAAGATATCATACATCCTGACGTTACTTTTAAAACTGTATATATACTGTAAGTGCTGGACATGGAATAGTAGTAGTGTTATGTACATCCTGTTCTATTTCAATTATTAATGCTAAATTATTACTGTAGGTATTAAACTCATGATTATCATTTCAATAATATCTTCCATTCTGCTTTGTTAGCAAACCTGATGTACAGTATTGGTATCATGACATATATATTGAGCTGTACAGTATGAATACCTACAGTAGCATTTATGATATTACTATGTTAAATTTTTTTCTTGTAGATTTTATTAAAAAATTGTTATTATTAGGATAGAAACAGAAAGTATACAAGAATTAAGACTTACCAGTAACAGGACTGAGCAGAACCAGAGCAAAAAGACTGGCATGGAGGACTGTCATGTCTCCTGACTGTTTTTTATCCATCTTCATAGAATGAAAAAAATATTTGTTTAAAAAATAATTATATAATAATAATTTTAAAAAATCTGGATGTTGAAATTCTTTGAAAGTAAAAATAAAGAGTTGGAAACACGTATAGAATGTAGAATAGATTTCTTGAAAAACAAACAGTGGATTATGAATATATTCTTAATAATAAGGTTAAGATGAATAAATACATTAATTAATTGATTGATAAGGTTAAGTCCATAAAATGAGGCTGTAGGATGATCCAGGCTGCTCAAGAAGAAGAACAACAATCGAGGTGGGAAAAAAAAAACACATCAGATGTAAATGTAATTCTTTCAATCCGACACAACTTTGCCGTTTGCTTTTGTTCCTGGAAATTGAATTAAACAGAAAGTAACAAAGATCAAAGGATCCGTCAAGCCGGAATCATCCGGAAATGATTTCCTCAATCCAGGATCCTCCTTCTTCATCTCCGAGATGAAAAAGAAACAGCTGCTTTGAGGAGGAGAACATCTCCACCACCCTGTCGGGGCTCGGCTCTGCGCTTCATCCTGCGCGCGTCCCTGCGCGTGCCGTTTGATCTGGAGCGCGAGTGCGTTGACAGCGCGGCCGTGTTTGCGACGCAGCCCTCACGAGCCGAGCCGCGCGCGCTGTCGGGAGATCCGGACTCCAGACAGGCGGCGGGAAACGCCTCGATCATCCCGGAGAGTCTCCAGAGAGCCGATTGTTCATGCTGCGCGTATTACAGCGAGGCGGGCTGACAGACCCGCGGTGGCGCCATCTAGAGGCAGAGTCCCGATATTACAGAAATAATCATAATTAAAAATCCATACATTTTCTATTTTCTGCAGGGGCCTTGGGGGACATGTCTCTGGGAATCCAGGGGACACCCTGCATGGGGTGCTGATCTATCACAGGAGCATCGATCAAACCCACAAATCACGGGGAGAACATGCAAACTCCATGCTCAAAGGGTGGAAAATGGGATTTGAACTCCCGACAGTTGTGAGTGTTATACCCATCCATGGGATGTCTGATTTTCTCCAAAAAAAAAAAAAAAAGGGCCTAGAACTGTTTTATTATTATTTATTTATTTAATGTGCCATTATGTGGCAAAACGGCTTAGTGGTTAGCACTGTAGGCTCGTACCTCCGGTATCCGGGTTCGATTCCCACCTCGGGGTCTGTGTGCATGGAATTTACATGTTCTTGCTTGCGTTTCCTCCAGATTCTTCATGCAGTGCAAAGACTTCCATTGCGTAAGTGTGTGTGTGTGCCTTGCGATGGATTGGCACCCTGTCCAGGGTGTACCATTCCACGGCTGATGGTGAAATTCAGACTACCAACCCTGGAGATGTGGAGCGACAGTTCTGAGTATTATACCAATCCAGGAGATGTCTGATCTTCTCCAAAAAAAAGGGGCCTGGAACTGTTTATAATGGTTTTATGTTCTTGTACTACAATCATATTTAATCAGTGGTGTCAAAAGTATTCACATTCATTACTTGAGTAGAAGTATAGATACTAGGGTTCAAAAATACTTAAGTAAAAGTACTGGTTTCAAAACTACTTAAAGTATAAAAGTAAAAGTACCGTGAGGGGCGAAAAAAGCAGTAAGGTCTCGCTTTCTGATCATGCGACGGGGGGGGGGGGGGGGGGGGGGGGTACGAGGTGTTGTGCGCGTTCTGATCATAAAAATAGAGTAACGAGGCTATTTTTAAAATGTAAGGAGTAGAAAGTACAGATAATTGCTTAAAAATGTAAGGAGTAGAAGTAAAAAGTCGGCTGAAAAATAATTACTCCAGTAAAGTATAGATACTAAAAATTTCTACTTAAGTAAGGTAACAAAGTATTTGTACTTCGTTACTTGACACCTCTGTATTTAATGCACCATATCTCTCCAAAGTATGCATGTTGCACCACATGGTTCAAGCAGAATGTTGTTTTATCGCTACTGAATACTGTACTATACACATCACACATCAACATTACCTAAAAGGAAAAAAAAAACGAAAAATCCATACATTTTCTGCAGGAGAATGTCTCTAGAAACTCTGGATTGGGTGCCGACCCTCTGCATTCTACAAAACCCCAAAATCAGCATGTTTGAGGAAACCCACAAAGCGCTGGGAGAACATGCAAAATCTGAAGGTGGGATTCAGGCCCCATCCCTGGAGGTGTACAGCAACAGTTCTAAGTGCTATACCAATGTCTAATAATGATGTCTAATCTTCTCCAAAAGTGGCCTGGAACTGTTCACAATGTTTTTATTTTCTTGCACTATAATCATATTTAATGCGCATAAGTGTGTATGCTGCACCACATGGTCTAAGGAGGACGTTGTCTCATCTCTACTTCATAATGTACACTACACTTCCAATCTAAAATGTAGACACCTCGCCTTTTAATTGATGTGCATTGAACACGGTTTTACGAAAACGAAAAGTCTTGGTTTACGGGTACCGAGAATCATGTATCAGGCATGAGCTTCTTGTTTTGATGCTGAGCGTCACGTGATCACAACTGAGCCAACGGTTTTTCTCTCTCTTGCGCTGCGGAATTGTGGGTAATTGTCTCACACACATACACACACACACACACACACACACACACAGACTCTTTCTCTCTGCTCTGCACAGAAACACTGCTCTGTCACGTTTTTTTTCAAAGGTAAAGTGCAGGTTAATTTGTTTTATTTTGACTTTACAGCAGTGATTCCGTTAGTGTGTCGCTCAATCGAGTGTCATTACAGAGATTTCTTGTGCATTTTCCCGATAAAACAGTGTTTCTGTTGTGTGCGCGCGTGTGTGAAAAGAGTGGAGGAAGGGTAACTGTGTAAGACGAGAAGGGGGAGAGGGGAGCTTACTTTAGATTCACACACACACACACACACAGCGCCTGCTTAATGTAAAGTGCAGGTTAATTTGTTTTATTTTTACTTAATATTTTGTATTAATTATTTTTATGTATTTATTTTTTTGGGCTGTAGAACGAATAATTTGAGTTTCCATTATTTCTTATGGGAAGGTTCAATTTGGTTTACAAGTGTTTTGAAGTACGAGCCCGCTTCCGGAACGAATTATGCTCGTAATCCAAGGTTCCACTGTATTATTTTCTACATTGTAGAACAATGCTGAAGGCATCTCTAATATATTTCATATTACAGCTGCCTTCAGCATTGTTTTCTCCAAACAGCTGATGATAAGATGTTGAGATGTTTCTCCTGCTTGCCCTCATTGTTGCATTCCTGCAGCCTCTAATCTGAGGTGTATAGTTAATTGGTGATTTCTAAGGCTGGTAGCTCTCGATGAACTTCACAGACACAGCAGAGGGACGTCCTGGTCTTCCTTTGCTGGGACACTCCTCATGAGATCCGGATTCATCAGTGTTGAAGATTCTGTACATTCAACGTTATTGGATTTTATTTCCAGATGGAGCTGGAGCTTCATGTCTTAAAGTAATAATGAAGTGTTTTTTTTTCTCTTTATTTAGTTACTTAATCATGTCATGTGAGTTATTTCATGTGTTTGATTTTGTTCTACAAAGGAAACATTAAATAAAAAAAGAAAAGAAAAGGATATTGTATTTGGCTGAGATGAAAATAAAACTTGACTTGACTCAGGTAAGACCTTTAGAAGCGCCCTTTTTAATTTTTTAAAAGTAAAAATGCAGCACTGATATAAATCATTACTTATCATAAATACATGATAAATGATAAATATAGGTGTAAGCAACGATGTACCGGGTTTGACATGTATACATGGCGGTAGCCTCATGTACATGTTATCATAAGGCCAATTTCAGTGCTTAGGCCCTAATAATAATAATAATAATAATCATGACATTTTGTCTAGGTGTGTCATAGAGAGATATAAATGAATGCAGAAATTTGTACACCCTAAACATGTCAAATGTAATTTAAAAAGTTATATAATAAAATAAAAAAAAAACTCTATTAGAAAGATCTCTTTCTAATAATGAAGGTCTTTTTTTCTTTTGGTAATGACGTTGAATTGACCTGGGGTGCGAAAAGCTAAATAACACATAAATTAGTACATAAAAATAAACAATGAAGGCGAGACATTTAAGGCAGGTTAGTGTTTTATTCTTCATCATCATCATCATCATCATCATCATTCTTCTTCAATCAAATCACAACCCTGAAAGAAAAGTAGCATGACTTTCACACAGGAATCATATTATTAGTTTAATTTAAGGTGCTTTTTTGCCTAAATGTTGTTGTTTTTTTTTCAATACATACAGTCCTTGTGCTTTAAATGTAAAAAATAAATAAATAAATCACATTGTTTTTTACTCCAGTTGAATCTTTTATTATTATTATTATCTTAAAGCATGTTAATCATTTAATATTATGAATTATTCCAGGTCTGATGTAATGATGACTCCCCCTGCTGGTGTGATGGTGGTACTACACCATGTGCAGGAATGAACAAATACATGCTGGTGCAGGAGGCAGGATGTGCTTCAGCAGCATGATACTAAATATCACATACTTACCTTCACACACAGGGACAGAAGACATCACACTCTGTAATATAAATAAAAACATGCACTCAATCACTTTACAGTGAGTACTAAGTAGAACCCTGTGTAAGCCCCTGATCCTGCAGCGATAGTTACAGGAGTAACCCGAGCTCTGGGTGGAAGCAGGAACGCAGAGGCTGTTGAGATCCGTCCCTTACTGAATTCACAGCACTGCGGTATAATCCAACACAACACAACTCAATTTAAAGCAGCACAATCCAAAACAGCACATCACAACCCAAACAATTACAGCACATCACAACGTAATACAAAACAGCGCAACCCAAAGCAGAACAGCACAACAACAACACACCACAACAAAGTCCAACACAATAAAACCCTACCAATTACAACACAGCACAACACAACACAACAAAACACCCAATACAACACAAGTCAGTTTAAAGCAGCACAACACAACATAGCACAATACGGCACAACCCAAGAGAAACCAACACAATTTGACTCAACACAACTCAATCTAGCTCAACCGGATAGAACACAACACAACAAAACTCGACACAACCTGATAAAATACAAAACTAAACACAACATAACACAATCCAAAACAACACGACCCCAAAAACAGCACAACAACCCCGCCTCCCCCCAAAACACACACACACACACACACACACACACACACAGAGAAAAAGAAACAGCGCAGCTGCGTCACTTTAATGCGCATCAGCAGCATCAGCAGCAGCTCGACGACGCCCATAGCAACCCGCTCTCCTCCTCCTCCTCCTCCTCCTCCCTGTTTTTCTCCCAGCAGCTGCTCTCACAGGATTAATCCCTCCGTCTCTCAGTGATCTGCCCGAGCCGCATCCATCCATCCTGCCTGCTTCACCTCGGCCTCGCGCTGCTCTTCTCCATCCACAGCGCCATGAACATTTTCGCTGCATCTGCAGAAGGTATTGTAACACACACACACACACACACACACACATACACAAAAGCCTTTATTCCTCCTTTATTCACACCTCATGCATTAATTCTGGATTCTGCTCTAATCAGATGCGCATTCTTGTTATTTGGTTGGTATTGTTGTTATCGCCACATCTTACTGTATACTGCATCCTGTAACCTGCATCCTGTGTATCAGGTGACGCTGTGAATGTTTTTGTGTTTTTATCTCATGCATATGGCGGCTCATGCTGCAGAGACGTCTCTCTCAATCTCTCTCATTCTTTTCATCGCATGCTCCGTTTCAATGCATTTATTTATTTGATTTATTGTATTTTTATCCACTGCTTACATCACTCGAGAACCTAATTCGCGTTTATTTGCCCCCCCCCCCCATTTATTATTTTTTTTATTCCCGTATAGCAGACCATAATAATAAGAATTTATTATAAGGAGCCGCAGCAGGAGCTGAGGGTTAGCCCATCGTCGCCTCTCGCAGGGGTGCACGGATTCTCCAGACTGTAATATTCAGCTTTCTAATTGGTCTAATTCCTATTTGTGTGACTGTAATAGACTAGATTCTTGTTAGAACACCTGGGTCGGCACCTACCATTGAGTAATTTTGATCCACTTGATCAGGATTAGTAGTGATATAATGTGCCCCCCCCCCCAACACCCAACCCCGAACCCCCTGCTCTGGGGCGAATCAGGATCAAAGGCAGGAACGCTGAGGTATAAATGTGTGGCCCAAAAATAGTGTCACAGTTGCTGCTGCTGATGGGTGAGTGTTCCTAGCCCATCTGTATATCATCATCATCATCATCATTGAGTTGCTGTTGTTGATGTTTTTTTGCTTTGATTTACCTTTTATTGAATTGGGTTAGACATTGATATGAAAAAGACCTGACGCAACACAAGACAAGATACAAAAACATGAAATGTAAAAAAAAATAAATAAATAAAATAACCTTTACTGAAGCCTCCCTGGGAAATAAAATATAAAAATCTTTATTACAAAAATTACTTCTTTACTTCTTGAATGAATTCGGTTTAAAACATAACTACTACAACATTTAACAAAAATGGACATGCGTATTATTATTATTATTATTATTATTATTATTATGGGTAGTAATAGTGTAAGTGGTGTTACTCCTATTAGTAGTATTAATAGTAGCAGTAGTGTAACATTACAGTAGCCATAGTAGTCATATAAAAGCTAGTAACAGTAGACTTAGTGTACTAGTAGATATAGTAAGAAAAATATTAGCAAAAGTGGGAATTTAAGTAATAGCAGTAATAAAAGCAGCAGCGGCATGGAGTATTAGAATCACACTTAATAAGAGTCACAGCAGTAGTGATCGCAGTAACAGTAACAGTAGCAATAAGAGTAACAGCAGTAGGAATGAGTAGTACCAGAAGTGGTAATGGTACTAGTATCGACACTAGTGGTATTACTAATGCTATTACTTGTGCTAACAACAATAACAAGAGTAATAATAACATTAGCAGTAGTAGTAACAGTAGTAATACAAGTAACAACACTATCAATAGCAGTAGTAACAAGTGTAATAAAAAATAATAACAGCAGTAATAGTAGCAGTAATAACATCAATAATAGAAGCAGTAATAATAGCAATAGTGCCAATAGCAGTAGTAATAACAGCAAGATTAGCATTAGTAATATGAGTATTAACGCTAATAATAGAAGCAGTAACAAGTGCGATAAAAACAGGAACAGCAGTAATAGTAGCAGTAATAACATTAATAATAGAAGCAGTAATAAGTGTAATAGTGTCAATAGCAGTAGTAATTGCAGTAGTCATGAGAGTAATATCACTAGTAACAGCAGCAGTAATAACAACAGTACTAGCAAAAGTAATAAAAGTAATAGCACTAATAATAGATGCAATAACAAGTGTAATATAAATAGAACAGCAGTAATAGTAGCAGTAATAAGAGTAATAGCGGCAGTAATAGCACTAGTAACAGCAAGAGTAATAAAAGCAGCTGGAATTAAAGCAGTAAGAGTTTTTGCTTGTATTCCCCCCTTTATTAAACCAGTTTAGACATTGATAGAAAAACGATCCATCACAATAACATTAAATCAATGAATCAAGCACAGGTTGTTATGTCACTCATCCATATAGGAACCTCTGTAGAATTACATTACTAGGGTCTGTGGTGGCCGATGGTGACCAGAGTATTTATTCCCATGTTACGGCCGTGGTAGGACCTCCAGTCAACATTCACACACTCATTCACACACTATGGGCAATTTGGGGACTCCAGTTAGCCTAATCTGCACCTCATTGGACTGTTGGAGGAAACCGGAGTATGCGAAGGAAACCCACTAAAAATGGGGAGAACATGCAAACTCCATGCACACAGACCCCGAGACGGGAATCGAACCCTGGAAGTGCAAGGTGACAGTGCTAACCATCACGCCACCGTGCCAAACTCAAGCCAACAACTTCCAAAATAATACAATGTCTAATCAGAATGTAAACATTTTTGGTTCTGCTCGCTGTGAAACGTTTAATCTGCTGGAAATACAACAGAAGTTGTTGTTTCGTTTCCCCCTTTGCGTTGAGATTAGCTCAGGCTTCACATTGATTTCTGGCAAATCCTGCCTTTGCTCATTTTGATTGCTTACAAGAATCCAGTCTCATCTATGATTCCTCGGACGCTTTACTCGGTAAACTGTGAAATGGCGAGCCGATCAGAGCTCCTTCCTCATTCAGTGAGACCCTGTGCATGAAAGTCTGCAGTCATGGCAGATGAGTGCGTGTCGTTTGTTCTCACAGAGATCACAGATCAGCAAAATCTCCCTCATGAAAACTCATCACGTCTAACTGATGTTACCTCCATGCGGGGCAAATGCTCACAAAAGTGTTTGTCTAACAGTTGAGGAAGATCGTCAAAGGTTTACACCCCTCTCTTATAATCTGATCAGATCTGTATTGTTTCTACTCCGATTGGCCGCTTATTGTGATTAGTAGTGGAACATTAGGGTCCATGTAAACGCACCCTACTGGTATGGTGAAAATTTGCAGAAAGGAGATGTTTATGTTAGAAGGAGATTGATGGAAGGAGTCTCCAGTGTCAGTGCTTTGGAACCGTCAGAAGTTTTCTGAAATTTTCAAAAGAAGGAAATTTACGGTTTTAGGGCTTCGCAGTAACATGACAAACGTCAGGGTCACCTTGCACCTCCAGGGTCCGGGTTCGATTCCCACCTCGTGGTCTGTGTGCATGGAGTTTGTATGTTCTCCCCTCCAGTGCTTGGTGGGTTTCCTTCTGGTTTCCTCTCACAGTCCAAAGACATGATGATTAGGCTAATTGGTGTCACTAACTTGCCCGTAGTGTGTGAATGAGTGTGTGGGAGTGTGTGCATATGTTTGAATGCCATGTTTACAAGGTAAAGTGGTGTAGACGATGAGTGAGTGAGACGATTGCTTAAAGTGTTATTTCCTAACACTCATTGTATAATGACCAGTGTTGGATTGATGCCCTGCGGTGATTATACAGTATATTTCCAGCACAACACGACCCCCGAAAGTGTTAAATCATTATTCTGGATGTTAAGTCGTTGCTGGGGATTTTTGCAGCGTATGCATGTGAACGTGACTTTATTCACATCCAGGCACGATGATGCGTATAATCTGAGATAGAGCATTAACTTTACGCACTGTGGCTGAGGGAATTATTAGCAGCAGGGAGTGTTTACGCGGAGCGGACGTGGGATGAGGATGTGCGAGAGGCGCTGGTTTATCTTCTGATTATTGCAGATACAGAAAAAAACAGTTTTAAAATATTGTAGTGAACGGGAGCGTAGCAGCTTCATCATGTGAAGCTACTGTGGAACAACTGTTGATTTTTTTAAACAGACATAGTGTGACGAGGCTGCGTTTAGCGTTTAGTATTGACGACCAATCCAGAATCCAGCAACGCTTTGATCTAACAGACTCTCTCTCTCTCTCTCTTTATTTTAGCCACACCCCATTTTCTCAGCCCTGACTCTAGCTGAAAGAAAGACCACGCCCCCCACCTGGACTCACCCGACCGATCAGGGACCTGGCAGCTCCGCCCACCCCGCCCTCTCAATGAGGGACAAAGCCACCCAGGTCGGCTGTGAAGATTTCCACAGTGTGCACGTAGAGTTTATACAGCATGTCTGTGATATTAGTTTCTAAATTCTTATTCATCTCTCTCTCTCTCTCTCTCTCTCTCTCTGTGTGAAGACCCCCAGGGCCTGGGTAGACGAGCGCAGGAGGGGTTCTCACAAGCGTTCGGCGTCCTGCGGCAGCACCGACCAACTAAAGGAGGTAAAACCCTTTAACCGGTTCTCCCGGGCAGTACTTAGATTAGGAAGGAAACCGAATAAATACACAGGGATAACCTGAGTAAATACAAAATACAGTTTTTAAAGGTATAATTTCATTTATTAATATCAATCTATCAATATATCTGGCCCTCTGGGAAAATGTATTTGCCCCCTCTTGCTAAATCGTGAATAAGCTGTGATTTTTAGAAAGATAAATTGCACTTGCCACACCCAGGCCTGATTACTGCCAGACCCGTTGAATCAAGAAATCATTTAATTAGCACCTGTCTGTCAAAGTCAAGCAACACCATCTAAACACTGTGTACAGTATATATAAAATACAAAACCAATATATATATATTTTTTGGTTTTATGCATTTCATCCTTTTTTTCTCTCCCAGATTGCAAAATTGCGGCAGCAGCTTCAGCGCAGCAAACGCAGCAGTCGTCATCGACGCGACAAGGAGCGCAAATCGCCTTTCAACGGCAACCATGCTATTATCCAATCACAGGTGCGTGTGAATGTGTATGTGTGTGTGAGCGAGTTCCTGCAATCATGACCTGACCTATAATCTGTCTGGCTGAAATAGATGAAACGGTTTTAGAGTTTTCTGATGCCCCACTTTCCTGAGCATTTGTCCCAGTTACAGTTAGACGTCTCGTCTGAACCCTTTCGAGAGACGTCTGCGAGGACAGCAGCCTCGTTTTCAAATGTGTCACGACATCTAAAGTCATTAGCCCTGAGAGTGACTGAGCTGTCGAGCCCCACGCAGTCAGCGACGCTACTGAAACAATAACGGATTAGGATCTTACTGTATTTGTCCGAGCTGAGCTCACGGAACAATCTTTTTTTTTTTATCCTTTAAATCACAAATCTGTCTTCGTTCCTCTTCACACAGTCTCAGATGCCTAAAACCATCCTGATCCCTATCCCCATTTCCAAGTCGACTGCTCCGCGCTTCCGCAACAGCATCGAGGGCCTCAACCAGGAGATCGAACGCATCATCATACGAGACACGCCGGAGCGCGATGAGGTCATCATTGTGAGTCGTTAACCGTGATGTCTTATACTGTTCGCACGAGCATGCTTTGATTACGGTGATGAGAAAGCGAACGTGTGTGTTTTAGCCGCAGGACGTTCCAGATGGACACCGTGCTCCTCCGCCCCTCCCCCAGCGCAGCAGCAGCACACGCAGCATCGACACACAGACCCCCTCAGGAAGAAGCCTGGGTGGTAACCGTAGCAACAGCAGCAGCCGGGCGGACTCGGTGTCCCCGTCGTACCTCAGCATCCTGAATGATGCGATGGGAAACAGTCCCCTTAACAACGACGACACACTCAATGAGAGCAGGGAGAGAGGTGAGACACACACACAAACACACACACACACAAGTAAACACAGAAATCATTACATGATTGCAGAATGTCTCCTATCCTGTGCGTCTGTAGATCTGGGGCCGTATTCACCCCTGCCCAAGTACGCATCCTCTCCCAAACCCAACAACAGCTACATGTTCAAGCGGGAGCCTCCTGAGGGCTGCGAAAGAGTCAAAGTCTTCGAGGACAACCAGTGAGTACCACCTTCACTGCAGCCTCCCTGGGGACAAAATACAAAAACCCTTATTCTATTGGCAGATTGAATGAGTTCTTGATAAATACATTTTATTTAAACCCTAAACACTAGAACACTTAACTAAATTGGACATAATTATTATTAATATGGGTAGTAATAGCGTAAGTGATATTGCTATTAGTGGTATTAATAAGTGTCTAAATAGTAGCAGTAGTTATAGTAGTGACAGTTGCTATATGAATACTAGTAACAGCAATAGACTTAGTGTACGGTTTGTCGTTGTAACAATAATAGCAAAATTAATACAAGTAATATCAGTAACAAAAGCTGCAGCAGTATGAGTAATAACCGCAGCTATGAGAGTTATAGCAGTGACAATATGAGTAACAGCAGTAGTAATGAGTAGTATCCATAGTAATACATTAGCACTACTATCAGGACAAGAGGAGTAGTAATTACAACTGTAATAAGAGTAATAATGACAATAGCAGTAGTAATTGCAGTAGCGATAAGAGTAATATCACCAGTAACAGCAGTGGTAACAGTGCTAGCAATACTAAGAGTAATAGCAATAATAATAGCAGCAGTAACAATAATAATAAAAGTAGTTACAGAAGTAATATCAGCAATAGAAGTAGTAAGAGTAATTGCACTAGTAACAGCAAGAGTATTAGCACTAGCAACAGAAGCAGTAACAAGTCTAATAGCAATAGCATTAATAACAGCAACAGGAATAACAGCAGTTATAAAAACGACACACTCAACGAGTAATAAGAGTAGTAATGCAATAGCAGTAATAATAAAATTAATAGCACTATGAATAATAGTAGTAATAGCAGTAGAAACAGAAGTAGTAATAGCGGTAATAATAACAGTAGTAATAGCGGAAGTAACAGCAGTAATAACAGAAGTACTAACAGCAAAAGTATTAGCAGTAGTAATAGCAGTAATAACAGAAGTAAAAAGAGGGGTAGTAGTAGCGGTAGTATTTGCAGTAGTAACAGCAGTAGTAACAACAGAAGTAGTAATAGCAGTAGTAGTAGCGGTAGTAATAGCAGTAATAACAGTAGTAGTAACAGCAATAATAACAGTGGTAGTAACAGAAGTAGTAATAGCAGTAATAACAGAAGTAGTAATAACGGTAGTAACAGCGGTAGTAACAGCAGTAATAACAGCAGTAGTAATAACGGTAGTAACAGCGATAGTAACAGCAGTAGTAGCAGCAGTACTAACATCAGTAGTAACAGCAATAGTAAGAACAGTAATAACAGTGGTAGTAATAGCAGTAGTAACATCAGTAGTAAGAGCAGTAATAATAATGGTAGTAACAGCGGTAATAACAAAAGTAGTAACAGCAGTAATAGCAGTAGTAACAGCAGTAGTAATAGCAGTAATAGCAGTAGTAATAGCAGTAATAGCAGTAGTAATAGCAGTAGTAACAGCTGTAGTAACAGCAGTAATAGTAGTAGTAACAGCAGTAGTAACAGCAGCAGTAACAGCAGTAGTAATAGCAGTAGTAACACCAGTAATAGCAGTAGTAATAGCAGTAATAACAGCAGTAGTAATAGCAGTAATAACAGCAGTAGTAATAGCAGTAATAGCAGTAGTAATAGCAGTAATAACAGCAGTAGTAATAGCAGTAGTAATAGCAGTAACAGCAGTAGTAATAGCAGTAATAACAGCAGTAGTAATAGCAGTAATAACAGGAGTAGTAATAGCAGTAATAGCAGTAGTAATAGCAGTAACAGCGGTAGTAATAGCAGTAATAACAGCAGTAGTAATAGCAGTAGTAATAGCAGTAGTAACAGCAGTAGTAATAGCAGTAGTAATAGCAGCAGAAACAGCAGTAGTAACAGCAGTAATAACAGCAGTAGTAACAGCAGTAATAACAGCAGTAGTAACAGCAGTAGTAACAGCAGCAGTAACAGCAGTAGTAACAGCAGTAATAACAGCAGTAGTAACAGCAGTAGTAAGAGCAGTAATAACAGCAGTAGTAACAGCAGTAGTAACAGCAGTAATAACAGCAGTAGTAACAGCGGTAATAACAGCAGTAGTAACAGCAGTAATAACAGCAGTAATAACAGCAGTAGTAACAGCAGTATTAACAGCAGTAGTAACAGCAGTAATAACAGCAGTAGTAACAGCAGTAGTAACCTCAGCAGTAACAGCAGTAGTAACAGCAGTAATAACAGCAGTAGTAAGAGCAGTAGTAACAGCAGTAGTAACAGCAGTAGTAATAGCAGTAGTAACAGAAGTAATAACAGCAGTAGTAACAGCAGTAGTAATAGCAGTAGTAATAGCAGTAATGGCAGTAGTAATAGCAGTAGTAACAGCAGTAATAGTAGTAGTAACAGCAGTAGTAACAGCAGCAGTAACAGCAGTAGTAATAGCAGTAGTAATAGCAGTAGTAACAGCAGTAATAGCAGTAGTAATAGCAGTAATAACAGCAGTAGTAATAGCAGTAGTAACAGCAGTAATAGCAGTAGTAATAGCAGTAATAACAGCAGTAGTAATAGCAGTAGTAATAGCAGTAATAACAGCAGTAGTAATAGCAGTAATAATAGCAGTAGTAATAGCAGTAATAGCAGTAACAGCGGTAGTAATAGCAGTAGTAACAGCAGTAGTAATAGCAGTAGTAATAGCAGCAGTAACAGCAGTAGTAACAGCAGTAATAACAGCAGTAGTAACAGCAGTAATAACAGCAGTAGTAACAGCAGTAATAACAGCAGTAGTAACAGCAGCAGTAACAGCAGTAGTAACAGCAGTAGTAACAGCAGTAGTAAGAGCAGTAGTAACAGCAGTAGTAACAGCAGTAGTAAGAGCAGTAGTAACAGCAGTAGTAACAGCAGTAGTAAGAGCAGTAGTAACAGCAGTAGTAAGAGCAGCAGTAACAGCAGTAGTAATAGCAGTAGTAATAGCAGTAATAACAGCAGTAGTAATAGCAGAAATAATAGCAGTAGTAATAGCAGTAATAGCAGTAACAGCGGTAGTAATAGCAGTAGTAACAGCAGTAGTAATAGCAGTAGTAATAGCAGCAGTAACAGCAGTAGTAACAGCAGTAATAACAGCAGTAGTAACAGCAGTAATAACAGCAGTAGTAACAGCAGTAATAACAGCAGTAGTAACAGCAGCAGTAACAGCAGTAGTAACAGCAGTAATAACAGCAGTAGTAACAGCAGTAGTAAGAGCAGTAGTAACAGCAGTAGTAACAGCAGTAGTAACAGCAGTAATAACAGCAGTAGTAACAGCAGTAGTAACAGCAGTAGTAAGAGCAGTAGTAACAGCAGTAGTAATAGCAGTAGTAACAGCAGTAGTAACAGCAGCAGTAACAGCAGTAGTAATAGCAGCAGTAACAGCAGTAGTAACAGCAGTAATAACAGCAGTAGTAAGAGCCGTAGTAACAGCAGTAGTAACAGCAGTAGTAAGAGCAGTAGTAACAGCAGTAGTAACAGCAGTAGTAACAGCAGCAGTAGCAGCAGTAGTAATAGCAGTAATAACAGCAGTAGTAGCAGCAGTAGTAACAGCAGTAGTAATAGCAGTAGTAATAGCAGCAGTAACAGCAGTAGTAACAGCAGTAATAACAGCAGTAGTAATAGCAGTAATAACAGCAGTAGTAGCAGCAGTAGTAACAGCAGTAGTAACAGCAGTAGTAATAGCAGTAGTAATAGCAGCAGTAACAGCAGTAGTAAGAGCAGTAGTAGCAGCAGTAGTAACAGCAGTAATAACAGCAGTAATAGCAGTAGTAATAGCAGTAATAACAGCAGTAGTAATAGCAGTAGTAATAGCAGTAATAACAGCAGTAGTAATAGCAGTAATAATAGCAGTAGTAATAGCAGTAATAGCAGTAACAGCGGTAGTAATAGCAGTAGTAACAGCAGTAGTAATAGCAGTAGTAATAGCAGCAGTAACAGCAGTAGTAACAGCAGTAATAACAGCAGTAGTAACAGCAGTAATAACAGCAGTAGTAACAGCAGTAATAACAGCAGTAGTAACAGCAGCAGTAACAGCAGTAGTAACAGCAGTAGTAACAGCAGTAGTAAGAGCAGTAGTAACAGCAGTAGTAACAGCAGTAGTAAGAGCAGTAGTAACAGCAGTAGTAACAGCAGTAGTAAGAGCAGTAGTAACAGCAGTAGTAAGAGCAGTAGTAACAGCAGTAGTAATAGCAGTAGTAATAGCAGTAATAACAGCAGTAGTAATAGCAGTAATAATAGCAGTAGTAATAGCAGTAATAGCAGTAACAGCGGTAGTAATAGCAGTAGTAACAGCAGTAGTAATAGCAGTAGTAATAGCAGCAGTAACAGCAGTAGTAACAGCAGTAGTAACAGCAGTAATAACAGCAGTAGTAACAGCAGTAATAACAGCAGTAGTAACAGCAGCAGTAACAGCAGTAGTAACAGCAGTAGTAACAGCAGTAATAACAGCAGTAGTAACAGCAGTAGTAAGAGCAGTAGTAACAGCAGTAGTAACAGCAGTAGTAACAGCAGTAATAACAGCAGTAGTAACAGCAGTAGTAAGAGCAGTAGTAACAGCAGTAGTAACAGCAGTAGTAAGAGCAGTAGTAACAGCAGTAGTAATAGCAGTAGTAACAGCAGTAGTAACAGCAGCAGTAACAGCAGTAGTAATAGCAGCAGTAACAGCAGTAATAACAGCAGTAGTAAGAGCAGTAGTAACAGCAGTAGTAACAGCAGTAGTAACAGCAGTAATAACAGCAGTAGTAACAGCAGTAGTAACAGCAGTAGTAAGAGCAGTAGTAACAGCAGTAGTAATAGCAGTAGTAACAGCAGTAGTAACAGCAGCAGTAACAGCAGTAGTAATAGCAGCAGTAACAGCAGTAGTAACAGCAGTAATAACAGCAGTAGTAAGAGCCGTAGTAACAGCAGTAGTAACAGCAGTAGTAAGAGCAGTAGTAACAGCAGTAGTAACAGCAGTAGTAACAGCAGCAGTAGCAGCAGTAGTAATAGCAGTAATAACAGCAGTAGTAGCAGCAGTAGTAACAGCAGTAGTAATAGCAGTAGTAATAGCAGCAGTAACAGCAGTAGTAACAGCAGTAATAACAGCAGTAGTAGCAGCAGTAGTAACAGCAGTAGTAATAGCAGTAGTAATAGCAGCAGTAACAGCAGTAGTAACAGCAGTAATAACAGCAGTAGTAATAGCAGTAATAACAGCAGTAGTAGCAGCAGTAGTAACAGCAGTAGTAACAGCAGTAGTAATAGCAGTAGTAATAGCAGCAGTAACAGCAGTAGTAAGAGCAGTAGTAGCAGCAGTAGTAACAGCAGTAATAACAGCAGTAATAGCAGTAGTAATAGCAGTAATAACAGCAGTAGTAATAGCAGTAGTAATAGCAGTAATAACAGCAGTAGTAATAGCAGTAATAATAGCAGTAGTAATAGCAGTAATAGCAGTAACAGCGGTAGTAATAGCAGTAGTAACAGCAGTAGTAATAGCAGTAGTAATAGCAGCAGTAACAGCAGTAGTAACAGCAGTAATAACAGCAGTAGTAACAGCAGTAATAACAGCAGTAGTAACAGCAGCAGTAACAGCAGTAGTAACAGCAGTAGTAACAGCAGTAGTAAGAGCAGTAGTAACAGCAGTAGTAACAGCAGTAGTAAGAGCAGTAGTAACAGCAGTAGTAACAGCAGTAGTAAGAGCAGTAGTAACAGCAGTAGTAAGAGCAGTAGTAACAGCAGTAGTAATAGCAGTAGTAATAGCAGTAATAACAGCAGTAGTAATAGCAGTAATAATAGCAGTAGTAATAGCAGTAATAGCAGTAACAGCGGTAGTAATAGCAGTAGTAACAGCAGTAGTAATAGCAGTAGTAATAGCAGCAGTAACAGCAGTAGTAACAGCAGTAATAACAGCAGTAGTAACAGCAGTAATAACAGCAGTAGTAACAGCAGTAATAACAGCAGTAGTAACAGCAGCAGTAACAGCAGTAGTAACAGCAGTAGTAACAGCAGTAATAACAGCAGTAGTAACAGCAGTAGTAAGAGCAGTAGTAACAGCAGTAGTAACAGCAGTAGTAACAGCAGTAATAACAGCAGTAGTAACAGCAGTAGTAGGCAGTACAAAGCAGTAGTAACAGCAGTAGTAACAGCAGTAGTAAGAGCAGTAGTAACAGCAGTAGTAATAGCAGTAGTAACAGCAGTAGTAACAGCAGCAGTAACAGCAGTAGTAATAGCAGCAGTAACAGCAGTAGTAACAGCAGTAATAACAGCAGTAGTAAGAGCAGTAGTAACAGCAGTAGTAACAGCAGTAGTAATAGCAGCAGTAACAGCAGTAGTAACAGCAGTAATAACAGCAGTAGTAAGAGCAGTAGTAACAGCAGTAGTAACAGCAGTAGTAAGAGCAGTAGTAACAGCAGTAGTAACAGCAGTAGTAACAGCAGCAGTAACAGCAGTAGTAACAGCAGTAATAACAGCAGTAGTAAGAGCAGTAGTAACAGCAGTAGTAACAGCAGTAGTAACAGCAGTAGTAAGAGCCGTAGTAACAGCAGTAGTAACAGCAGTAGTAAGAGCAGTAGTAACAGCAGTAGTAACAGCAGTAGTAACAGCAGCAGTAGCAGCAGTAGTAATAGCAGTAATAACAGCAGTAGTAGCAGCAGTAGTAACAGCAGTAGTAACAGCAGTAGTAATAGCAGTAGTAATAGCAGCAGTAACAGCAGTAGTAACAGCAGTAATAACAGCAGTAGTAACAGCAGTAATAACAGCAGTAGTAACAGCAGTAATAACAGCAGTAGTAACAGCAGTAGTAACAGCAGCAGTAACAGCAGTAGTAACAGCAGTAATAACAGCAGTAGTAACAGCAGTAGTAAGAGCAGTAATAACAGCAGTAGTAACAGCAGTAATAACAGCAGTAGTAACAGCAGTAATAACAGCAGTAGTAACAGCAGTAATAACAGCAGTAGTCACAGCAGTATTAACAGCAGTAGAAACAGCAGTAATAACAGCAGTAGTAACAGCAGTAGTAACCTCAGCAGTAACAGCAGTAGTAACAGCAGTAATAACAGCAGTAGTAACAGCAGTAGTAACAGCAGTAGTAACAGAAGTAATAACAGCAGTAGTAACAGCAGTAGTAGCAGCAGTAGTAACAGCAGTAGTAACAGAAGTAATAACAGCAGTAGTAAGAGCAGTAGTAACAGCAGTAGTAACAGCAGTAGTAACAGCAGTAGTAACAGCAGTAATAACAGCAGTAGTAACAGCAGTAACAGCAGTAGTAACAGCAGTAGTAGCAGCAGTAGTAACAGCAGTAATAACAGCAGTAGTAACAGCAGTAGTAACAGCAGTAGTAACAGCAGCAGTAACAGCAGTAATAACAGCAGTAGTAACAGCAGTAATAACAGCAGTAGTAACAGCAGTAATAACAGCAGTAGTAAGAGCAGTAGTAGCAGCAGTAGTAACAGCAGCAGTAACAGCAGTAATAACAGCAGTAGTAACAGCAGTAATAACAGCAGTAGTAACAGCAGTAATAACAGCAGTAGTAAGAGCAGTAGTAGCAGCAGGAGTAACAGCAGTAGTAACAGCAGTAATAACAGCAGTAGTAACAGCAGTAGTAACAGCAGTAGTAACTGTAGTAGTAACAGCAGTAATAACAGCAGTAGTAACAGCAGTAATAACAGCAGTAGTAAGAGCAGTAGTAGCAGCAGTAGTAACAGCAGTAATAACAGCAGTAGTAAGAGCAGTAGTAACAGCAGTAGTAGCAGCAGTAGTAACAGCAGTAATAACAGCAGCAGTAACAGCAGTAATAACAGCAGTAGTAACAGCAGTAATAACAGCAGTAGTAATAGCAGTAGTAACATCAGTAATAACAGCAGTAGTAACAGCAGTAGTAACAGCAGTAATAACAGCAGTAGTAATAGCAGCAGTAACAGCAGCAGTAACAGCAGTAATAACAGCAGTAGTAACAGCAGTAATAACAGCAGTACTAACAGCAGTAATAACAGCAGTAGTAACAGCAGTAATAACAGCAGTAGTAACAGCAGTAATAACAGCAGTAGTAACAGCAGTAGTAACAGCAGTAGTAACAGCAGTAATAACAGCAGTAGTAACAGCAGTAATAACAGCAGTAGTAAGAGCAGTAGTAGCAGCAGTAGTAACAGCAGTAGTAACAGCAGTAATAACAGCAGTAGTAAGAGCAGTAGTAGCAGCAGTAGTAACAGCAGTAGTAACAGCAGTAGTAACTGTAGTAGTAACAGCAGTAATAACAGCAGTAGTAACAGCAGTAATAACAGCAGTAGTAACAGCAGTAGTAAGAGCAGTAATAACAGCAGTAGTAACAGCAGTAGTAACAGCAGTAATAACAGCAGTAGTAACAGCAGTAGTAACAGCAGTAGTAACAGCAGTAGTAAGAGCAGTAATAACAGCAGTAGTAACAGCAGTAATAACAGCAGTAATAACAGCAGTAGTAACAGCAATAATAACAGCAGTAGTAAGAGCAGTAGTAGCAGCAGTAGTAACAGCAGTAGTAGCAGCAGTAGTAACTGTAGTAGTAACAGCAGTAGTAACAGCAGTAGTAAGAGCAGTAGTAGCAGCAGTAGTAACTGTAGTAGTAACAGCAGTAATAACAGCAGTAGTAAGAGCAGTAGTAGCAGCAGTAGTAACAGCAGTAGTAACAGCAGTAATAACAGCAGTAGTAAGATCAGTAGTAGCAGCAGTAGTAACAGCAGTAGTAACAGCAGTAGTAACTGTAGTAGTAACAGCAGTAATAACAGCAGTAGTAACAGCAGTAATAACAGCAGTAGTAACAGCAGTAATAACAGCAGTAGTAAGAGCAGTAGTAACAGCAGTAGTAGCAGCAGTAGTAACAGCAGTAATAACAGCAGCAGTAACAGCAGTAATAACAGCAGTAGTAACAGCAGTAATAACAGCAGTAGTAATAGCAGTAGTAACAGCAGTAATAACAGCAGTAGTAACAGCAGTAGTAACAGCAGTAATAACAGCAGTAGTAATAGCAGCAGTAACAGCAGCAGTAACAGCAGTAATAACAGCAGTAGTAACAGCAGTAATAACAGCAGTAGTAACAGCAGTAATAACAGCAGTAGTAACAGCAGTAATAACAGCAGTAGTAACAGCAGTAATAACAGCAGTAGTAACAGCAGTAGTAACAGCAGTAATAACAGCAGTAGTAACAGCAGTAATAACAGCAGTAGTAAGAGCAGTAGTAGCAGCAGTAGTAACAGCAGTAGTAACAGCAGTAATAACAGCAGTAGTAAGAGCAGTAGTAGCAGCAGTAGTAACAGCAGTAGTAACAGCAGTAGTAACTGTAGTAGTAACAGCAGTAATAACAGCAGTAGTAACAGCAGTAATAACAGCAGTAGTAACAGCAGTAATAACAGCAGTAGTAACAGCAGTAGTAAGAGCAGTAATAACAGCAGTAGTAACAGCAGTAGTAACAGCAGTAATAACAGCAGTAGTAACAGCAGTAGTAACAGCAGTAGTAACAGCAGTAGTAAGAGCAGTAATAACAGCAGTAGTAACAGCAGTAGTAACAGCAGTAATAACAGCAGTAGTAACAGCAATAATAACAGCAGTAGTAAGAGCAGTAGTAGCAGCAGTAGTAACAGCAGTAGTAGCAGCAGTAGTAACTGTAGTAGTAACAGCAGTAGTAACAGCAGTAGTAAGAGCAGTAGTAACAGCAGTAATAACAGCAGTAGTAAGAGCAGTAGTAACAGCAGTAGTAAGAGCAGTAGTAGCAGCAGTAGTAACTGTAGTAGTAACAGCAGTAATAACAGCAGTAGTAACAGCAGTAATAACAGCAGTAGTAACAGCAGTAATAACAGCAGTAGTAACAGCAGTAGTAAGAGCAGTAATAACAGCAGTAGTAACAGCAGTAGTAACAGCAGTAGTAAGAGCAGTAATAACAGCAGTAGTAACAGCAGTAGTAACAGCAGTAGTAACAGCAGTAGTAAGAGCAGTAATAACAGCAGTAGTAACAGCAGTAATAACAGCAGTAGTAAGAGCAGTAGTAGCAGCAGTAGTAACAGCAGTAGTAGCAGCAGTAGTAACAGCAGTAATAACAGCAGTAGTAACAGCAGTAGTAACAGCAGTAGTAAGAGCAGTAATAACAGCAGTAGTAACAGCAGTAGTAACAGCAGTAGTAACAGCAGTAGTAACTGTAGTAGTAACAGCAGTAGTAACAGCAGTAGTAAGAGCAGTAATAACAGCAGTAGTAACAGCAGTAGTAACAGCAGTAGTAACAGCAGTAGTAAGAGCAGTAATAACAGCAGTAGTAACAGCAGTAGTAACAGCAGTAGTAAGAGCAGTAATAACAGCAGTAGTAACAGCAGTAATAACAGCAGTAGTAAGAGCAGTAGTAGCAGCAGTAGTAACAGCAGTAGTAAGAGCAGTAGTAGCAGCAGTAGTAGCAGCAGTAGTAAGAGCAGTAGTAGCAGCAGTAGTAACAGCAGTAGTAAGAGCAGTAGTAGCAGCAGTAGTAGCAGCAGTAGTAAGAGCAGTAGTAGCAGCAGTAGTAACTGTAGTAATAACTGTAGTAGTAACAGCAGTAATAACAGCAGTAGTAAGAGCAGTAATAACAGCAGTAGTAACAGCAGTAATAACAGCAGTAGTAACAGCAGTAATAACAGCAGTAGTAACAGCAGTAGTAACAGCAGTAATAACAGCAGTAGTAACAGCAGTAATAGCAGCAGTAGTAAGAGCAGTAGTAGCAGCAGTAGTAACAGCAGTAGTAACAGCAGTAATAACAGCAGTAGTAAGAGCAGTAGTAGCAGCAGTAGTAACAGCAGTAGTAACAGCAGTAGTAACTGTAGTAGTAACAGCAGTAATAACAGCAGTAGTAACAGCAGTAATAACAGCAGTAGTAACAGCAGTAATAACAGCAGTAGTAACAGCAGTAGTAAGAGCAGTAATAACAGCAGTAGTAACAGCAGTAGTAACAGCAGTAATAACAGCAGTAGTAACAGCAGTAGTAACAGCAGTAGTAACAGCAGTAGTAAGAGCAGTAATAACAGCAGTAGTAACAGCAGTAGTAACAGCAGTAATAACAGCAGTAGTAACAGCAATAATAACAGCAGTAGTAAGAGCAGTAGTAGCAGCAGTAGTAACAGCAGTAGTAGCAGCAGTAGTAACTGTAGTAGTAACAGCAGTAGTAACAGCAGTAGTAAGAGCAGTAGTAACAGCAGTAATAACAGCAGTAGTAAGAGCAGTAGTAGCAGCAGTAGTAACAGCAGTAGTAACAGCAGTAGTAACTGTAGTAGTAACAGCAGTAATAACAGCAGTAGTAACAGCAGTAATAACAGCAGTAGTAACAGCAGTAATAACAGCAGTAGTAACAGCAGTAGTAAGAGCAGTAATAACAGCAGTAGTAACAGCAGTAGTAACAGCAGTAGTAAGAGCAGTAATAACAGCAGTAGTAACAGCAGTAGTAACAGCAGTAGTAAGAGCAGTAGTAGCAGCAGTAGTAACAGCAGTAGTAGCAGCAGTAGTAACAGCAGTAATAACAGCAGTAGTAACAGCAGTAGTAACAGCAGTAGTAACAGCAGTAGTAACTGTAGTAGTAACAGCAGTAGTAACAGCAGTAGTAAGAGCAGTAATAACAGCAGTAGTAACAGCAGTAGTAACAGCAGTAGTAAGAGCAGTAGTAGCAGCAGTAGTAGCAGCAGTAGTAAGAGCAGTAGTAGCAGCAGTAGTAGCAGCAGTAGTAAGAGCAGTAGTAGCAGCAGTAGTAACTGTAGTAATAACTGTAGTAGTAACAGCAGTAATAACAGCAGTAGTAAGAGACCAGATTACTTGGTCCAGATTACTGGATCATGAAGTGATAGGATTATTCTGCCTCTTTAACCTGATTTGATAAGGTGCTTTCTGCTTTCAGGAGTGTTTTTAATGTGTGTGTGTGTTTGTGTGTGTGTGTGCGTGCGTGTGTGTGTGTGTGTGTGTGTGTGTGTGTGTGTGTGTGTGTGTGTGTGTGTGTGTGTGTCGTGTTCAGACCCAGGCTGCTGCAGGAGATCCCTCAGTACCTGTGTCCAGACAGGAACAAGGTCAACTTCATTCCTAAGAGCGGCTCGGCGTTTTGTCTCGTCAGCATCCTGAAGCCGCTGCTGCCCACCCAGGAGCTGAACTTCCGCAGCGGCATGTCATACCGCAGCCTGTCCCCTTCCCTCGTCCCTCTGAGCGGGGTCGGGGTGCGCAGCCTGTCCCCTTCCCTCGGCCCCGTCCTGACACGAGGACGCCAGTCCCCCTGCCTCCCGCGGCACCTGGAGGAGCCCGAGGGTTAGAGTCGCTCGAGAATCTCCACCAGTCCAGGAATTTCATCATCTCCTGCATCATCTCTTAAACGGACTCGTTTTTCTCATTCGATCCAAAATCTCAAAAGCTGTGATCGCATCAGGGTTCGATTTGTTTCGACTGATCCAAATGGCAAGCTGAAGCTTGAACGCGAGACCGTTGTAACGTGACTTTGCTTTACTGGATTAGGACGAGACTGCCAGGTTCTTGATGTGTACGTATGTAAAGTAGAGCGGGGGTTTTTTTTTTTCTTTTATAGTATTGTTTTTCATTTTTGCTCCGAGTGCGTTATCGCAGTTGACCATCAGAGCCTTTCAAGAGCCAAGTTTCCTTGTACATATCCCTTCTTTAAGTTTTTGTTTTTTTGGACTCTCAGAGGATCATGGGACTCCAGTGTGTTGTGTGTATCTACAGTATGTGTGTGTTATGAGTAGTTAACATGCAAAGAGGAAAAAAAAAATGTAGCCAATCACAGGGACGGACAAAATGAAACAAACAAAACAAAAAAGATATTCCGATCACGTGCCTGGTACTCTCCGTCTGTAGCAGCGAAATCCTGAACCCGGCTCTGACCTTACCTCTCCGGGAGTCTCATTTATTACATCAATTTTAAACTAAGAGCGGGTAAAATTTTCTAAATTTGTACAAACTACGCAGTTAGCGTTTATAAAAACTGCACACAGAAAAACACAACGAATGAGAAAAGAAAAAAGTCACATTTACAGCTGTGAGATTGAATCGATTTTTTTTTCTAGGTCGATTTAAAAAAAATTAAAAACTTCTAAAATTGACATTGAAAATGTACACCAACTTCTGCAGAAACTTACAACCGCACTGCATTAAACGTTGCGCAAATGATAAACGGTTAGTTAATTTATAAACGGTTAGTGCGTTACTGCCCCCTACTGGATGGAGTGTGAAGTAAAGAATCGTACGGCATTTACCGTAAATGTGTTACAAACTCTTTAGTCTTTTAAGATCTGATATAGAAACAGAGCTGCTCGTGACAAATCAGACGATAAACTTTAAATGCTATCAAATCGACAATCGTAATGCGTAAAAAGGAGATTTTTTTTTGACAGACTCGATTTTTAAAAATCAACAATTGACTAACTGTGAGTCACATATAACTAGTTACATTTACATAAAAGAAACGCCTCTGAATTTACCATATATGGTAGTCAAGCATTTTGTTGTCAATAACAAAACAGCAAACACAAAACCTTGAACTGAAAGTTTAGTATTTTTTACTTTTCACTCTCCAGTCTTTGACAACTTGATGCTAATTTAAATCAGTAACCTTTAAAAAAAAAAAAAAACTAATGATCAGCTGAGCTTTTTGTTAACTCAAAAAGAAAGAAAAAGAAGTTACGACTCTAAACCATCTGGTAACTCATCTTCTGGAGGTTCCACATCGTTCTAAACGAGTTAAAGGTACGTGTCCGCATGCACGATGGATAAATGAGACCCCTGGCCCCTGGTTTACTCCGCAGTGTATAGAACCGCGTCCTTATTCCCTTCCTCGCTCTTTAGCTTTAAATAAAGCGCAGGTGGAACAGGAGGATCTGGTGCTATGTAACGTTAACATTAATTATACTGTTATTATGTTTAGGTTGAAATAGTTAGCGAGAGAGTAGAATGTTTTGGGGTTTTTTTTCATCCCGTTTTGAGCAGACCCGAGTTGGGAAATACATAAAGTACTGTAGTTTTCATCCAGATGTTTCGCAAAGCTGAATCAGAAAAATAAAAAAATAAAAGTATTGTGAGCGAACGAAAAACATGACTTTTAGGACATACAGTAGCTACTTCACTCATTTTTTGTGTTGGATTAGAGATATTGAATTTAAACATGTGTAGAAGTGCAGTACGTCATGAATAACGTGCACATGATCTATAGCGAATGTTTTGCTCTACCATCTAATGGTGATTTCTTAATGTTAATATATTTAAAAATAAAGAAAAAAAATAAGGCTCAGAAATTTATATTAAACGATGGATTAAAAGTATGTTTTAAAAAGCAGAATGTGGTTTTACTAGAGAGAGATAAAGAGAGAGAGAGAGAGAGAGAATCAAAATGGAAACATGTGGAAGGAAGCGGCGAAGCGTCTCGGGAGGCGTCCTGAAAGGAACCGTAGCATCTTTATACTGTAAATGAATTCACGCATCATACTGTGAAACTCAACTTTCTTCCTTTGACAAAAGTCAGATATGAGTAAGGGGGGGGGGGGGGGGAGTGTTTACTGCCTTAAAAAAAAATAATTTTGTTAATTAGGACATTATTAGGATAATTTGTTAATTAAACGGCTGGTTTAAATCAGACAAACGAGCCGAACGATGCTAGCACTGTTTCTGTGTCTTGTTCTCGGGATCGAACGCTACGTCCTCACAGAAAAAAAATTAATATTTGTACAAAAAGAAAAAAAAAAGGGGGAGGGGGGTGGGCGGGGGATGGTGGTGGAAGGAAACATCAGAAATATCTGGATCTGGTCAAATACAAAGAGTTTATTTTATCGTCTGGTCGGTCGTCACATGAGTATAGTCATTGTAAAGAGCTCTCTCATCTCATCCATCACATTGTACAGTGTTACATGATCATTCAAAAAGAAAAAAAAAACAATAAAATAAAATAATTGCATAAAATAAATCAAGTCAAAAGCAGCGGTGAATGGTGCAGTGTACATTCTTTATGTTGGTGAAATTATAAAGGTTTTAAATACAATGAAAAGTGCAAGGCATCAGATTAATGTTTTTTTTTTTTTTTTTTACATTTGCTTAAAAATCAGACAAAAAAAATAAAAGTAGATTGTGCATTCAGGCATGAGTGGAATGTAGAGCTATATACGAGTTTGAGAGATGAGGCCTAGAGACGATGGATGCCAATACTTTTACAAACATCCAATAATTATCAAAGAAAAACACTCAGACAATGATGATTTATAAACACTCTCTCACACACACACGAAAAACAACAACATTTTGACAGAGGTGCTTAATCGGAATCCAAGCTTACAGCCGTAGGCCATGTATGAAAAAGTGAAATATTACAAAAGTTTGTGCCCCTTAAAATTCGTCCCGTTTTTATTTACACTCGGTCATTTTCCCGGTCCGAAGGCTCTCCTAATTAAAGCAGCTGGCGTAATCACTTCCACTCAGACGACATCACAGGGAACATCGTTCCTGATAACTCTCTCTCTCATGGACTCGACTCTCGTGATGCTTTTCTGTTGCCATGTTCCAGTTCTATCATCTGTACTACTAAAAAGAAAAATGTAAATGTTAAAGAATATAAGAGAGGAGAGAACGCGTGCATTGCTTTTAGAAAGGGGGGATGCAAACTTTTGAACTTCCTTCGCCGCCGTCCCCCAAATAACATTGTACACTAATACTGGGTGACATTTATGGAAGAAGAGAAAAAAAAAAAAAACCTGCAAAAAGTAATTGAGGGGACACAAACTTTTGCACTCGGCTGTATAGAATGCACAGACCTGTTGCGGTGAATACCAAAGTAAGACATGATACAAAATCCAACACACACACACACACACTTTACAGCCAGTTAACCCCTTAAACCTCTTTTAACTTACAGCAGGTTATTAGACTTTAGAGGATTAATAAATATAAACTCATTTTTGAAGCTCTCTCTTTTTTTCTCACTAACGCCATGAGTTTTTTATTTATATATATAAATATATAAATAAATAAAAGTGTATGTATATCACTGTTTTAGATCTTTTGTTAAAGCTATAATAAGATCTGAGATTTGTTTTTTTTCATTTCCAAAATGAATTTGTGATTAAATATTACGTGCTGACGTTCGCGATACTCATCAAAATCCATGATTCCATTTATAAGGGATCTTTTTTGTCTTTAAAATTTAATAGTTTTATTCATTTATTCTTTATGTAGCGGTGTATAACGTTGCGAGTGTAGCGTTCGGTCAGTCGGCTTAAACAATCGGCGAAATACTTTTTTTTAATTTTTTTTATAAATACACGTTTCAGATTCGGGTAAACAATTTCTTGCGCGACTTCCAGTGTGTGAACGTTTGCAGTCACGTGAAACTTCACAGATCCAGTGTAGAAACACAATCCTGAAGATCTTCATCTCCCTTGGAGGCTCGTAATCATCATCATCATCATCATCATATTCATACACAACATATAATAGTCCGATCTTCTTGGGGGAAAAAAAACAAAAACAAAAAACAAGTAAACACACGTTGCTAAAGAAATGTACAGCGGATAAGTGTGTGCATGGAAGCACACACACACACACACACACACACACACACACACACACACACACACACACACACACACACACACACTGAGATAACAGGCGATCCATGTTTCCTGGATCCATCCTTGGCTCAGAGAGACTCAGCACAAAGAAGATCCAGCTCCAGTGTTTCCTTTTTCTTCTTCTTCTGTACAGGAACGGAGGGAACAAATCCTGATTGGGACACAGGAAATATTTAAGAAAATAAAACAAAGTGCGTCAATGCTGTTACAGGAAATTAATCAGTGACAAAGTAATGCGACATTTATTAGCCTGCAGGTGATTATTTTTCTCCAACAGCACAATATGAAATTGTTTTATTCCTTACAGCACAGTTTATATAATAATAATAATAATAAATAATTTGTCACAAGTATCTTACAGCACAGTGAAATGTTTATTATTATTATAATAATTGTGTGGTGTAGAAGAAATAAAGCACTACAATAACACACATAACTCAGTTAGGAAGCTGGGATCAGAGTGCAGGGTGAGCTAGGAGACAGCGCCCCCTGGATCACAGAGTTAAATGCCTTGCTCAAGGGTTCATCAGTGGCGGTGCTGGGGCTTGAACCCCTGACCTTCTGATCAGTAACGCAGACCCTTAACTGTCTAAACCACCCACTTGTAGCTTGTATTAAACACAACAAATCTAAACAAAAGTTCACATAAAACAATTACACAAAGACACACACACACACACACACACACACACACACACACACACCTCAGGCATTGAGCAGCTCTTCATCGCTTCGCCCGATAGCATCGGGGTTGGAAAGCGGGTCCAGGTCGGCGAAAAGGTTAAACCATGCGGACATGTCCCGAGCTCCACCTTTGGGAGCTACAAAATGCAACAAAAATCAACTGTTATATAAAACGGTATATATAAAATCTCTCTCATTTCGGTACTTGAAAGCGTACGCACCGTTATCCAGCGTCCTGGGACTGTGCTGCGGAGCCGGGGCCTGACCGGAAGTGGGCGTGGCTTGAAGGGGAGCGGTTTGAAACATGGGTGGAGTCATCCATCCTGTGATTTACAAAAAACACTTTGCTTTATTAGTAAGTTTACATAACCCCTAAAATGTGTCCAAACATTTTTGAACTAAAAATAAATGTTTTTAAATATTTTAAAGTAGTTTTACTGAAAATAAAATATATTACACACAAATGTACGCAAACAAGGATGAAAAAAAAAAAAAATAAAATATTCCAAAAGCAGAAGGGTTTGTGTATAATAATTACACCACTAGGTGGCAGTGTGCATTTGTGCATGCGGAGAAGTCTAACCGGTGGTGCTGAGGCCGTGGTCGAGGAGCTGTGAAGGCAGGAAGCCGGTGGGACTCGGGGGCTGTGAGGGAGAGCGGGGCGCGGCGGCGGCGCTCGGCGGCGCCGCAGGAAAAGAGCCGTGTGTGGAAGAGGGGGCGATCGGGGGGGCCTCGAAACAGCCGAAAGCGTCCTGCCACGCCTTGCTGAAGTCGTCTGTTCCGCTCGAGGCTCCTGGACTCAGCAGGTCCTGCAGGAAGGACAGATCGCCTCGCTCTCCTTCCTCCTCCTCCGGGCCGAAGTGCGGCGCGAGACCCGAGAGCAGATCTCCGCCGACTGGAGCGAGGGAAAACAAGAGTGTGTTAAAGAGTGAGCTGACTGTCACGAGCATGCTCTGATGTGTGTGTGTGTGTGTGTGTTGAAGGAACTGAGATGCACACAATGTCAAAATTTAGACATCAAGAATATAAGAATGGAGAGACAGAATAAACTCAGTAGACATGAAGCGAGGAAAGGAGTGGAAAAAGAGGACGGTCTAATCTTCTCCAGGAATTTTGAAAGCCAGACGATTCCAGGTTACAGTTCCAGAAAAGTTCCAAAGACAAGAACAAACAGAAGAGCCAGTGTGAGTCTCCAGTCACGCTGAAGTAAGAGCTCTCGGATAAAATAATTTGCAACATCACAAATGGTTGCTTTAGAGCCTTAAAGCTCAAAAAAACTAAATAAAACTCTGAGGGCAGGGGTACTTTAAGGAGAGCTGGAGAGTCAGGTCTGGGGTAGCGGGACAGGGACCAAAAGGTAAAGACGGATCTGAGGGGACAGAAGAAGGAAGCTGGTTCGGGTCTCTGAGGAGTTTATACCCTTCTCAGGCGGTGGTATAGTGACAAAGGACTCGGTGTTCTGCCCCTGAGACTCGTCCCACTGGACAGCAGGGGGCAGTGCAGACTCTAGGTGGCTCTGAGGATGTGGTATCTGTAGGAATGGGACCACGGCGCGGCTCAGGTTGGGGTCGGGGGTCATGAGTAAGAGGTCATCGTGTGTAGTGATGTTGCTGACGGGGCGCGAGAGCTCAAACAAAGCTGCGGTACAAATGGGGTAAATAGGGAATACTGTAACATCTGCCAAGTTATTAATAATAATAATAATAATAATAAAATCTTTGTTTAAACAAGAACAATCACTCATAATGCAAGTTTTTATGCTCTTTAGGAAAGTTGTTAGAGAGTTTTAACTACACAAAAGCATGCACATATATAAAATATGCTTACAAGTATTCCTTTTATAAAAAAAATTTTATTTGGCTTTTTCATGTATAAAGAAAGACACCCATATATTAGCAAACTTTGTTGAACTGAGCAGAATCGACACTTGATTCCGTCTTTATTTTCATTTAAGCTTTATTTTATGCCTTCGGTTGGTTTGAATCTGTTCTGTTTTAAATTTTATTTTTGGGCAAAACACGGTATCGGTGCTTAAAAATAAATAAAATAAAAATAAATCCTCTCACCTGGGTGAAAAAATTTATTTTCAGACAGGATCATAACACTATTTTTTTTTTATAATACTTCATGTTTCTTTTCTCCCAATCCATACTTAGTGTTTTTTTGTAAATATACTACACACTTATATTATTTTTATCATCTAAAAGAAACACAATACACTTAATACAACTTCAGGCCCTTTTATGTCTGTAGTGTCGGTTACTTTTTTGAATTCAAATCTTTCAACGGTTTTAACTGTCATTCAGATGAAACTTGGAGAGTTTAAATTTCACATGAAAAGACATAAAACTGAAAAAGTGTGAATGTGAAATTGTTAAGGCATTACAAATTTAATTTAACTTGGTTACGGACACTGCAGATTTTTTTTGGGGGGAAAGATGTTAAATTTTTCATGGAATGCTTTAATTTAAGCGACAATTTGTACAGGTCATATGCTTCTAAAATCTTACACCAATTTTAATATCATCAATACAAAAGAAATATGAATAATTTGCTTTTTAAATGATTATTGTTTGAAACGAGATGCTGAAAAAAAAAACTTCCATGTTGCATAAACTTCAAAAGTACAAAAATAAAACCAAAAATCATAAAATAATAATAATAATAATAATAAAATAGGCACCAATACTGTGTTTTAGCAGTTTAAAAATGTTACTTTGAAAAGAAACAAGCAAAGTCCTTTTTTTTTTTTTTTGTCAGTAAAGAGAACACCACATGATGCACTTACCCGAGTCTAAACTGGCTGGGAAGGCGTCTCGGTCCTGATCATCTCCAGCGAGAGAACCTGCAGCAGAAGAGCGTTTCATCCAAACTTACTCTTATATCAAGGTTTTTAGAAACAGAACGAGCGTCCCGGTCCGTACATACCAGCCTCAAGCGCCGATTTTCCCGTCTTCTCCTCCTCCAGCGAGACAAGTCTGTTGAGAAAGAAAAAAAATGCAGTAAATAAAAGCAGCAGACGTTTGCAAATGACAGTGTATGAATATTCTGATGAACAAACGAGTGGATTTAAGGTGGTCCGTCACCGTGACGAGTAAACAGAGATCTAATGGAATCTAATTCATCTGGAACGCACTGTTCAAACGGCTCGAGTGTGTAATTTTAACTTCGTCTGATTGCTGCCTGCAGGGGGCGTCTCGGGACATGAGTCAACCCAGACTGCATCTTTCTCACGTGTATTTGTTCTGCTTGTATTTGCTCACTTGTCTGCGTTCCTTTGCTTTTCTTTATCTTTGTCGTCCTCCAGTGACAGACCTTCAGTAAGGTGCTCCAGAGGGTCCCTCAGCTCCTGGGAGGAGAACACGCGTTAATGAAGCTCCATCATCATCATCATCATCATACAAAACACACCACCTTGCAGCATCTCATCATCACAGATTTACCCGAAAACAGACCTTCAGGGTGGTGAAGTGGTACGTGACGTATCCCTTAAAGGAGTCGTGGATGCCAGACATGATGTTCGCCGTCTTCTCCCAGAACTGCAGGAGTGTAGTCTAAAAGAGAGAAAGAGTCGATTGCACTCGGTAGGAAAAAAAAAAACACGCCCACGTACTTGCGAGAACAGGCTGTAAATAAACTACTCGTATATATTGTAGAAACAAATCAGAGAGAGGGAAAAAAAAAAAGAAAGAAAAAAATGGCTGGACATCAGACAAAGAAATGAATCAGTGAATGTATTTGTACAAATTAATAAAAAGTACATCAATGAATGAAATCGGTGAATCACTGAGCAAATGAATCCTTGAACAAATGAATCATGGAAATATTAAATAAACAAATCATTTAGACAATGGCTCACTGAGAGACTCAATAAATCCCTGAATGAGTTGAACAGTGGATCAGTGCGGTGCAGATACCTGGTACGTGCAGAGGGAATGAGAGAGCATGTTGCACCGACTCGCCCCCAGCATGTCCACCTTCTGACACACATCGTTCTTCAGCTTATCGAACTGCACCTTCGTTCCCCTCACCTGCGCCTGCACCTAAACACACACACACACACACACAAAAAAAGCGTTAGATTGTACAACGAGACATTTTTCATATTAGCTTTATGCGTAATCTTATCTAGGGGAGCAAATACTTATGCACAGCATCGTATTATAGAAGTCTTGGGTGGATCAAGAGAAAAGCGAGGGGGGGGCATTTAGTGTTGAGGTCATTCCTGATTTGACCTTTTCTTTTAAATCTCCATTTCATTTAATAAAATTTAAACAATTTAATATGAGACAAGAAAAAAAAAAAAAAAAGACTTGCATTAATGTATGAGAATTCCAGCACCAACACAAACACGCACGTCTTGCTCTACCCAGACAAAGCCCTAATGTGTGTGACCCACTGAACAAGGGTGACTGCAGGTTTCGGTTACTCCGTCCTTTGTACAGGACACCTCCCGGCCTGTGAGGAAATCAGACACCGGCTACGAGAGCTCTCGTCCCCAAAACAACCGGGACTTCAGCCGGAGATACTCGACACCACTGAGATTTCACTTTCACACACCTTGTTTCTCCGTTGCATTTTAACATCTCACCGTTTCTTTTTCTGGTCTCCTACAGACATACATGCTTCCTGCTCGTTTTGAAGAACCAGGTATTGGGGGCGTATTTTTCACTAGGCACTAGGGCTGCACGATATATCGAAAAAATATCGTTATCGCGACAATGGCATGTGCGATAACCATATCGCAAAGAGTTGCGAGAAATACTTTATGTGCCTAGCATTTGTGTGTCCAAATTTGACCAATCAGATGGGCCCTTACTATGTTTATACCTATGCTTTATATATATATATATATATATATATATATATATATACACACTTCTTTATACTTCATTCTGTCGCAAACTAACCCGGGATGATCAGAAGACTTAGCGATTAGCCGTTAGCCCTTTGTAGCGTGGACGGTAAACTCAAACGCGGAAGCAAGCGAGTAGGCAGGATAACCACACGAATTAGTCTAAGGACTCTCACAGAAGGGGAGCAAGGGAAAAAACACACATTTAACCCGCGTCCTATAAACACACACTCGAATCAGAAAGTAAACAATCTGAACCGACATGGCGAACTCAGTGACTAAGCTCTATGCGGGTTGTTTACTCCTCTTATACTTCCGGGTTCGCGCCTGCATTACTTCCGGGTCCTAGTGCGGGAGCGCGTGTGTGTGTGTGTGTGAGACAAATTGTATTTTTTTTATTTAATTTTTGTTTAATAATATTTATTTTAATTAAAAAAAAAAAAAAACAGGCAAGCCAAAGAGAATATTTAGTTTAAAAGATGCTCATGTTTTAAGACACTATTGATGAGTGTTACACGGTTACATGTAAATAAAAAGTCATGTTTGAAAGTAATTCATATTGTGTTGGCAGGTTTATAGTAACAGCAAACCAGGAGTCAGAATATCTGCTGAGGGATTTAAGTCATTCATAGTGTTTTGAAGTCTAAATATTTGCAACTTCCTTGACATATAGTTTCTTTTTAGCCTGAATTAGATTTAATTACATCAGACGAATATCTATTACCTGTTTATTTTAGTATCATCATTACATATAAATAAATAATTTAAAAAATAGGCAATAATAATAATAAAAAAATGCATTTCTCTAGGGAAATGTTATATCGCAAGAAATATCGTTATCACAGTATTCAACAACAATATCGCATATTTTCCTAATATCGTGCAGCCCTAATAGGCACGATTAATTTGTACCGCGCCCAGGAACCAGCATTCAACGTTTTTTTTGTTGCTGTTGTTGTTCTCTGTACTCGGGTACACTTGTGTATTTACACTCTCCGATAAGGCAGGTGTCAGTGTGCACCTGCTCTCTTAAACACAAGAAAATAATGTTAAAATTCTTGCTACGACTGTTATTATTGATATTTTTGGGTAAAGAGGAACATTCTCGCGTGCCTTCCTACGACTGTGTAGGTCAGAGGACGAGACTAGAGACAGAGGAGATGGAGGGTGTTGATGAGGTCATGTCTAAACAGATTCTCTCCTTCCATTCTCAGGTACGACTGGCTTCCACATCTGACCCGATCCGTGCCCGAGTACGAGAAAGATGTATCGTTTTTCACGTTTGCGTTCTCGCATATCAAAATGAACCAGACTTCTTCTCTATTGCGGACTTTGTAGTTTGGCGAGTTTTCCAACACTTTTAATCTTGTTCACTCTAGTGAGAGAGAGAGAGAGAGAGAGAGAGAGAGAGAGAGAGCGTGTGAGCATCAACCTTGCGGAACTTCTCCAGCTGTTTGTAGGTGTCGGGGTCGAGCTCCTGAGAGACGTCCTTCATCCAGAGCAGAGCGCCGCGGTACTCGGTCCTCGCCTTCTCCATTCGGCTGACGGTCAGCAGCGTGTCGGCGATGGCCCTCCTCCGAAACGTCTCCACCTCCTGCTCCATCCGCTGCAGCGGGGGACAAAGAACCAACCTGCACAGGGGACCGGAGGAGAGCGGGTGGGGTAGGAGTCAAACACCAGACTGAATACACTCATTGTATCATGCTGTTATACAACGGTGCTGAGATGAAGAGAACCCTCGGGGTATCGGGTTTAAGAACCGAGGGCGCTCGCTCGGACGCTGTTCGAGTACACAACGTTATAATGCTTTACTTCTACAGATTCACACAATTTTAACTGGACTTTTTAAATGACACTTTTTAGGACATTCATCCTCTATAGCAAAAAAAATATATACATGTACACACACTGTAATATATATATATATATATACAGAATATATCACACACATTATATACTGTACACACACCTCTGTTTGGCGGAGGTGCACAGCGCCTTGCTGGTGGCGTCCATCATGCTTCCTGCTTTAGTTTTGTCGTGCTCCGCCTGGAAGCGCAGGAACAGTCCGAGCTCGTTCTCCTCCTGAGACAGGCCTGCAGGGTCAAAGGTCAGGCAAGAAATGAGCAAAACATTAACAACAAACCCACAGACATGTGAAGTGAATAGCATTAATTGTCTTGATGAAACGTCACCTCACAGGGGTGCGATATATACCGTATGACTGAACAGTCGGGTCTCAAACTGTTCTTGGAAGCAGGAAAAATAAGCGAGTGTAAGGCCTTCACACGAGCGTTAAACCGAGCGCTTCTCTGGCGTTCGTAGCGTCCGGTGAGCGTGGATCAAGTGCAGAGGGTTTTTCTACACATAGGAGTCAAAAAAAACGCTGCATGCAGCTTTTTCTTGCCGTTCAAATGCCAACGAACGCAAGGAAAACGCTTCTAGTGTGTTTTCTTCGCATTCATTTCACGCTTCGGAGGACCGGATATACATCCCGTGATCCTACAGGCTATACATATGGAAATGCGGTAAAAAAAAGCTGCAGCAGACAAGCAAAAGTGGAAACTGACATCCGACAGTAACTGAAAAACCTGCGCGGAAATTTCCGCATTTCTTCATAAACCACAAAAAAAAAAAAAAAAAACTTGCTTTAATCCGACGTTGCGCAGTCAGAGGCTGCAGGCTGGCGTTAGAGCCAAACAAACTACAAAACGCAACATAAACGTCTAGGACGTTCAGAGCGCATTCGTTTATCCAAAAATTTAACGCCCGTGTGAACAAGGCCTAAGGAGTGACCTCTTTTTAGTTTGCCACTAGAACCAGACATGAACTAGCACCTGGTTCACGTTGTTCTGTGGCGTCGGTGCCTTGACGGATCGGAGCTGATTTAATGACACGAGACAGTGTGAGCTCTGAAAAAGTGTGTTTGTGTGTTTTTTACTCACGTGTGATCCTTTGCTGGTATTTTTCGATGTCCCTCAGGAGCTCTGTGCAGGTGGTCTGTATCGAACGGAAAAACTGTGGAAGCGACAAACGATAGCGTGTTAACTGTCTCTCACACACACACACACACACACACACACACAGACGCCATTAATGTGTATTTACACAAAGTTGTAGGTTTTTTTTTTTAACCAGCCATCATAGTGACTGTGTTTTTACAATAAATTTTATGACAAACATTAAGAACCTCGACGAGTCCAAAACACACATCTGAATCGTGTGTGTTATTCTAATCAGCATAACAGCAAACAGGGGCGGAGGCACACACTGCTGCTCCGCAAACACACTCCATGCAGACAAAATGCTTATAATTATAATAATCATCATCATCATCATCATCATCAACTTAGATTGGTTTCTTCTGAGGAAGTGAATCAACCCACTGATAGATGAGATGAGATGATACTGTAGATGTGTGTGTATGAAGGTTCGGTAAACTGGGCCACACACACACACACACACACCTCTTATTTCACCACCTGCGAGGATTACGCTTGCCCTGTTGTCATGGTATCGGGTCTTTTTTTGATTACATTTCCCTAACGCAAGAGTTTTGTGTACACCTGCGTATCTGTGTGTGTGTGTGTGTGTGTGTGTGTGTGTGTGTGTGTGTGTGTGTGTGTGTCCTCAGGTGAAGATGAAATGTGACTCGGAGAGTGGCGGAACTGCTATAAATGAGTCATGAACGTTGGCGAGGCTCTTAAAAATAGACAGTACTTTCCCAGGAAGCACAAATGGTGCACCTAAAGCGCACACACACACACACTCTTACAGTTGAAGAGCTCAAGCTACACCACCATGCACAATGTCACACTAACACTCCTTTGTGCGGCCATGTTACTCATTAACTCTCTCTTTAGCGTCGTGTGCACACACACACACACACACACACACACACACACACACACACACACACACACACACACACACACACACAATAGGAAATCTGTGATCCTGTGACCAATGAACCAGTCATATTCCAACAAATGAACGGTTACTACGGAAACACACACCAGAGAGAATCAAATCAACAACGTCTGACCAATCAGAATCCAGAATCACATCCAATCGTAAATTATTAAAAGTATGAGAAAATTTGTCTTAAAAAAAAAAAAAAAAAAAAACGATCTCGGGATATGATGACATCATCCTCGTTAAAGATGCTGAGATATATGAATATGCATGAGCGGGCAGATTGGCCCCGCCTCCTCATGTTTCGCACAACCTCGTCAGTTTCTCTGCGTCTTCTTACTCACAACGAATACGCCTGTCTAACTATAACGTTACCATAGCAACCAGTGCTCGGTCATCGCTACTGCTAACTTTTCAGATTGCGAATCATCCTCCTTGGTGCAATAAACTTTTGAGTCGTGACATCACACCACCAACTGTGGACGGCCTGTAGTCCCGCCCCTAAATCAGAGTGAAGGAGAAAGGGGAGAAGAGAAAAAAATCTAAAGCCTTTAAAGCAAACTGGAGAAGAAAAAAAACTAGTCAAACAATTTGTCCTTGTTTTAGAGAGAAAATCAATCTGTTTAAAAAAAAAAAAAAAAAAAGCTGTAGTGCAGAGAAGATAATAGTGTACACTCCTCCGTCTCTCGCTCTTATCTCTCCCTGTTCTGTCTATCTGTGCGTCTCCTCTCACACAGCTCTCTCTCTCACACACACACACACAGAGTTGTGCTGCAGGACAGATGATAAACTCATTAACCAGCTCACTAGGCAAAGGCAAAGTGTACTCTCCAGTGAGCTTCACTAAAACGAGCAAAAAACAAACAAAATACAAAAACAAACAAGAAAACGCAGTGATAAATTGTCACAGTATGCTTTTCTGAGATTTCTTTACTGACTGTGGTTCATTTTAATTACTTTTTTATTATTGGACTATTGTGCTGGTAACGCTTTGATGAATTTGTTAAAAATAATGAATTCGGTTCCCTTTTAACCTTTAATTAAATAAACTTTTTATTCTATATATTTTAATTACATTATACATACACACGCAAAACATTAATATATAATATCAAATTGACATTTGTAGGCTGTGTTCACATAACCATCCTGAAGTGACTCGAATCGGATTTTTTTTTTTACCCTAATGTGACACAGATGTGATTTTAGGGCCGTCTGCAAACGCACAAATCTAATATTCTTCAGATCGGATCCGAGTCCATTTCATACTGTACGTGGTCCTAGATCGGATAAACCCTTCATGGTCATATGACTTGAATGAGTGATGTCATCAACCAGCACCAACAGCTCTGGGATTTCATTCAGTCCTAGCAACAGAAGCTAAACAACCCAGAACGTAGCCTTACTGGAACTCCTCAGTCGCTCCCTACCTCCAGCTTTGCGTCCAGATCCGCGTCCGACGCCACCACGTGCTCGTCCTCCTTCTTTCCCGTCGCCTTGATCAAAACCTGCTTCGTCTTCCAGAATTTCTTCTGCATGCGGCCCATGACGGAGCGGTCCTCGCTCAGAACCGGACTCGTGAACCTGAAACATTCGAGGACGTTTGCTTTAGGAAATCAGATTGACTGACTGATTTAAGCAAATGATAACAGAAGCAGATGTGTTTCATACCCGTAGGTGTCCATAGTGCTCGGATCGCCTGCTCAGTCCTGCACACAGGTACATACAATACGGTAAAAAGCCTAATGAAGCACAATAAACAGTACAGTACTTTTTTTTTAACATTGGCCCTAGCACATATTGCAAAAAAATATTCATCTCTCATTTTTTTCCTACCTTACAGAAAACATTTAAATACATTTTTAACTTGCTTTTCAAGGTGCCATATTATTCCTCCTTCTTAACACAAGTCTTAGAAGAAACGTGTGTATTACAATTCTAGCAGCTCAAAATGAAACCAAGTTTTTTTTTTAAGAGTGTCGACAGCGTGAGCAGAAGTGTGCAGATGTGCATCATCGATCACAACGCCTTGGATATCGGTCCGCTGTGTTTAATCTAAAGTTTAGGATTCAGCTTTTCAATAAGTGTAACGAGCACTGCTGATTGTTGAAGCTTTCTGGCCCTTAAGAATCCCAGAAAACTGTAAGCATTAGGGACGGGAATCACCAGTCACCTCCTGATACGACATTATCGCAATTCCTAATTCAAAGTGTGATTCTATAAGGATAAATTTTATATTCCACCCCCCCCCCCCCCCCCCGATTTTGTTAAATTTTTTTTTTAAGTGTAAGGAGTAATTAAATGTAGCCTTTACCTTATAAGTTCTCTCAATTAAAAACCAAGCGCAGCATTTAAACAACACAACCTAACTTCAAATTAAGTTAAGCAAACAAGCTACATTGTTACTGACCAGTGTGTCTGATCTCGGTCATCTGACATAATTTATTATTTCTAAATAAACGTATCAAATAATTAACTCCTACCACACGGGATGAAAACTTGTTTAGAGTGTATTGATAATGATGTAGGATTACAAAGAAACGGTGACGTTTTATCGCCTCAAATGCCTCCAAAATCTTAAAACTTTACTTAAGCGTGCATGCGATATTTCATTAAGCAATTTTCAACTAATTCGCTCTCGTGGTGTTTAGAGACTGGTGTAATGAGTGGGTTTGAGACAAAGAGTTTGGGAAGAAAAAAAAGAAAAAAAAAAAAAAAAAAAGACAGATCAGAGGGTTTTAGTGTGCACGGTTTTTGATAACGTAACACCATAAAAATGCGTTTCTGTTGCGCCGGGCAAAATTGGCACAACAGTTAATCACCACACTAAAGAATCGTGATTCATGGCGGAATCGATGCATTGATGAATTTTCCAGCTGATGGCTGACTTTTGAACTTTTCCTGAAGATGTTTCCGTCCTGTACTCCATCCATTCACTCTCAGCCTCGTAGTGACGAATACGTGTCACGTCACCAGTAATGATTCTCTGCAGATATCCAAACGCTCGCCTTTATGCTCGTCCTCAAGTCGCTTTGACATGCTGCTCATCAAGTCTGTACATCCTCAAACTACAAAATGTATTTTTTATTTTTTTTTTAAAGGACGAATCACTGCGTACTGCTCTTCTGCCGTGCACCAGAGGGGCGTCTGTTTGTCCTCGCACCACCATCACAAATACACTGATGTAATTCATTCGCACCTGCACAGCAGTGACTGGGGAGACAGTAGCCTTGAACGCAAAGCGATGATAAGACCAACAGACTTTTTAACAGTGCGGATATAAAATATGAGGTCTTTCCCAAGCTTTAAGGAGATATTAATGAGTAAAAGAACAAAAAAGGAGGAAAGTGAGAAAACTTTAACACAAAAACAGTAACAGCTGTTTATTTGGATGACCCTGCTCAATGTTACATACAACATTACCACACAAAAACAAACTATTATAATTTACATTTACACACACATGGTGTTATAACTGTGTGTTATTATTGACAGTTAATATACCTGAAGAAGTGTGTGTGTGTGTGTGTGTGTGTGTGCTGTTTAGTTACCTCAGAAGGCCTCACATAGATGAAGAAACGGCCTCTTCACAACACCTGTCTCACTCAAGAGTCTGTAAAAGACATTACCCAAAAGACATTTGTACAAAAAACAAACATTTTCGTTTTTTTATGACTCTTATTCGAAAAAAAACTACCTTTCAAAAGCCAACTGTGCGCTTTAGTTGCTAACCTGTTAGCATTTAAATACATTAAAACAACGCGAAACGTTAAAAAAAATAGAACCGTATTCCAAACCGCTCCGTTTTTCACATCTAGTGCACTCCGTAGTGCGCAGGCGCCGTTACTCCCAAAGCTATATAGGGAGCCTATACAGGAAGAACGGATTAGATTTGAGATTGAACCCATCTCATCTCTTCTCATCCTTAAATGGTTTCTTGAGGATTGCAACACAGCAATGTTGTTTTAATTGTTTTTTTCTTATTAGATTTACACGCGTTTAGGATGAAGATGAGGGGGGATCGTTAATATAGCTTAACAGTAAAAAGAAAACGGATTACTAGAGTTCTTCTTGTTCTTCCAAGGAGCCGTTTAACGTCACTCATCAAAATGCACATCTCAGTTCTCATGTGTCGCTATAATAAAACCAAACGAACCAAGAATGAGTTTCTTACTCGTTTTCTTTCCCCAGTCCTGACGGCGTTTTTACGAGAGCGACCCGGTTCCCCCAGCGCTCTCGGTTCCCCTCACCACAGCCGCTGACGTTGGCTTTAACGGCCAGCAGGATACAGGGAGCGTTCACGAGCGTCACTACTCACGCTGCGCATGCGCGGAAATAACCGACTCAACAGCGCCATTTTCCTGGTTGTTCGCTGTTCGCGTTGAGTTCAAATTAAAACCTTAAAGTTGTTTTCCGGCTTATATTTTACCTCAAATACTGTCTAACTTTATTATTACTGTAATTGATGATGGTTTAAACTCTAATTACACATTTATTTAGTTAAAACAACATGAAAAATCCCTTCAAAATGACTTCATAAAAAAACTGCAAGGCTTTTTAACACGCAAAATTCTCACGAACATTTCCAGAATTTTCCCCAGAAAAGTTAGTCACGTGATTAGGGCTGATTATAATATTTAGGAAGAAACATGGTTGGCAACAGAGTAGTAAAGAATTCTGTAATTCTGAAGTTACCTGTATCATAATATAATGATTTTGATTTGTTTTTATTTTTGAAGGCTTTTTTGTTTGTTTGTTAGTTTATTTCTTTTATAGTGCTGGATTTTATAACCAAGATGTTAAAAACCAGCAACATTCACAAACAGCATTTGCAAACTTTTAACTAAAATTTGTGTCTTGAAGATGTTAAATGGTTCCTGCTGAGACATTGGATATTAAAGAAGCATTTTTTGTTTCTAAATGAAATAAGTTTTGACTCAATTTTTTTAATCAGCATGTACAAAATACATTTTAAAAATAAAAGACGCTATTGAATATTGAAGTGTTTTTTAGTTTTCTGAAAAAGTATATTATATACACTACCGTTCAAATTGATCCTGATGTTTATTTCTTTCTACATTGTAAAGTTTTGCTGAAGGCGTCCAAAAACTGCATGAATCTCCTTTGAACAGTTGATATTGAGATGTTTCTGCTACTTCTGCTCTGTAAAGACTTCATAACGCCTCTAATCTGAGCTGCTGTTAATTGGTGATTTTTCAGGCTGATAACTCTAAATGAACTTCTCGTCTGCAGCAGAGGTAGGTTTTGGTCTCGTCCTCCTGGGACGGCCTTCATGAGAGACAGTTTCATTATGGTGCTGGACGGATTTTGCAAATGCACTTGACAATACTGTTCTTGCAAGAACTATTACAGAAAGGCCGACCTCTGTGTCTTACAATAACAACTAACTGGTGTTTTTCTTGTTGTTGCGTAATTACCTAATTCCAGATGTGTTATTTTATAGTTTTGAAATCCACAGTATTGTTGTAGAATGTAGAAAATAAATCACTAAACAAAAACAAAGAAATTTGCAAGTGACAAATAAAAGTATTTTACAACCTTTTGACTTAATCAACATTCACACAAAAACCCTGAAAAATAAGGTTGTTACAAAGGTTAATATTAGACTGATACAGTGGTTCTTAAAAAAATCCTCCTATAAGACAGGACCTTCGTGCAGATATTTATAATCTGATAATATAAATAAAACATGAGTCAAGGGGTGTACTTTAATAATTAGCCTGCATGCTAAAATACATTTACAGTAGGGCGGCACGGTGGTGTAGTGGTTAGCACTGTCGCCTTGCACCTCCAGGGTCCGGGTTCGATTCCCGGCCAGGCTCCATTCCTGTTTCTGTGTGCATGGAGTTTGCATGTTCTCCCCGTTTTCTCCCCGTACTCCGGTTTCCTCCCACAGTCCAAAGATATGCAGGTTAGGGTAACTGGCATTCCCAAATTGCCCGAAGTTTGTGAATGGATTGGCATCCTGTCCAGGGGGAGGTTCCAGGTCCCTGTCACCCTGAATACAGGATAAAGCGGTATAGAAGATGAGATGATGAGTGAGTAAAAAACATTTTAAAAAACAACATGTTGCAGAGGCTTTTGAAGAAAAATATTGTCCTTATATAATTAACTTTGTTGGGTTTTTTTTTTTCAAAAACTTAAAAAAAAAATTTTTATCAATTAAAATGACTAAAATGTTTTATGAAAATTTATAATATTCTGTGGTTAACATGCAAACAACAACAAAAATTTCCCACAAGGTGGCAGTACTAGCATGTGCTCTTCCCTACGATAATTCCTTGTAGGTTATATTAGAATCCGGAGGTTGCACAAATAACACTGATATATAATATATATAATATAGAACTGAAACTGAGTCCATTTAGCTCTTAAAACTTTTTTGTATTAAATTTATTCCTTTTCAACATTGAAACTCAGAAGATATGCATTTAATCCTTCATAATATGTGTTAAGGCAATGATATCTTAACTAAGTACATAAAAGGCTTACAATGTTTTGTTATATATTTCATACCATGTGACTAAAGATGAAATTTGTGCCTGTTAAGTAAATGAAAAAAAATATACAGTATTATGTATTTTTCACAACTTATAATGGACGTTTAATGATTATATTCAAAGGTAGTTATTAGTAGGTATTAGTTTAGGGGCAGGGACATGTTTATTAAAGTATCTACTGTAGAAATTAATGTTTTACTTTTATTTGTTGGAAAAATGCAGATAGGTTGTTGCTGTGGACTGAAGTCTTAGGTTGATGGTAATTTTAGAAGGCGTTGTCAGCATTTAAAAATATTTTTTACACATTTAAACGTTTCCCAAACAAATCAACATACAGTAATATGTTAACACTGTTTGATATAGGAATACTAAACCTTTCTGATTACAGTTTATATATCATTATTTAAAAAAAAAAAATCTGGCCTTGGGTAAAAAAAAAAAAAAGGTAGCAGAAAACAAAATCACTAAATGACAATGCAGCTTCAGAAAGCAGGAAATCAGCAGACTGTGTACGAGAGGATGGAAAATCATATACGCTCACAAGAAGCACAAAACCACAGAAAACCACGCCTTTAAGCCGAGGCCTCGGGTGCCAGCCTGCGACCACAACACCATGTACATCAGTTCTCTAGACAACCTTTAATAACCGCTCCTGCACCTTAACTGTAGTTCATTTTATACACGTGCACAGACACACACACACACACACACACACACACAATCAGAGGTTAAAAGAGCCAAAGCAGTTGCTAAATCAGCAATTCAGGAGAATTCTCAGGGATCGAAAGTGTCTGGTGTAGACTGTGGGTTTGACATGGGTGGGGTCACATTTCTCTAGCACCCCAAAAACACACACCTATATTGTCTGTCTGGTGTGGTTTCTGCATGTCTGCTGGTCCATGCATGCGTTTCATGTGAAGGCTCACCTCTCATTTCTTCTCCAAGAGGGACTTTTAAAAACTTCTAAAACACCTGCTTCAGTTCTTTAACTAATTATTAACCCTCGGCTTCAGGTGTGTTTAAACTACATACACCTTGAAACTGTGCAGGGATTTAAGTCCTAGGTCTGGTCTACAGAAAAAATATGAAAAAATATATGAAAAAATATGTTTACGATATTTTACTAGGAATATTCCAATGCAAAGGATGAAAAATATTTCAGCAATTGTATTTTGTATTGTACCTAAGCACTGTTTTAGGAAGATTGTTATTTTATTGAAATTAAATAATCATATTCTTACTCAAATATATTTCCAGGCAGAAAATAAATCTTCGTTTTTACTACTTCAATTCTCATTTTGACTTCTCTGGTGCTTTGCGACTTTTCCTTTTTCTCCATTTTTGTTTCTTTTTTTTTTTTTTAAGTAAAAATATAAATTTAAATTCGCAATCAAATCTAAAGAAGTGTGTTAATAAGGTTTTGTTTGGCTAATTAGGTTTTGTATATTAAATTGTTAAACAATTTAAATTTGTGCATTACTTTTATGTGCATTACTTAAAATATTTCACAAGTTGATTTAATTAGCTAGCTAGGTATGTTTTGTACTTCAGTTTACTTCTATAAACAAGCTAATTATTTTGTATACATTAGTTAATTTATAATGAAAAGCAATTTTTTAAAAGGATTTTTTTTGGTTGAGTTTTGTACGTTATTTATTTTAATCAGCTAGCTAGATAGGTTTGTATTTTAGTTTGTTAAACAACTACATTAGGTTTTGTACATTAGGTTTTAAATTAGATGGCGATTTGAGGTTTGTATAAAAGTTTGTAAATTAGCTCGATAGTTTGGTTTGGTTATCTTCTTGTTGATCTACTTTAGTTTTGTACATCATTTGGTTGCATTAGCTAGCTAGTTATGGTTTGTATTTTGGTTTGTTGAATAAATTATGTAGTTAAATTTTAAACTACATTTAAATCTGTTAAAGGTTTATAAATTAGGCTGTAAAATTGCTGAGTAGCCATAGTTTAAACATTAGCTTATTTAATTTGCCAGCTAGTTGAGGTTGGTTTTTGTTAGCTTGCTGCTACTTCTGCTCTATAAATCGTTTGTAACGGCTCTAATCTGAGGTGCTGTTTGTTAATTGGTGGTTTCTGAGGCTGGTGACTCTAAATGAACGTCTCCACTGCAGCAGGGGTAAGTGTTGGTCTTCATGAGGGACAGTTTCATCATGGAGCTTGATGGAAAACACTATGATTTTTGTTTCTTATGTTCTGTAAAGCTGCTTTGAGACAATGGTCATTGTTAAACGCGCTATACAAATAAAATCTATTTAATTTAATTGAAAAATGTATTGTGGCGGCGCGGTGGTGTAGTGGTTAGCACTGTCGCCTTGCACCTCCAGGGTCTGGGTTCGATTCCCCGGCCAGGCTCGATTCCCGTCTCTGTGTGCATGGAGTTAGCATGTTCTCCCCGTGCTTGGTGGGTTTCCTCCGGGTACTCCGGTTTCCTCCCACAGGCCAAAGATATGCAGGTTAGGCTAAAGGTTTTAATAATCTCCTCAAAGTTGTTTCCTTTGCTTGATTCAGTATAATAATTTAACCCTTTTGAAACAGTGGAACATCTTTGCCACAACCACAGGATGTCTGCTGACGTGGCAGTTTAACAAATGCGAAACTACTCCCTCCATCAGTCAGGGTTAAACGGCATGTTGCAGCTGGATAATATTAATCACTGCAGTAATTATCCAGTTTGTGGCTCATATCTAATTGCTTAGTTAAATCCACCTGGTGACTTTTGTATTTAGTGACATTTGCCATCATATTTACACAAAAAAAGAACAATTGCAAGATGAAACCGTCCTTTGTAGAAAAAAAAAGTCGACAGGGTCTGGAGCTGAAGGAGGTGACCCTTAACTGAGACAGATAATGACGCTGAGAAAAACCAGATGTGAACAGTTGAGGTATTGCATTGAAATAAGGAGAGGTTCTTTTCAGTATCGCTCATCAAAACAGTGTTTTGCGCGGCTGAACGCACCGAATGACTCAGAGGTGTTTTCTACTCGAACGTCTTAACAAGTTGTTAAACTGAAAGAAGAAAAAGTGATAAAGGTGAAGACGGGGGTGAGAATATTGTGAGAATGAACATTCATTTTCTTTATTTAAGCATGTGAAGGATGCTTTATCGATCTTTATTTAAGGTAGGAACGTTCACTAGACTGGACGCTCCGTCACAAACCACCACACACACACACACACACACACACACACACACACTTTTAAGCATAGAGCCAATTTACCTTAAACACTCTGCTTACTAGAATGTTTTTAGGATGTTGGTGGGAAACAGAGAAGGCAGGGGAACCTAGATGGACAAAACATGCAACATGCAATGTAAAATATAACTCTAGATTAGGATCAAATCAGGAACACCAGAGCTGTCATGCAGATATTTTGAATAAAAGTATATAATAAATATTTTTTGATACATATTTCGGGCATCTTGCATTGCACAGTGTTAGGTATTGTGCCATGTTTTTACCTACAGAAAGCTTAGATTTCTATAAGGGTCTAAAAAAAAAACCCCAACCCTTTATTACACTCATTCACTCATCGTCTATACGGCTTTTTCCTGCCATGCGCGTCGTCGGGGGCCTGGATCCTATCCCAGGAGACTTGGGGCATGAAGCAGGGTACAGTCTGAACGGAGTGCCAATAAGAAGAACAAGAGGAAGAAGAAGAAGAATGCATTTTATTTATATACGTAGGTGCCTTTCTGGTCACCCAGTGTCGCCTAAGGAGTCCGGTGTTCAACACACACACTCACACACTACAGGCAATTTGGGAACGCCAATTACCCAAACCTGCATGTCTTTGGACTGTTGGAAGAAACCGGAGTGCCCGGAGGAAACCCACCGACAGACTTGAGGTGGCATCGAACCGCGACCGTGGATGTGCGAAGCCACTGTGCCGCCCCTTTTCTTACATTGGTTTACACTGATACAAAAATAGGTTGGAATCAATCTGGCAACCTTGAGTACTTTCTTGTCCTGGTCCTAACCATGAGAACGCGAAGATGTCCAGGGTGTGTAGAAAGGATGCATGCGTCAGTCAGTACCCCCCTCACCTCCCCCCCCCCCCCCGTGTCTCTTTCACACACACACACACACAATCCCCCCATTAGTGGCTACTATTCAGAGGTGTAGAGGATGTGGATGTAAGAAGGAAGGTGACTCCATATCAACCCAGAAATCAGCGCTGCTAATCCCTCCAAAGAGCTTCTCCGCTCCCCAGAGCCATTCTTCTCAATCTGGATCACATTTCAGCCCGCAGACCACAAGCACAAAGGCAGAAGGTCACACACACACATACATATACACACACAAACACAAACATTTTGCATACATTTTACCAAAGGATTACCGGGAAACATGGACTCTTTTATTCATCCCACACTCAGTCAAATGGTTTTCTATTTAAATGAGGAACAACACACAAAGCTGTATATATATATATATATATATATATATAATCCTTGCGTGTTGACTGAGTTCAGTTTGGAGAGAGTTATTCATCTTTACAGCGAATCGGGTCAACGATTACAATATGCAGTTTATTTCATGTTCAAAGCATAAACTTTTTGAAAATCTCACAAAGTATCAAACTGACACAAATGAACGTCTTCCAACAGCGTCAATAACAACAACAACAAAAACATCCCCATGTTCAGAATAAGATCTGTCGTGTCTTGTTAAAGAACTCGGGTCGTTATTAGTCTCAAACGGAAAAAAAAAAAAAAAAACAAAGGAATCCACGCCAATCTGATCTGAGAAATCAAAACACACACACACACACACACGTTATTGATAACGAACAGATTTTCCATATAATAGATGCTTTGTCCCGACTAATCGATGTGTTTGGCCTCATGCTAGCTTTGTGCTCAGATTAGATTAGCCATGCTAACTGCATTAAATGCTAAATGGTAGCTATTTTAGCTAACAAATGCTCACCAGAGGCACAGACGGTGAGTCTCTCCTACCTTCTTCTATCTTATTTTCTGGGTGACGGGATGCTTAGATATTAAGACTTAAGAGATAAATGTACAATGATACATAATCCACTCTTCCTTCTTTATTTTTTCAAATGTAACTATTCTTGAATATAGTCGTAAATATTTAATGGTCACTATAAACTTAAGCATAAATTGTAAAATGTTCCTAAATTGACTTTCTAGTGATTATTTATTGTAAACGACCTCTCACGGGGCAGCACGGTAGCATAGCGGTTAGCACTATCTCCTCGCACCTTCAGCGTCAGCAGTGGGTTCGATTCCCACCTGGGGATATGTGTGCGTAGAGTTCCAATGTTTTCCCCCCATGCTTGGTGGGTTTCCTCCAGGTACTCCAGTTTCCTCCGACAGTCCAAAGACATGCAGGTTCGGCTAACTGGCGTTCCCGATTTGCCTGTAGTGTGTGAGTGAGTGCGTTATGTGTGTGTACCCTGTGATGGATTGGGGTGCCAATCCAGGTCCTCGTGCCATATGTCTTCTGGGATAGACTCCAGGTCTCCCCCCCCCCCCCACCACCACCACCACCCCGCGAAATTCTATACAGGATAAAGCAGTAAAGGCGATGAGTGAGTGACCTCACGTGCACTATCTTGTCTGGCCACTAGTGGCCACTATTTGTAAAACTTTACTGCGTTAATTATATTAAATTGATCGCAATTTAACTCTTGTTTGGTGAATTTGTGGTTTTCTTTGTCGCGCACGTACGTAGAACTTTCCCGAAACACTCACCTAGCGCTTTCTAGCAATAAAACCGGATTAAACTGGATGAAGGAGCGGTCCTGATTCTCTGCCTGATGACTTTACAACAGCGGCCATCATAAAGGGGGAAAGAAAGAATGAAAAGCGGTGGAAGAATAGAGAGGGGGAGGCGGCACTACTCAAACAGGTGTCTCCTCTTCCATTGCCTTCCCTCTGTTTTTTTTCCTCCTCTTGTCCTCTTTCTTGTGCCTCTTGCCCTCTCTTGCCCTTTAATGGGGCAGCAAGGCAGTGATTTGTTTTTCAGCTGCCCTGAGGCTGCGGCTTTTGTGGCCCCCGAACAGACTTCAAGGCACCAGGCCATTGCTGAGAAACCATGGCTATGCAAATAGACAGAAGCCCATACACACACACACACACACACACACACACACACACACACACACTGAGAGAGAAAAATGAGGATTCGGAGATTTAGGGTTTCATGGATGAATTGTGTGCACACACATGAGGTGAAAAAACAAACCATAGGTAGAAACATCTCACACACGCGCGCACACACACACACACACACACACACACAATTGAGTCGTTTTGCTGCTGTCCTTATCTAGCGCCATCATGCCTATTGTATTTTCTTATCAACATCCCTCTGCCCTGTCCTAAGGGCCTCTGTTTTCGTGTGTGTGTGTGTGTGTGTGTGTGTGTGTGTGTGTGTGTGTGCACCTATTCTCTACTTACTGCATCGCCTCTATGCTAACATCAAGCACAAAATCTTAATTTCCCTCTTTTTATATGTGTGTGTGTGTGTGTGTGTGTGTGTGTGTGTGTGTGTGTGTGTGTGTGTGTGTGTGTGTGAACTCCAAAGACCCCGAAATGCCCAAAACCTAGCGGTTAGCCACTCTTTCAAAGACGCGGTCAGTGCAATTTTCCACGTTCTCCGCGGGGGGTTTTAGGACTGAAAATTCTGGAATGAATTATATCATAATTACAGATGAGGAGACAAACGTAAACACACACACACACACATATGTGAGTTTTATGTTCCAGGTTAAGAATTAGGTTTGTTTGGAGTTTTTAAAAGAAAGCTCGTGACTGGTGCCGTTAGAGAGAAATCATCAACTCCAG